>VWYP01029490.1:554867-694621 GCA_013400435.1 Pycnonotus jocosus | reverse complement strand
CTAATTCTGAAATATTAAATCTGAGGGAGAATACACAATAAAACATAAATATCCTTTCAAAAGGATAAAGTTTTGTGAGATTATTCCATCATAAGGGTCACCTGAGTGTTACAGGCAATGGCACATATCAAAGAACCTTCTAATTAACTCATATATTTTACCTTCTACTTCCCATAGAAACAATAATGCACCAGTACTCTATATAAACATTTTTAAACGGAAAGACTGGAAACAATCATTGCCTTTGCAACAACAGAAATGAGAAAATAAGAAAGCAAGGTTTGTTGTACTAAGTAAAATATTAAAATGAGATAACTCCATAAGTATTATCTAATATTTATTTGACAGGGCAACCTCTTGGTGTAAAAATCACCAAATCGCCTTGAGGAGAAAATTACTGAGTACTGCCAAACTGAGCTCTGAATCACCTAAATGTGCAAGCAAACATTACTGTGGAGTTTTCTGGACACAGGAACACACAATGCCATGGCAAAAGTGGCATATAAACATGTTTTCTACCTGTTTTGAAATAACATTATTGCTTCAGCTTAGCAAAATCCAGTGTGGAAGACTTTTGATTTTATTTTTCACCAGTAAGACCCCCTCTGCTCCTCTTACAGCATGATTCATCTGTACTGCTGAATTATTTCTAGCTCACCAAACAAGTAATTGCTTTTTTTCATGTTTATACAGTCTTCAAAAGCCCCTGCAGACCATTGAGAGCCTTCTTGAGTCTCACTGTACCCAATATGTCTTTTGTTTGAACAAAAACACACAGTCCTGATTGTCACTTTGGGAACAGGCATCCCTTTCTTTATCATCGTGCCCAGATATTATTGCTCATCTTTTCCAAAGCGTTTTGATCCAAAGTACCATGTGGGAGGAAATAAAAAGGCCCAGCAGGAGACAGCTCTTAAGAATGGAGCTGCAGACTGAATTCTCTGCCTTTTATAAATTCAAATAAGATTATTTATACAGAGTGATCAAATGATGGTCAAACATGGAAGCACTCAGAAGTTCAGTTATGGTCATGTCCCAGAATTTGCTTAACCAAATGATAATAATTTTTTCCTCCCATGTATGATCTCATGTGACTCCTATCTGTACCAGCTCTTTCCCTTTCAGCTTCAAAATTATTTTCTTCAAGAGGACCATTTAAATGTTTCTGTTAAAGCTTATAAAATCTCTGTATCCAGGAATGCTGTCCTTTATGATCATGGTTCCCAGCTCCATACTCTGGACAGGCAGGTTTCATGTGTGCCAATCCCCTTCCTTTGCTGCAGTCCCTACACCTTCTCTCTCCATAAGCTACAGCAGTGGCAGCTGCTCCCTATGCTGGCAGATCACAGCCCTCTCTCTGTTCAAATCACACATGCAAGTGCCTTTTATACTTCAGTGAAGATCACAAGCCAACTCAGTAACTCCCAGAGTGCCTGTGCTGTGTAAACTCACACTGCAAGAGTCAATGGGAAAGGGGATGGGCATAGACGTGAGAGGTGTTCTTGATCTCAGTCACTTTCATACAGCCCAAGCATGTAGCACAGGTCAACAGAAAAAGGTTTGCCTTGATTATTCAGAAAACTGTATTTTCATATATGTCTCCAGAAGTCTGCCCATATATAAAAAACCAGTGATTCAGCAGCAGTGCAAATTATAGGGACATGCAGACAACAAAGGGAAAATTTTAGTAATTCTTTTGTTCCCTGACAGTTTCCTCATTTGTTCTGCTTGTCCCTCTCCTCATCTGGACCTTCTCCCTTTTGACATGTATCTACCTCTGAACTCCCCAGCTTGTTCCTCTGATTTTCTGTTAATATACACAAGAGCTACTTGAGCGCTTATCTTCAAGAGGGAAGTACTTCTGAAGGAAGACCTTTTGCCATGAGGATGGAGCCCCTCTCCTAGGAAGACAGTTCAAGAGTTGGGGTTGTTCAGTCTGGAGAAGAGAAGGCCCTGGGGAGAACTTGGAGCAACCTCACCACCTAAAGGGTCCCTGCAAGAGAGCTGGAGAGGGACTTTTTAACAAGGGCACGTAGCATTAGGACAAAGGGGAATAGCTTTAAAGTGAAATAGGGTAGGTTTAGATTAGACATTAGGAACAAATTTTTGACTGTGAGGGGGTGGTGAGATATTGGAACAGGTTGCCCAGACAGGTTATGGATATCCCATCAGTGGAATTGTTTAAGGTCAGAACAGATGAGGCACTGAGCAACCTGGTCCAGTGTTCCTGATCACAGCCAGGGATTTGGAACTATGTGATCTTGCAAGTCCCTTCCAACCTTAACCATTCTATAATTCAACGATTCTACAAATGCAAGTTACCGGAATGGCAAATGATTTAAGTGAAAAATCTGATCAGTTCCTCAATCCATAATCCCCACCTGTAGTTTTCAAAAGTTGTTATGACTCTGAATGACCTCACCTAAATTTAGGCCTCGTTAGAGTAGGGTATTGGAATAAATCAGCTCCAGAGGTCCTTTCCAACCCAGTTTTTATCTATAATTCTAGACATAGAGGTTATCACTCTAATTAGTTGTTCAGCAGTATTATGAGGACAGGAACTTCACCATTCTCTTAGCAGTGGCTGTAACATCAAAGACATTACCTCAGCTTTATTTTTTTAAAGATTGACCTGCACAGTGCTTTCAAAAGGGAAAAATAATATCAATTTGTCATTGTAGGACAGAGCAATCATTCACTTGCTTCACTGTCCCTGTTACAACAGTGGCTACTAAGTATGTAGTAGGATAACTGCATGAAAAGGACTTCCTAGCTCTATTTAAAGGTTTTCTCTTCAGGTCTAAACTTATAGACAACTTTCTTCAGTTTTGTATAAATTTATGTTAATAGTTATCCATTTAAAATCATGTAAATTTCAGTAGAAGCCTCATGTCTACCTACATTAATAGAAGTTGTTTATGGCAAAAGCCAATACAAGATCTGATAAGTCCATGACTAATTCAACAGTATATCCCACATATCCACCATGTAGATGACAAAAGTTTCTAATTCAGCAGGAAAATACTCCTAAACCTCCAGACAAGCTCATCAATGTGATGGCTCTATCTCAAAAAATGTGAATAGATTTTGCTCCTAAAGCACTTGTGTGCAATTTTCTGTGCAAGTGTGAGGAGAAGCAAGCATATTGACAGTTTTTCAAAAGCTGCTGTCTTATAAATGCCAATCTCAGATTCATGCCACCAAATAAAGGTAGAAAATTAAACTTCAGATTTTACAATGAAAGACTCATTGCATTTGCCTAGGAAATCTCATCAAATGAGCTCAGCTTGTTTTAAGATGAGGTTCTTCATTTATGATGTAGTCAGGCAGCAGGTGCTTTGCCATCTGAAGAGACCCAGAACATGAGCTCAGAATTAAAAATGTAATAGACTGAGAGCAGAGAAGGTAATACTGCCATGGCTCCATGGAAAAGTTATTTAGGGCAATCGTTTGTAATTTGTATAACATCTTGAAATAATACCTTCTCCTCTGTGTATACTAGGTAATACTTATTGCCTTTTATTTTGATTTAGCCGTCCTTTGACTCTGACAATGGTACCTTTGGCGCCCTTTACACAGACTGCTAGCTTTCTGCAGTGTGGGCAGGCTCCCTTTTTCATAGAGACAAATCTCCCCTCCCAAAAGTTGTAAAAAAGGTATCACAGAGTCACAGAATCACAGAATGGCTGGGGCTGGAAGGGATGTCTGGAGATGAACTAGTCCAATCCCCTGCAGAGCTATTTTCCAGCAGGTCATCACCTAACCTGTACTGGTGTATGGGGTTAATCCTCTCTGGGTGCAGGACCTTACACTTGCCCTTGCTGAACTTCATTAGGTTCCTTTTGCCCAATTTCCTGTCCTGGGCAGCTCTCATTGAGTGCCAGCACAGCCTTCTGGTCTATCAGCCACTTCTCCACTTTTCTATCACCTGTCCCAGAGGCAAAGTTGATGACTTTGCCCCATTTGAAGGTGATTTTAAATACTTAGAATTTACGACGAAGCAGTCTGGAGACGGCAGCAGAAAGGTCGTGAAGTTTTCCCTTGTCACCAAAAAAAGTCCGTATTTAAGGCTCTTGCTTTTATTTTACATCATCAATAGTAACAATGTATTTTTGTACCCAGGACATTTCAAGTGGTGGAAATCAAACATTCTTGGGAAGATGATCAGCTCTTGCAAGCTCTCTGTATGAGACGATTTGAGACATCTGGAATACCTGGCAATACCACTAAATCACAGCTGGAGTGAGAAAATGACAGATATTTTTGGTTTTTAAGGAAAAACGGTTAGAGAGAGAAAATATGGATGGCCTTAATAAGCACTTTAAAGTGTTTTCCATCACTATTAAACTTGATTAGTAAAGGTACTAGCTTGATCCTTGTCAGTGTAACATCTGCACAGCTTCAAGCCTGAAGCTGCATTGTTAAAGGAATTAGTCAAACTTGATAGAAACAATAGAAAGCAAGAAAAAAACTTTCAAACTTTCTACCCATTTTTGTGATGGGTTGACTATAAGCATCACTTATCTCTCCAGTTATCTCTTAGAGCCTTTGAGGGGGATAATAGTGCCAAGGTAAAAGCAAAATGTAAATGGCTATGCTGGTGCTATTTCCTATTTCTTTTATGTTCCATGTTGTGTGACTGAGTCATGAAGATATTTTCTTCCTTTCATATCACATGAATGGGTCTTTAGAACCTCACACAGCCTGTGAAGGACAGCAATGTATTGACTCCTCTGACCTTTTACTTATTCTAGTCTTTGATTGACTGATCTCCTCTGTTCTTGTAAAGTCGGCAGCTGCCAGAAAGAACCACAGCCTCAGACACTCAAATTACTGAATTTTGAAAAGGTGAAAGCACCACAACTTAGTTATGTTGTGATATCTCACAAGCCCAAGTTGGGCATTGAAATTCAGATATCTTGTTCTTGTGACAAAAGACAAGTGCAAGAACAGGAAGATGAGCAAGAATATCAAAAAAGGACTATTCTTTAAATAAAGACTTTAACTGTGATGGTAAAAATTTAAACATGCATTGTTACAATAGTGCACTGACTGATCTCTCTTAAATCTGGAGCCAAATTCTCACTTTTCAACAGTATTTAACAATTTCATTTTGTGCAACTCATATGAATATGCACATTTATTAAGCCAATATCTATAAATTTCTAGGAATCCTCATTTAACAAATAATACCTTTTTAACTAAGAATGCATTATTATGAGAGTCACATCTATCCCTTTTTCTGCTAAATATTCAATTTATTTACATTCCAAAGTAACAGAATATTTTGAAAGCTTGAAATTTTCCTTCCCTTTGAAATGTGTCAAGTTCCAAGTGTGATATTTAAGGCAACACAACAGCACTGTCACTAACTTGGGATTCACCAGCAGAAAAATCTCCCCAATAGGTAGACAACAAATATAAGTCCTTTCAAATGACACCAGTGGTATTTTTCAGATGGCAATCTGAAGTGAATTCCAGCATAACATGCAAGACACAGGATTGTTTAAAAGTCTGAAGATGATATATGAACTGCAGCAAGGGAAAAACCTGTAGAAAGGTAGGAACACAGATGTCCAAAAAGAGACAGACTTTGTAGCATTCCAGTAATGAATCTAGAAAGATATTCTTTAATAACATTGGCAAGGAAGTCTGAACTATTCCAACATTACAAATATTATATTAATAAAACCCCCATAAATGTACCAGAAGGAACAATAATCTCCAACCCAAAACCAGCTGAAGTCAGTTGGACTGGCACTGAGGTGTAGAAAGCAGGGATAAGGGCAAGCATGGCAGGTCTGTGGCATCCTAAGTGGAACTTCTGCTGATTGAATTAGCTTGTGTGTGAACTTCAGCTTAATGTTGATATCTAGTGAACACTATACAACAGAAGAACAATTAGGAGGTAGAGAGGTAAACTTGAGAACACTTTTAGTTTACATCAGTATATACTCAACCTTATTCTGCCACCAATTACTGATTAGTGTTTCTGCCACCAATTCCTGATTTAGTGTATCTCATAGATAATTATTTGCCTTCAGCTCCTGTATTCCCTAATCTTTTCCTACTGAAGGGAAGTTGCTTATTAAAAACAGTGCTAGTTTGTGAGTCTCATTCTAATATATGTTCTTCCTGCTCAAATGCCCTAAGTAAAGAGTTTGGTTGGCAGCTGCTTTTAAAAGCCAGAATGCCCCCAGCATCTTCCAGGAAATAATTTTGATACAACACAGTATGGACGAAAAATTCAGAAGTTAAAAGCTGCTGCCACAAGCTTTGCACATGTACTATAAGTTCTCACTGAGGCTTGTGGCTTAATATTTGAGGATCAAGTTGTTGGAGCAAGACCTCCAAAAAATAGGCATGATCTTCCTGGACTCCTCTAATTAATGACAGCAAAGATGTGTGTGTGTGAGTGTTTGGTTGTGAAGATGATAAAATAACTCAGAAGCTACAGGATTTTACAGACTTTACTGATAAACTGAAGAAAGAAAGGTGAAAATCATTATATAAATATTTTAATTATTCATTCCATAATAAAACTTGGCTACCTTCTTATTGTACTTTGACATCTGTGTTTATTTTGCATAAAATTGCTGACATTAGTAACGACAATAACTCGCTGAACAATTAGGCTGAATAAGAGATATTTCCATGATAATGTATCTAGGAGTAGTTTGAATGCTCATTCTAATTGACTTTCAATGACTCTAAGAAAAAAACTGGATATGAGGAACTTGGGCCGTGGATACTCTTTGGATCATGCTTCAGCTGGGCTGTAGCCAAATATAATACAACAGCACTAAGATAAAAGTCATCCTCCATTTCCATGAAAAATTGAGAATGGATATATATAATGCACAGTGTCAAGCAAATCAATGCTCAATTTATCCTTTGTTTTTGACTGCTGAAGCTTGTTGAGCTACAAGATAGCTGGAATACAGCTAAGAAAAGGAAACCACCAATGTGGACAGTCATTAAGATGCATTTCTTTGTCTTCATTTCTTATCTGACAGCTTCATTTTAGAGATTTTTTTGCAAAGGCGCTGGGGTGGGTTTCAGCTGTTAGAGTAAGAAACCTACTTTTCCTTACTTAGAGGTGTGTAGGATGCTTAAATTACCACTACAGTCCCTGAAGATCTTGTCAATATAGCCATGACATGTAGAGAAATGACTGCTCACTCAGAGAAACTAGGCAGCATTTTTAGTCACCCAAGTCCTTTTGCAGATTTCATCCTCGCTACTGCTCATAGATTTGATTCAGTTGCTTGCAGGTAGACATCTAGGATAGGGTGTCCTCCAGACTCCAGCTGCTTCTACAGGAGGAAAGAAACTTCCCACCTGAGTGTTTGGGTCTGTATTCTCAGAGAGCCAAAGTTCTCCACTGAATTAGAGCAGTGTGAGACCGTGGCATGAACCCCACCCCAAACAAAATGTACTCTGAACTCTGCAAGTCGTAAACTGACCAGACAAAGACATAAACAGGCAGCAGGAGTTTAATTCTGTTGAGAAATAAACTGGTTTTTCCTATTATAACGCTAAGACCAAGAAACTGTGCCAAAAAGGCTGGGAAACTGCAGAGACTTCTACTGGAAAAGGGAAAGTTCTTCAATTGTTCGAATTCAGGTACGCAAGAAAAAATGAATAATTTAATTCATTTATTCAACAAGGCTGAATTATACTGTCATTTATGTTTAATGTCTTTCATAATAAAGGGCTCCTACATCAAAAAAAAATGCATGCCTTACAATTGTGACACAATAACCTCTCTATAGGTACAATCTCAATCAAGTAGCATATAGAGTATTGCAAAGAATTTGAAAGAAAGCAAAGTTTGACACAGGATGCTTGGATATACTCCTATTTTCATCAAAATTGTGCCTTAAGGCTGAATTTTTAAATAGAGGCAATTGAATAACTCTCGTAACTGCACAAGACACAGTGATTTGAAATGTCAATCAGGTAATTCCACATACAAATGCAGAGTTCAGTGCTATTTGCATATGTATAAGTTGCTTTCCCTGCATAGCTGTGGAGAGTGAACAGCATCCATGAATAAACATTTGTAGGCACTTTCAAAAAACACTTCAGCCTTGTTGTCCATCACTTGAAAATTGTCTTTAAATGCTCATTCAATGAAAATACTTCAGTTTTTCAAGAGTCAGTGGCCATTTTCCCCAGTCTGTGGCATTTATTACAAATTTTGCACAGTTCTTGAACCTCAGCAGGGCCATATGTTCCTGTCATTATTAAAGTAAACATATCTTAAATCTAGCTTTCTATTTATTTTTTCTTAATGCAAATAGGTAGACACATTGCTGAAGTGATCACAGGTGCAAATATTTCCAAGAAACTGCCTTATTCCAAATTTACTTTTTCCACAAAGGATCTAAAAAATGCAAAAGAAAGGGGCTACAGTAGCTACTGAAAAAGCAAAATGAAATACAACAGGAGACACTTTCCTGCACAAACCAATATATTACAAGAGAGTGATTTAGAAAATCACACTTAGGCATATCTTTCAACAGCCACAGTTCACGTTTTTTTTCCAGATATACTTTATTTTTTGAGGACGACTTTTCACATGCACGATTACTTATTTAAGGAAGAAATTTAAATATCTCTTCAGTGACCTTCATCTTTCTCTCTACCTCTCTATATTAAACATGATCTTTAAATGTGATCTTCTTTCTATCTGCAGTATTATACATATTTCCTTGATTGTGTGTGAATTATGGTATCAAGAGGGTGAAGACAGCTCTTCCTATTATCCAAAGTTCCATCCAGGCTCTCTGTAGAAAGTTTCATCAAATTCCGTGCCAAACCCCTAGCTTTTGCAACAGCCTACAAATTCAGGCTTGTCTTAAGTTGACTAAAAAATTTAGATGTTCAGTTGAACGTGGATATGAGCAAAACAATCATGTGGAAATCTTTTGAGACAAAACACCATCCGTGATTTGTTTGGGAACAACCCTTTGACTGGGAGAATCATCTGCTTTATTCAATGTTCAATGGATTGTTAAAGATAAAGGTGTCTCTCTTTTGATGGAAGATTTTTCCCTTCTATGAACATCCCCCTCCAAATTTAAAACTGCCATTTATAGTTGTGACTATAAGTTTTGTGACTTTATTAAAATGCCAGACTTAGAGTCCAGTTTGCTTTTAGAAAGAGGGGAAAATATTGGTGAAAGTGTCCTCTTATTTCAAACAGCCTCAGCTGCTGATATTCACATGGCATACTTTTGATAGCTTCCCATCATTATGCTTCCAAAGCTGAAACAGCATAATAGTGTCTTGAACCTTCTGAACCTCTCTTTTACTCCTTCTTGGCAAGCTGCCTGGAAAGCTTTGTCAGAAGTGATTTATACAGTAAATTTCTCTTCTTCTAAGAACAGTTTTTCAAGAGTACCAAACAACACACCTATCACCTGGAAGAGGCACTGCCACATGCAATCCACTGTAAGGAGATTCAAACCCACCGATGTTTTTCTCCTGTACGCACATTGACTGTGTCTCTGCTGGTAAACAGGAGTACCTGAGTCACAGCTCTGGCACCAACATAAGGCAGAGACTGTCACCGTTTCATAATATCAAACTTTATTCTCTAAAACCAGATGTCTTCATCCACCAAGTCTTTGAGGGATGGTTCCTGACCCCTTACAACTTCCTGAGACATGTCTGAGAAAGAATGAGCAGATAAACAAAAACCATATCAGGAACCTATCCAATCACTTGGAGATGGGGGCAGGCCCATATATGGAGGTGTTTCTTGTCTATGATTAATTTAGTAGCATAGATGTTTGGAGTTTAATATTCCCAGCAATGCCATAGAATTTTTTTCCTCTGTGATATATTTCTGATTATTCTTTTAATCTAAAATATGCTGCATGAAGCTTTTTAACTCCTGTGCTTCTGTAGCTAGTTCATAGGAAAATGGAAAGTAACATAGGGAGAAGAACATGTTATATTTGCTTTAAGAAAGAATCACAGAACCATAGAATCTCTGATTAACACCTAAATGCTCTGAGATCAGAACATGATACAAATGCAGAACAAAAGAGAGGGATCAGTCCCCTGGGTATCTTCAATAAAAAAACAACAAAACTGGAAGCCATTTTTTAAAGCATCATAAGGAGCACCATATCAATAAATTATCTCTACAGTGCTCTAAATCAGTGCATCTCAAGGATGACTGAAGGGCTCAGGAGGGTATCAGAAAATGGGTCATGAGAACAAAAAGGAAAATGGCAACCATACACAAGTAAGCAAACAATGAATGAAATTAAAAAAAAATAGAAAATAGAATTGAATAAATTCATGTTTGGGCAGTAAATGAGAGCCATGGTGGTAAAAACTGTGAGATACTTAGACAGATAAGGTGACCATCATTCCAGTTTACAGTGGGATCATTCAAGATGTGTACAACAAGCATTAACATCTGTTGCTCTCTGTGAAAGATTAAACTATGGTACCTAAGCAGCTGTTTCCTGCTGAGAATCTTAAGGGCCAAGGTGGGTGACAGTCTGCTGAACTGTGTCGAGCACATGTGATCTTACTCCTGAGAATTGATACACACATACGACAGGGCTGGACAGCTCTGCTCAGAGAAACTGGCCAGGCTTTCAGATATACCTCTGCTACACCATCTCAGGAAACTGTCTCACACATTATCTTGCAGAGGAGACATATATCAGCACCCTTTGAAAATCTACCAGCCTGTGACCAGTTTAACCTTCAATGGGTATGTTCTCTGCTTTTAACCCAGACAGAGACCTCAGACAAAGATCTTTGAGGAACTTCACATGCAGAAAGTATTACATGCCTCTGTATTTTGTGCAGTGTTACCTCTGAATCACATTCCCAGTTTCAAATATTCCCAGGTTCAAAATGAAAAATGAAGCTACAATAAAGTCACTGAATCTGCTGCCAGTAAATACACATGCAATAGAAAAGGAACTTCATGGACTTTCTTTTCCTGCAGGCATGGAGCTATTGTATTGTTCATCAGATTTCCTGAGAGCATCATTTTCTCTCCTGTTTCCTGTGTTCATCTATCATGCTAACTGTGGCTTGGAGAAACATAAAGAAAAATATTACACTAGCCATGATCAGTTAGTGCTGAGAGGGAAAGTTCTTTTGTGAAGCCTTAGAAATGAAAGGAGATTTCAGTGCCACTCTTGGACATCATTGATTTAGGAAAAAAATCAGATGTTGGTATCCTCTTTTCTGTCAGTTAAGCAGACATCTATAGTGAGTAAATGGCATTTTTTACTTTGGTTACAAGTATTTACATCTATTCCAGAAAGAGGTAAAAAAAAAGAAATTCTGTATTTAGTTTAGTTTAGGATAACAGAGGGAGGAAGTAAAGATTTAAGATTCCTAAGGATGGAACAACATATCATGGAAATAAAAAGATGCTAGCCCATTCTTACTCTTGTTCCCTCTGAGTCCTGAAAAACAAAGAATTTGAGCTATTGTGAGGGACAAAAATTAACGTTTAGAACAGAAACTTTATCTTTTTTCTGTAAGGTAAGGAACTTAGATGATGTCATGGACCGGCAGATATCAAACTACCTTATCAGTTAGATTTTACTCTTAAAAAGTCTTGGGATGATATTCAAGTTATCTGGGTTTAGATGGCTGTCCTGTAGGCTTGCAAGGTAGTCACTGAGGTCTCCTTAAAGTCAGTGGAGAGAATTGTATTTATCGGTGTAATTCAATGCTTTATAGAGATAACTGGTGGTTCAGCAGTTTGGATTTGGTTGGAGATTTTGTTACCTGCTAGTAGCTGACAATTTCTTTGCTACTTTATTCCTGCATTTCTGAAGTCCATATCAGGGAATTGTTGCCCTGAAAGAATTAAGATGTCTTTCCCCTACTCATATGTGATGCAGTGACAGTGATGAATAAAGAGTCTTCTTTTTATGAAGACTTGTTTTCTTTTAGACAGCCTGTCTATAAAGTACATCTCTATATTAACCTTGCCATGCAGTCAAAGTACAGCAAATACAATTATGGTTTGATATTAAATAATATAAGAAAGACTTTTTAATGCTGTTGAAGAAAATGAAAAAGTATTAAGAAAAAAAAAAAGGAGATTGCAATGCTAAATTTTCCAGTTATTGATTTGTGGACTCTAATGTGGTTATTGTTTAGCTCTTTCTTTTTTTTTTCTTAATTATTTCCCTAGCTGAGGCAGCTCTATTCAGGTGTCCAATAGATGTGATCTCATTTGTAGGGACAGGTATTTGGTGCCTTTCCAACCTGCAGATCAGTAGCCTCTTACACTAAGCTGTTGGCTCTCCTTTTTGCATGCTTGTTGAAGCCTTGCCTTTTCTCCTAGCCTGGCTTAAGCAGCATATGAGGCAACATGCCTGACAGGAATTATGCTGGCCTGTGTGGCTCTTTCACTTTTGTTTTTTTGACAGGTTGTGGTAACCCTGGCAACCACCTCACTCCATTGTTAGTGCCCATGTACAGAGGGCTGGGGCACGTGCCTGAGGGATGTTAAATGACGTGAAAGAGTGCATGAAACACAGCCCTGGATTCTTTCTCCTGCCTTGTATTGTCCAAGGCAACTGCAGAAGTTTGGCAGCAAAACATTATTTAACAAAGGGAAGCCTTTTCACTTCCTAGTCAATGAAGCTCAAAATGAAGCTCAAGGATTTTGTGGTTTCAGTTGAGACAACTTGTTTGCATAAATTTTTACCCCACTGCAGAAGGCTAGATGACAGAAGTGCCCATCCTTAATCACTGAAATTATCCTGCCCAAGAAGTTGTATCACTGACAGTGCTAGCAAGCATGGTTACTGCTTTCCCATTTCAGGATGTTTTGAGGGAATCTACCCCACTCTGCCCAGATAGGTCATGTTAGGAGAAAGGCCATTGCTGAAACTGCAGACCTGTGGGTCCTTCCAGTATCCTGGAGACCAAAGAGAACTGGAGGGGAGAGGCAGAAGTCTGAGTTTTGTTATTATTATTATATGTTTGAAGAATAATGGCTCTATTGTGCATGTTATTTTTTATCTACTACTCTGTTTGGAAAGGGATTCCACGAGTCTCAGCCGTTTGTCTTCCCTCACAACAATGAATGCAGTACTGAACAAAATGGGGCAGTTTTCTTAAGCAGTGGGGAAGTGCACAGGCCAGGAGAGACTGAAGGCAGAAACAAGGGTTTTGTTATCCTTTACAGCATGTGTGGGTAAGAGTGCCTACCTTCAGAAAACTTTGTTAATTGTGTATGGCTATAGTAACCCATGTACAAATAACAAAACTGTGTCTTACCAAGAGACTGCAATATACCATTATATGATGAGAGTACGGATGCAGGTCATCACCATAATGTGTACTTGGGGAGTAATTAAGGTGTTTATGATTGTGGTCTCATTGTTTTTCCTTAACAGGACAGCAGTATATTGAAAATGAGATATCTATTTTTTTTTCTTTTTTCCTCATTAACTTTCCCAAACTGCATGTTTTCTATATTTTGAATCTTAAACTGGTTTGAGTGTTTGTCTGCTTCACTATGTTTTATTATGTAACTACTATGGTGATTTTGAGCTCTTTTTTTAACTAGCCAGGTTATTTACAGGGTATTTAATCTAATTTAGGCTTAAGATCTCTACAGGGCATTATGCATAACAGACAAATCTTAAAACAGATGTGCCATTAAGAGGCAGCAGAAGGTTCACTAAAACATATAATGACAACTGTGTCTGATGATTGATTTTTTAATACAGAAATTCAAGACTTGTGAGATACAGAACAAAATGCATATCAGAGGGAGAATAAGTTTTGATGTATGTTCAACATCAAATCCATATTTGCTGTGATCAGTAGTGAACAACTTATTTCTATAACTGATTTCACTGGGATAGACATGGCTGCTTTCTGAAAATAAGAATTTTCATCTTCCTCAGAACATAATTTTGTGCACTAACAAAGCCCAGTCAGGTCTCCAGACCTGCATTGCCCATCAGAGATAGCAGGTAAGAGAGTAGGAATAAATGTTTAACAGGATGCCTGAACATACAGAAAAAAGATGGTGCTGTTGCTGCTCCAGTTGAGGGCGTGTATCAATCTTGTCAGAGTAGAGCGGGTCTACTGGTGCACACAGGGAAAGAAGAACAGTGATCCTGCCTCCTGCAGGGTCATGGCAGCAGGAAAAAAGACTGTGAGAAAGTATATTCATGGACTGCTTGAAAGACTGTAGGATCAGGAATATAATAAACCCTAAACTCTGTATTCACATTGTGACCATGCTGAAAGTGAGTTTTTAGTATATATCTGCAGCGATAAGCAAAAAAACCAAATAGAAATGGGGGGAAAACCCCTAACAAACAAATTAAAACCTTTCTCAATTAAAAAAAAATAGAATTTACATGTTTGCTTTTCCACCAATATTTTCTCCTTTTGCTATCCCTGAAAAGTGTGAAGTATGGGCATTTCAGAAGCTCTCTGTGACTTGATTTTCAATTCTTCTCTGGCCAGTTCCTACCCTGGAAATAGTTGTTTGAGTGCTAATCATTTAATCCAACTAACATGGGGGTTCTGTTACAGTAACTGCCAGTTCTCTGGACAGAATACCTTTTAGTGCCAGCACTCCTAAATGCATGAGTCAACCAGTCAGAGAATTTTAGCCAGGTTTTTATTTTGATTCCATTATAGTAGAAGAATTCAGTGCTAAAATTTTATTAAAATTCCTAAGAAGTTTTCTCCTTGAGAGCAAAGTATCAGTCAAATGTGCATGTAAGAATGTGCTACTTTGATTAAAAGAAGAGAAAAGAATTCCAGCAAGGGGCTCATTTGGTTTAGTATGAAAACATTGGCTGGGAAGGTGCAGGTAAAGCTAAAGGCTGCCACAGGCTGTGGCCAGTCACACATGCTGTCCAAGTATTATCTTACACTAGCACTGACATGGAGAGACTACAGGCCTGGCTGGACCATGAGTCTCACTCTTTTGTTTTGACTAACGAAAGTTAAAAAGATGAAGATTTGTAAGTCTCAGCTATCAAGTCTAGAATTTACAGCTAGGACCTTTAATGTCTTCTCATTCTCTTAGATTTTCTCTTGAAAAGTGATGTGGGAAGGCTCTCAGCCATTATTTGAAAGAATTGTGAGTCACACACAGAAAGGGCAGCAACAAAAGCAGTAAGTCTTTGTAGCACTTGTTGCATGGCATAATGGAGTACTACAATATTTTCTTTGTCAAGAAATTGCATAACAAAGCAAATGGTGAGTAGACCCTAGCAGACATTGATTACCACTCATTTTTTGGGATTTGTCCCAATCCTAATCCCTATAAAATGGAAAAATGAAATTATAATTGAAATTAAAAATTAAAAAATAGTTGTCAGATTTATCAGCCTAATGTATCTCATTTCTACACCTATATGTCTAATTCCTGCATCACAAAACTCTTAGAAATATGCTGTCAACCTTGCTCAAAGGAAGAAAATATTCCAGTGATGCTGAGATGCATGGACAGTATTTGGAAATGATAATTTGAGAGTAGTCTTGGATGCCTCAGGTGATTAACCTTTAAAAGACAAATGTAGTTCTTTAAGGCTTGCCCAGACTTGTCTGATCCAGAACACAATGCAAGAAGGTCCAAATGTACAAAACTCAAACCCACAAGCACCCTGCTACATTATGGGCTGAAGGAAGAAATTGCTTAATTCTGGATTTTGGAGTTTTCATAGACTCAAGATCATTTAGTGCTTTTCTATCTAAACTCCAGATCAGAAAAGTAGTTGAAAAAATATAGTGAATATTTCATCAGATGAAATTATCAAATAGAAAGCTTTGGAGGAGAGCTAGTCTCTCTTATTCTGACTTTGCTCACATGTCCATGACAACTGCCCACAAGCACTGCAAAAGTACCAATAGTTCCAAAATGCCAGCAAATCTTAACCTGCAAAAATGAGTTCACTTTTCTAAAATATTGGACATATCAGGGTGGAGGTCAAGACACTTAGTGGTTTTCATAACCTTCTATATTTTGAGTCTGTTGTATTCCATAGAATGGAAATAATTTCATGAATTTCATTGAGAAACAAAGGTAAGAAGAATGATTACTGGATTTCATATATGCATATAGCAAATCTTTTTTGAGCACTGCTTTTCTTTAAATCACTGCTTGCTGGAATTTGTATATATAGTTATATGGCTTTTTTTTTTTTTAAGAAATGTTTCCTGGGTTTTTTTTTTACAACATATAAAAAGATGGATACAATTATCATTTCAGCTTTGGAAACCTGCCCAAAAAAGCATTCACAATGCAGCAGCATCATTATAACCATAGCAGACAAAAACTGTCAACCTTTTGCCCCATTTTAATCATAATGTGGCTGAACTATATCACAATAAAATAACAAATATTTTCTGTGAAAATAGACTATTACCAGAAAAATATTACAATACATATTTTCTTAGAATACTGTGTCAACCTTTGAATAGATTTTAGTGTAAAATCTTGCCAATGAAACAAATTTTTTTCTTTTTTAAGTGACAGTGAAAGAAAGCATTCACAACAGATATAATTTTTGCAGTTATTGACACAATGATAAATACCACAGCTGTCAATAATTTGGAGGTTTCATGTGACATTTTTACACACACTAACATTGTTGTCTTCTTGTCCTCCTTCATATTTAACATTCAGGATCCTGAATTTCCCAATCTTGCTAACAATGTTTAGAGTTTATTACAGCTTCACTGCCCTGGAGAATGGTGTTTAAATACTGTGTCTCAGGACACTGCAATACATTGATCTTCATTGCCCCTGGCTCGTCCCAGCTGCTCAGGATGAGCAGATTCTCCTAGATTAGTTAAAAGCAATGGCTCTTATCTATTGATAGTGGCAAACACCCTTTTTGTTTTGTTTGTTTCCTTTTCTGCTGCAAACAGAAACAATGGAGGAACAGAAGTGTTAAGGGGGAGGTGGCATGAAGGGGAGGGGGTAACGAGGTTTTAGGATAGAGTAAACCTACCGGGCTTGAAAACAAATTCCAAATTTAGAATGCAATAGATTTTAGAAATACAAACTGAGTTTGAAATATGAACGCATGCTGTGGTGTTTACAGAGTTACAGACAGCTGCTTCAACTAACTGTTTTGGGAAAATACAAGAGGCCATTCTAGTCACTTTTATAGTCAGGGAAAACCTCTGGGTGAGTGAGAGATCACAGTCAAATCTTCCTACGTCAGATAGAGTATTCCTGCCTTTTAAAGCGCTTCCTATTCCCCAAGTCAAAGGAATTACTCCCTGGAGAATTAGGTGCAGCCTGGCTCACTCCGAGTCTGGCACTGATAGCTAGTCTGTCACCTGACTGATAAGGGAAGTATGGGCATTCAGCCTTCAAATATTGTCAGAAAAAAAAAAAAAACATGGAAACTGGTAAAGAAATGCTGTATTCTTCTGTATTTCCCTCTCTATAGCAATAAAGGAAAAAATTTGCAGATACACAAAGGGAGCTGGGTATCCAAAGTGCTACATTTTCATAGGAGGCAAACTCTTAACCATCCTTTTTTTTCTTTATAAATCACCCCTAAATTAACAACCTCTTCAGTCTATATTTGGCTTCAGTCGCGCAATGACTGAGAGCATCCAACCATTTCTTAATGAAGGTCTCTCCTATCCCTGACTTGCACACTCCACCCTAATCAATCTCACCACCCTTCATCAGCTCCCGTGTCCACAGAAAACTTCTCCCAGCCCTTTTGGTGAACATCTCCCTCTAAATGCATGGCTCCTGCCATGCAACAGAATCATGGTGTCTACCAGCACTGTCTTCCCATGAGAGTAAGGAGCCAGCAGAACAGTGCAGTGTGAAATACAGAATGAAGGCAGTGCAGGCTCAAACACTATGGAGAAGTGAATGGAGACATGGGGGCTAAGAGATGGGAGGCTCTGGAGCAGGGAAAGAAGAGGAAGAAAAGAGGACTTCAAATGAACACAGAAGTATTGGATTGAGCAGGAAGAAGACTGGTGTTAGTGTGTTGGGTTTATGTGGCCAAAAGCCGGGAGCTAGCTCACTAAGTTTGATTCTTCCATTTCCTGATTCTTCTTTCTTTTTGTTAGTAAAGTCTGATTTTACTTTTTACATTCTTTCACTGTATTTCCCTACCCATTTTTATTGCCTTTCTGTAGTTTCTTAAATCTTTAGCTCACCTAGTTCTGGATTTCCTCTACTCCCAGGTTCCTCTCTTTCTGTCCTTTATAATCTTTCTCTTTCTCTCTGTTCAGAATTGCTCTTTGTGCCTGCGCTGCTCCTTCCCACGCCCCTTTTTCTTCATCCTGCTAAAATCCAGCTGCCACAAACACCTCTTCTAGTCTTTCACAAGCCACATGAAATAATTAATTTTCATCCCTGCTGTTGAAACAAACATGCCTCTCAGAAACCACTCTTTCTATAGCAACCTGCTATGGGATGGAGACACGCACAGCTGCTGCACTGCCGGGATGGAAGCTCTGGTAACCCCGAGCTGAAGGGGGGTTTGCTCTGCTGATGAAGGGGGCTGGAGGGTGGCATGAGCACTGCTGAGGTGGCCAGGATGAAGTGTAGGATAAGGACTTTACAATCAGAAATTGTAAAGCAGGATTGTTTTATTTCCAGCTGGGACACCTGGGGGGATATCTCCTCCAAACAGTGCGCATCTGGTGAAGACAAGGCCCAGGTTTAAATACACATTGATCCCACAAACCCACACCTGGCAGGTTAAAATACTCATTGATCCCACAAACCCACACCTCCAAGGTTTAAATACACATGGATCCCAAAAACCCACACCTCTCCACCCGCCCATTCCCTGCCTTCTCTCACTTCATATTCTAATTAGCTGTCACGCCTCATGGCGGTCTGAGTTGGGGTCTCAGGAGGAAGGCCAATATCTTCCTCAGGTTGATCTTCACTTCTGGGCATATGCAGTGGAGGTTTGGCTATTTTTCAGGTCACTTTGCTTTTGCCAAAAATTAGAAGCTTGATTTTGCTGGATTTTGCTTTGCACACAAAGTCCTGCTTTATCAATTTTTGACAAAATACCTGGGTCCCGCTTTGCTGTTTCAACATTATACATCTTACTTGTATGACTTCTACTTAGTAACTACCTAACAACTAAGCTTAATAGTTAATCTTCTATGTGCTCTTAGTACAAGCTCTTTCTTCTTACAGAATCACCAAAAACTGCTTCTAAAATCCTGCATTTTTATATTTCTAAACATCCCTCATATCAGGGAACCCCGGCATGTGGGTGGTACGTGCATCACCAAAACTACCCAGTCAGGTGGGTACACTTCTACACAGACCTGCTAGCGGGGGAATGGTGTGCTTATTCTCTGAAATTAATGATTAACAGATTAAAGGTTACATTTCAGCCTTCTCTTGCCACTTAGGGGAGATAATGCCTGACATTTTAATGGGCTTGCCAGCTGATGTCTCAATTCTTCTTGCCCGTGTCTTTGAGCCAATTATTTTCCTCAATCCTCTAACAGAGCTTTGAGGCAAAAGTCGGTCTTGGCACAGACCCTTCATCAGTAACGGAGCTCAAGGAAAATAAAATAAATCACATCTTGGACTAATATAGCAGGTAGAAAATCTAGGGCAGGCTTGTTAGGATGAGAATACCTGTCTCTGCCTTTATGAAAAATCACCCTTGAAGTATTTATTTATTTAAACATATTTAAAATATTTAACCAAATATTGTCTACTGACATTTTCAAAAATGGGAAAGCTAATATAAGCTGTGACATGTTTTGGTGTTGCAAAAAAAGAATCACACAGCAGCTGACTGAAGCAACAGAAGACTGTGCAGTTTTCCAGAGTCTGAACCCAAACAAAAACTCTGGGGAGGTCTAATTTCAAAAGAGGACAAAAAATCCTTTTATGGTTCCCTGCAAACTGTAATGTTGTAGGTATAAATCACAGTGTGGAAGATTTTTATCTAATCAAAAACCTCCTTCATTGCTCAGTACTGGTCACAGATCACAGGTATCAAACAGGAAGATAATAAAGTAGAGAGTAGTCCAGTAATCCATCACACTTTGTATGACCAGGCTGCTTTCAAATACAACATTAAGTTAACAACAAATCTTTCACCACTGCTCTTTTTGTATAGCCTTTCATTTCCTAAAATTTACTTTCTGGAGTTCACATTTCATTTCTTTGATTTGAAAGACAAAGAGTTGTGTCAGATTTCCTTGATTAATGAACATTTAGCTTTCTAGCTTGTTAGCACACAAACTCCAGTCACTTATTTATGTACCAAGAACACTACTAGAAAATCTAGGACATGTATAAATAGTTTGAAAGAATGTTATTTCAAAGGAATATCTCCAAACTGTTTCCAACTTCATAGCAGGGATAAATCTGGAGGAAATAATACATTTGCTTGACTTCAGATAACATTTCTTTCACAACAGCATAGACAGGGCACGAGCAGTAGACAGTCATATTATGAGTTTACTACTGACTGCACACTTTATTCAAAATTCCTTCCTTTTCTTGTATGAAAGTGCTAAAAGCAATCAAGCATTGTTTTGTCACTATAGGACACAAAATGAATGACACACACAGTCAGGTTGTCGGGGAAAAAAGAGGGGAGTTTATTTTCCTCCTTGGTTTTATATAGTTTTCTGACAATGACCATGGATTGGAGGATGAGGTTTCCACTTCTCCAGCCTCACTGGCCAAACTAGCAGTCCATCATTCATCTCCTCCTTAAAGAGAGGAATGAAAACACAAAGGACAGTCACAATAACATGACATTGTTTACATGAAAATCTGTGAGAAACTCCATTACAAATATGCAAACATCAGAAGGCTAAAAAAGATCAAGGCGATATTGTATATCACATTGTAATCACATATCACTTGTACTGATAGTGTAGGAATGGCAGCTGACTAGCTTGTTCAATCATCATGGTAAAAAAACCCAACAAAACTGCTGATTAATTTGATGAAGATGAATCCCCAAAAGCCACACACTTCAACAAACAGATGAACAAATACTCTGTAAAAAACTTGAACTAATATTCTCTTAGATTTCACATATAAAGGGTTTGCACTCCTAGCACTAATTGACAAAAAAGACAACTAAATGCAAATACTGACACAAACATACCACATTCATAATGTTGTCTAATTGGATAAGACCATACTCAAAAAATTACTTCTGATCATGATATGCAATTAAACCAGCCAATTCTCTTTCCACTCTGGCATTTGGTTTGTTTTTTTCATTATAAATACAAGCTTTTGTGTGTTATTTTCCTTTTCTGCTGCAAGGTATAAAATATTCTAGGTATGGAGTATGATTGCTGATAAGCAAAGAGAAAGAAATTCTAGTTTATGAATTTTTAAACAAATGAACAGGGAACAGTCACAAGGGCTTTGTACATGGCATGATTTTTGAAAAACTGCATAAAGACTCCTCATCTTGAAAAACTGTCCACCTCTTTGAACAACTTGAATTTCTACCAAATGATTTTTTAAATTAAAATCATGTTTGAAACAATTCATTGTAGGGTGGTGGTTTTTTCACACATTAATGTGTATTGCTACAGTTACAGCTTAGGTATTATTTTCTGTCATTGATCCATGTTAGAGAGGTTAGTAAATTGACCTGAACTTCATTAATAAGCAATGTTGTCTTGATATACTTAGTGACATTAAAGAATGTTATTTTCCTTTGCACCCCAGCAAGGCCCAAGAGAGCTTGCCTGCCAGTGCCCATAATATTGCTGTGTCTCTGATACAATTTATTTCTGATTAAAGCTGCTCTGAATTTGGCCATCCTGTTCTACAGCGTCCCTGTACCAGTGGTCACCATTTCTTAGGCATGTTGGAATGTATGTATCTGCCTCAGTTACCCATATTCACATCCTGCTGTACTGGTTTAAGATAAATGTGTACAAAAATACTGGAGGGATGGGGACTCCACAGAGGGGACATCTCCCCTGGGGAAAATGAGAAAATTGTAACACTCTGAGTATGGCTTGGTCAAAACAAGTCAACTATAGGACAATATAGGGCCCCAAGCATCGAGGACTGGCAAAGGTACACCAAGGGCTCCCTTTCTAGGAAGAAATATGTTGAAATCTATTGTTAGATGTACAAGCTTTATTCCAGAAGATCCTGAGAAATTATGGAACGTTTTCATTTTACCCCTGGGTGTGATGGTCTCTTGCAGTCTCTGTGAAAAAAGCTGGACCAGAGTGGCTTTATTCTCAGCCTGACTTCAACAATCAACAATCTCAGTACTGAGTCAGTAACAGCATATGGATAAAACACACCCCAAGCAGCTTCTTTGTTAGTCTGTATCTGTCAGTAATTCCTCTTAAATTTTCTAAATTCCTTTGTGCTCATCTTTTTGGGGGATATGTAACAGAGCCCAAATCCTGCAGAGTCCTATTCCTTATTTTAGCCTAACTCACAATATTTTATTGTAAGGATCTATGTAATCTTGCCATAAACTATTGAAGTCTATCCATGAGGTAGATGGAGGTCAGTGAGGGGAGGGATGCTTATGGGTAAAGTCCTCTTAAGACTTTGTTCATTAGAAGGAGGAGTAAATCAGAATATTTTCACAACCCTTTCTTCAGTGTCAGCTGTTGGCTTAAAAACACTTGTAGATGATTGCTTCCCTGCCCCTGCTGCTGGTAACTGGGTAGATCACTTCTAATTCTATTCTTGAGGGTTCTTGGAGGAACTAAATCATATAATTTCTAAATGCTGTAGAGAAAAACATAACGAATTCCAAATAATTTCATTAATCTAGACCTTGATCCACTCCAGGACTCATTCTTCTTGCCATAGACCCATCAATGGTCCACAAACGAACACCTTTTTTGAGGATGGTCATCAACCAAAACATGTCTTTAAAACATCTAATAAAAGGTTGTGGTAGTGTACTTTCTTACTCAAACACTAGAAACAACTCATAACTGACTACTGAGAAAAAATATTAATATAATGAATATGTATGCCCCAAGTGTATCTACATATTTAGGAATATTGGTTTACTAATCAAGTTTCCTCCATAATGACCATTTTCATATGATTACATGACCCCTAGTGATCTGACCTAGTAGGAAAACTTTTAATAGAATTAAATATATTTTAACTCACATCCTTAGAGGGCCATATATGATTCAAAATCTAAACTCTTTCAAAGTGCATAATGTACTTCAGGAAATTGGCTTACTGTTGAAATCTACTAAAGCTGGTGTCCAAGAGAATTCTGTGATCCCTATTGATCTGTGTAGCTGGGAAATGCCAGTTTGTAGTAGTTATTTTTATCTCTCCAACAGTTGAACCCTGCCTCCACAAGGGCAATGTATTTTTAATGCATACGATGTTATTATGTAAATTGGTTTAGCTGTGTAATCTACTAAAGGTGATTTCTCTGTCCCATGTGAACCACAAAGCCAATGATCGCATAATATTCATTAAAGATAAAATTGTCTTACTTTCCATAACCAATTCCCAAGTGCATTGCTCTGACAGCTTCAATTTCTGTTCAATAGTGAACCTGATGCTCATTTGCAAAACTTTAACGAATGTACCAAGTAAAGGTAATGCATTTTTCCAGTTTACAGTCCCAAGCATACTATAAATAATTTTCTAAGGAGCAACAGACACAGTAATTAAAGAACAAGTAAGGTCCCATTGGAAGTTCTACCCATTTTTTTCCTGTGTCAACCTATATAAATCTATGCCAGCAACGTAGCAAAAATCCCTTTTTGGATACATTTTTGAAATTAGGCAGACATCAACATTGATTTCATCTATAAAAGCACTGCAAGGTTGTGTCCATGCAATTGAACCTGGAAAAGTTCCCCCTTGAACAAATGTACACCAGGGCTCAAAAAAATCCTATATAATCTATATGGAGTCCTGCAATTAATGCATTTACAAGGGCACTAGACATATATGTGTGAAAAGTTAAATGACAAGAGGAAAAAAATCATATAGCACCAGTGGCTGTTACTGTTCTGTATCTAATTACTATTTTCTGTATACAGAAATGAACAGGTGCAAAGTAAATGCATGGATAAACTCTCTTTAAAATCTAACATATTGGGTTAAACTGTGATTCATCTCCACTCCCAATGGGAATCTATGCACTTTTAGAAACATGAACAGAACCTTGCTAATTAAACCTTTACAAGACCACTGAAAGATTACAAAGTAACAAAATAAGTATTGTCTAATATAAAATTAGATAGCAATAAAATATTTTCAGTGAAGACTGAACAACTCATAGATTCAACATTTCAATAAATATTGAAGGGCAAGAGAAAATGTTTTTTGAATAGTGGAAACATATGTTTCAAAAGAGTCGTCCAAGCTTAAGTCCCCTCCTTGCATGACATTTAGCTATTTTATAAAATGAAAGCATAATTTATTCTGAATGGGAGGTTACTTTAAATTTTGAAATTCATGGCAAATTCTTGACATTTTTTCTGTTATGAAAACTCCAGTTTTGCAATGACAGAGTGTGAACATAAACATTTTTATGGGAAGTAATTCATATAACTCCTTTAACCACTGTCATAAAACTACAATATAGCCATTGTCAGAAATGGATGTCTGGAGAGAATTTCATTCAGCTTCCACTGATTTATTCTAGATCAGTTAAAAATTGAAAACATTGAGAACTGGTGCTTTTCTTCAATATCAGGGAACTCAGGGGCTTTCTGCTTTGGTGAAAATATTTGGAGTAGGGGCTCCATGTGAGATGCAGGTGTGGAATAGATTAGCTAATAGTTCTTATGTTCCTGAACTTTTTGTCCCTTTGTTACTAAATGTTGGTATAATATTCAGTGATGCATAAGATAGAAAATGAGAATACAGTCACAGATATTGCTAGAATATAATCACACATATTACATTGTATTGGGTCTGACTGAGGTAAATTTTCCCCATAGCAGGCCTCATAGTGCTGTGCTTTCTATTGTTAACTATAAAAGTCTCAGTAACACTCCAGTGCTTGCACAGCATCAGGGCTGTCTCTCAAACATTCTCTCCTTCAACATGGATATGGGGGTGGACAAACAAAACTTTAGTTTACACCTTAACTTTAAGCCAAAGTTTTAAGCACCAGATAGTTAATCTTCAGGCCCTATGCTAGAAACACCCATCCTGGTTTCTGGATTGATTGGGAACTTGAGCTGGTCAGTGCTGACTGATCCAGACCAAATGCTGAAGAAATCTAAGGTCTACTTTTAATGTCAGGTTGAAGCCTGCAGCCAATATAAGGCAACTTGGGTCTTTTCGTCTCAAGGAGTTTTGGCTGTTATATACATATGTTTAGGCATGCAGATACTGAAGACATTTAAACATCAGAGACAACTTCTAACTCAGTAACTTGAGAGGTAAATTTGTTGTTCTGAGATTGCAGTTTCATTTCTGGTTTGAGCCAAACACACACAAAGTACAGATACTGGGCTTTCAGTGTAGATTTACTTGTTGGGTTTATTCTTTTTTGGTAAGGTAATTGAAATGCAGAATCTACACGACTGATCTTTATGGAATGACAGTGCTTTCCATATTTTGGGTGCCTTTTTGTGTCAGTATGTTTGCATTTCAGCATGGTGACAGTGACTAGGCAGCTGGGGCGTCTGAAGCCAGGAATCAGTCACTGCTGGTAGCGGGTTTCCTGGGGAACATATGGAGTATTTGTCTGGCAACCTCAGGAAAACAAATAATGCTCAGTGCATCATTAGCTTTCAGTCTGTGACTTCTGCCTCCCAAAGGGCTCAATTCAACAACTAGTTCTCCAAGAAGTACTTATTCATATGAGTAGATCAATTACTTTCTAGCCTTCCAGACCACTCAGCTGAGGATTCAGGTACTTAAAGCACGTTTTCATACGTGCCAGTTATCAATGATGTGTAAATCATAAAAACTTGCAGGTCCTCAAACTCTTCTTAAAGACAAAAATATCTTCCCCGGCTCCAAGACAGAGAATCCTTCTTTTCTAACTGCCTACTCCCATAATCAGGTACACCAGAAGACCAGGGCAGGAATTTAGCAGCATTTACTCATTTCAAATGATGTGGTTATTTTTTAAGATGGATTTTAATCCTTTTTCAAATTTTCTGCAGAAAATAAAAAATGCTCATGTACTATTCCCTGTAAATCCGGTGCCTGGAACAAGAAATAGGCAAACTGACAATTTACACAACCATACAATTTTCATAAATTAACCAAATTCCATTTTTAAAGTAATTAGGGTGCTCTTCCTTTCTCATTATTCTCACTGAAGCATAGAGCTAGAATTCCAGCATCTGGCTAGACTTTGCTTCAAGTAGTCAGGTAGTTTGTCTTGATTTTTTTTTGCAATCCTCTTGTTCATTTTAAGTCATATGGCATTTGAAAATGCTTCTTACATTACTTCAAGAGGTGGGCTATTAACTGAAATCATATGCTCAATTAAAAATAAAGAGGAAATTTTAATATACAGTCTCAAGGGTAAAAGCTGGAATATATTACAAGAATTAATTTTGAAGACTCAAAACCATAAAATAATTAAAAAGTACCCAACGCTACATTATTATTAAAACCTAATTGGATTATTTCTTAGGGCATTACTTCGGATTTTAAATGCTTCTAAATTGTCTACCTTATTAACACCTTTGGAACTGCTGCAGGGAATAACTGTGGATGTGAAATACAAGCATTTTAGGCTTTTCTCTTCAAACCTCAGAGCTTCTAGGATAAGCCAGGATTCAAGGTGTGGTACATTCCTGAAGCCTGGATGAGAATCTGAAACAGCCTCTATGTTGGAGCGCATATATCCAGAAAGCTCGTCTTTGAGCTTAATTCGTGTTGAATTTTCCATTATCCTCCCTAATTTGGCTAGAGGAGTGTCAGGGTAATTAGGACATCAGAAGGTGCCAGCATCCCTCCCCCTCCAGGAGCAGGATGTAATTGTGATGCTGATAGGGAAGAAGAGAACACCAGCCACTTTGAGCTGATGCAGCTTCTCTTCCCTCTTCTCATCAGACAAAACACGCTCCACATCAGGCTGTGTAAATGGGGAAGAAGACTCAGTTCTCTTAGATCATCTCCCTCCTCGTTCAGCTCATTCCTGCTCCTAGGAACTCACTTCTTGTTTGGGGGAGAACTGTTCCACCATGGCAGTTTCACAGCAAACAATGTCTAGAGTAGCTCTAATGAGTTACACTGAAAATACAGCTCAGGAAAGAAACTGCAGGCCTGGCTAATGGAAGTACAAATGACACTTTTAGGAATACCCTCTCTTTTTTTTCTTTTTTTTCTTTTTTTTCTTTTTTTTCTTTTTTTTCTTTTTTTCTTTTTTTTTCTTTTTTTTTTCCTCTTCTTTTGGGCATGAAAATCACAAGGATTTTCAGAAGATTACACAAATAACACGACCAATTAAGCTTAATGAATTCACCTTTTACATTGGAAAGTTAGAATCCCACTGCACTAAAGCTTTTACTTGTAGAGGAACATTTAGAAAGCATGCACTCAATTTCCTTACAGAGCTGTATCTCAAATACTTCAGTACTATGTAGGAGTCTGGGAAACAGACTGGCATGAGCATGTTACTAATTAAATAATGAAAGGGAGGAGGACAAATCTTATCGTCTGCAGACTTGGAGAAATGCCAAACACATTCCCAATTAAAAATGAAAAAAAGAGAAGCCTGTTGGTAACCCACACTGAAATTTTAATTTATGCCTGAAAGCACTGATGGCAACATACACAGACTTGCCTGTTTACCTTGTCCTGTTTCTCAAGCCATGTCTGGTATACCCAGAGTTGTTTTGAGATTTTTGTTCAGGAGTGGGAATGGTTGGCACTGAATTCTTGGAGCCTCCCACCATGGGGGTCATGGTTCCTGCATTCATAAGCACACACGCTTTGTAAATGGGTAACAGCAAAAGATCGGCTGTAGTCAATCAGTTCTGTGTAGTTTTCATTCCAGCTTCTCCCTTTGCTCTCTCCTTGCAAAATTTGTAATTATTTCCTATTAGTAATGAGTCTTGTTCTATGTCAGGCACAAAGAATTCAGCATCATCTATCCCGGCACAAAGTCACTCAGCTGGTCAGCTACCTGCACTGCTCTTTATCCCAGAGCAGCACAGTCATTTTTCCCAAAATACACTGTACCTTCACATTTTACAATAGCTTCTAAACATCTGTGTTCAGCCTTCTCTAACTTGAAGAGACAGGCTTCTAGGAGGTGTAGCACTCTTTATATAGAGGGGAAGCTGATGTTTGAAAGTTCTTTACATGTATCTTAATCTATTTCTGAAGAACTTAACAGTGATTCATTCATTTATTATTTATCCCCAGAAATCAAAATTTGGAAGAACAGGAAAAATATTTCAAGAGAGAAAAAAAAGTAGGAAAAAACCAAGAAAACCTTATTTTCCCTTCTGCTTCAGAAAGCAATGAGAAAGGAGGCGTGACAGACCTTTAGGTGATGAGAGAAACAACCTTTTGCTTTTTAACCTTCTGGAGTGTAAAAGATAGCAAAAGAAAAAGATCCAGGTAACCAGACACCAAGAAGTCTTTTGTAGCATGTAAAAGTTCTACTACTTTCCATTGAATCCTTTACTTCCCTCAAAACTTTAAGGTAAGAAATGTGGGGTCTAAAATATTGTAAGACCATCTCATATCCCTTGATCTGCACTGTTCCAGTACCCAACTGTTCCTTACAGTGAGAAAAACACAGCATGAGAAAAACTCCTAATCAAAAAACCAAAAAAAATCACCTTAAGCTGTTAATGAATTCCCTCTTCACTGTACAGATTTGTTAACAAAGAAAAGGCAGCACTAAAACACTACACTCATTTGTGTTCATATTATAAAGGTTTCCGATAAACAAATATTGCCTGAGCCTACAAAAAATTTCTATGGGAAGGCTTGAAGGCTTTTATGTGTGTTGATGACTCAAGAGCAAAAGCTAGCATAGTCAGGCTGAACCTGAATGCTAATATTCTCGGGGAAAAAAAACCAAAAAAAACCCAAAAAACCAAAAAAAACCCAACAAAACCCAAAACCAAAACAACAAAAAAACCCAAAAGCCCCTAAGACTTAACTCCACTTTGCATTGCATTCCTTGTGTAGTTGCCAAAGTCACCAGTGAATTGCATAAAGAGTTCAGGTAAGTGGGAAATGCAGATCATGTGCTGCTTGTCAAACTACCAATGGAAAATTCATTCAAATCTAAATTCAATTTGGTAATATATGCTCTGTCTTCAACAAGGTAAGAAAGGAAAGTAAAAGGGGATAAAGGAAAGATAGACTCATTCCCTTGTCCTGGAGAAGACAAGAGCTGCAGAGATAGGAACACTTAACCTAGATGTGAAAAAGTGAATTTCAAATCTGGGTCTCTATCAAATCAATCAGGAAAATATATTTCAAGAAGCAGATCCAGAATTCATGAGGCAGACACCTGTCCCAAAATGAATCATTTAGGTTTAATGTGACAAACAACCACATTTCAACCAACTCACCCTGCTGATTACATTTCCCATGGTATAAAAAATGCATATGTAAAAATAATAAAATGAAAGATTTTGAATTTAGAGAATTCAAATTTCAGCTGAACTGTACTTTCTTGGAGAACTTTCAGCTTTCACTTGTGTATGGTGTAGTAACATTTTAAGTAAACCACAGGTAAAGAGCAAACAAGAATAGCAAACAAATCAGAATTTAATAGATTCAAAATCTCCCTTGAGCACTTGCAACACACTAATCCTGCATATCTTTCTATATATGTTTACTTCTACATCTCTGGGCACTTAAGTTTCAATAAAGTTTCCTATTGACTGCCTCATGCATGTAAGATCAGGTTTTAAATGTATCTCAAATAACATGAACACTCAGTAGAGCTTTTAAGCTGCCTGGGATGTTGGACTGCAGTCTTAAATGACAGCTTAGGTTCCCAGCTTATGTTGGAGTAAACATGAGCTGAGCTACCAGAGCCCTTAAAGTTGAGCCCCAGCAATCTATGTCAAGACAATTAAATTTGCCTTTCCCTATATATGTCATTTTACTATAGAGTTCAAAGTATTAGAAATAGGCTTTAATTAAGGGAGCAAAAAAGAAATACAACTTATGAAGTGAGCAAACACATAATTTTGGATTAATGTAGCTATTCTTAAAGGTGGCTTGTTACAGGAATTAATATTCATAGTCACTCAAGAAATTACCATTAATGCAAAAAAATCATGTAGCTCTGAATTTTAAAGAGCAGGCAGAAAGTCATCAAAGGGTTATGTTGTTTCCCAAGATGTCTATGACAGAGAAGATGCAGAAATTTAACAGCTGCAAAAAAAAAAATAAAATCAAAGAGGAGAAAAAATTACATAGAAGGTGACAAACATTCACCTTGGCAACCATCAAGTTCACAGACTACAGAGTCTTGAAAGCACATTGGGAGGGGGAGACGTCTGCATACATTTCTTTATCATTAAGATCATTTTAAGCTACTGTATATAACATATTCTATTTATTCGAATTTTTATAAACAAGTAAATAAATTCGTTGAAGTTTTGATGCTTTTGCAAAAGCCTTCTGCAAAGTTCTCTCATGTCAAATAAATGGGGGGAGTGGGGGAAGAAGAAACATAAGAAAGAACAGATTTAATGATCTCCACATAGCAGGCTGACTTTCCATTAAACCGAAAAAACAGACAGCTAAAAAGAAGCTGATTGGCAAAGCAGAGCGCACTTGTCAAAATAAGAAGTAAACAAGGTTATAAGAGGCCACAGATGCCATTGGCAGTGGGAAGAGATGGAAAAACAGAAGATTTCAGTAAAATGAAATTTAAAGATTCCCTTTTTCTATTACTTCCTTTTTAATACTTTATACACTACAAGATCTAAAGGTGGAAATAAAAACTTCATTTATCAACAGAAGGGCGTGACCGATGAGCATGGGAGAGAAAATACATCAAGTTTAGAGAGAAACTCCCATTCTTATGGGACTTCTGCCTTTCAGCCAGTGCACAAAATCAGACCCCTCTGAACTGTTATCCAGGAGGCAATACCAGGCACAGGGTTAAGAAGCTGCTGTGCTGAGAGCTCAGGTGCCCAGCTGCCCACGGTCTCCAAGGTGTGTGTGTGTGTGGTGCAGAATGCCAGGACACCAGATGATTTGGTACCTTGATTTTCACAAGGCAAACCTGTAGGTCATGCTGGTATTGCTCACTTTTTCCATAGGGGCCAACTGGCTGGAGCACTCACCTCAGGAGAGGGTGAACCCCTTGCCTGGAGGGATTAAAATCCATGCAGGACATGACCTTATTTTCTGTTGAAATTGAGCTGTGGTCAGCCAGAAATATAAAATCACTGTGGCTAGAAGAGCAAGGGAGGAGAATGACTTGCTCATTAGGAATTAGGAATTTCATCTGGAGAACTGGCAAAGCTGTGTTAACCACCAAAGTATAGGGACAATGCTGTAGAATCTACTGTACTTACAGAATTTTTCAAGTAAGAATTCAGAAAATACAGCTTCTGGATGTTCTTATTAATACTCCCAGGAGGGGAGCTTCTTCCAAATAATAAGTCCACAGGCATACATCTGACTTTAAAGATTACCTCTTCTTTAACAGGAAGAAAGATACATAAAATTAACCATCCATCAAACAAAGGCACCACAATTGGAATTAGAAGGAAAATCCCAGGAAAATTTCCAAAATACAAGCATCATTACAAAATATAATAGGAAAAAAAAAACAATTATAGAATTTTACATTCAAAGTACCCATTTGTTACACAGGTGTTCACAAGAGAGAGATTGAGCTCAACGCAGTCCCCAGTCTCTACAACACTGCATAAGGTGGGCTAAGATGTGCAGAGCTATTAAAATTAATGTTAATAAGGTGGTCTCCTGCTGCTATACCAGCATCTGTCAGGGAACAACCAGCACTGTCCAAAATGGTGGTCATGACAACCAATATACTTACCCTTGCCCAATTTGTAAGGCTTTGAAACTAAATGCTGTTGAGCTGATATAAAATGCCAAGAGTGATGTGGCCATTTGTTCTGGTTGTCAAGAAACCTTTTCTTCAAAAACATCACTACAGCTGACTCATGCTTCTGCTGTGGTTCATTCTACATTACATGCCTTCAAAAGGCCTAACAGCTGTAAAAAGCAGCAGCACATATAGGAGCTCAGCAAAGGCTTCAGGAAGACTTGCAAGTGCCATGCATGTAGGATACCTATTGTAGCACAGAATAAACTGAAACCTTGGTCTTTGCCAGTTCTGAAAATAAGAGACACATAAAAACTCCATGTCTCATTGGTAAGTCACAAGGCAGACTGCCCTTACCAAAACTTATTCACTAGGTGTTTACTGGGAACAGAGTCTACACTAGTGCTTTTTGGATATCTATCTTTAAACTTTGCTGAACTAAAAAGCTACTTCAAATATTTAATACATGCAGATTCATACCTAATTAATCTCTGGCCATCCTAGTTAGGGAATAATGTGTCAGTGGTAATTCCTTTAATATATTTCAGAATTTTGATGTTTGGACCTACTTCTATTTGAGGCTTAACATGCTTTTTTTAAAAAAACTAATTTTAATTCTTTGCTCAGAGAAGAGTCATAAACAGTGAATATTCACCGGGTCAAAAGGAATGCTTACCCAACCTGAGAAAATCCATCTTACACTTCTCTTGATAAGAAGTTAATCCAGCACAAATTTTACAAGCTTTTACCCATGATTTCAGCTAGTATTGTACTGTCTGCTGCATATGGGAAATTGTCTTTCCTGTCAATACATACCCTAACAGTAAAAAAAGAGTAAATGTGACTAAAGTAAATGCTTGTATGGTCACCTTTTGCTATAACAAGAACTTTTAGGGAATTTGTGAGTGTCAGGATGCACAGATGAAGTCAGAACACAGTAAATGAAATGTCTGCTCTTTAAATGGTAATACACATCCTAGAATGAAAAAGATAGCTAATTCATTTTTTTTTTCCTTCCAGAAATCTCACCAATTAACACAAATAGTGGATACTGAGGGGCCCATAGTCAGCTCCAGGAAGCATGACAGAGACCAAGTTTATCTGTCACTGCCGTAGATTTCTCTTTCCAATAATACTTTCTAGAAAAACACTTGTGTCCCCTTATCTGAGAGCCTGAGCGTGTCCAGTGTAACACACTGAGCTGATAGCAACATCAGTTTTCAGTTCAGCAGACACTCATTCCAGGAAGAAATGAAGACTCAATCAGTCTCTTAATCCAGGACAGAGAGTCCAGAAGCACTTGATGGCACTTTTCCAGTGACTCTGATTTTGAGACTACTACCCAAATTCTGTCAATAACTCTTTTCATTACAGATTACTCGCAGACATTGCAACAGAGGCAATGACTTGGATTGAGGACAGACTTCACATCTGGTATCCCATGAACCATGAGGGCTAATCACAGATGTAGCAAACCTTTGCAAATCTTGAAATCTTTGTTTTCTGAGCTTAATACATCCTAAGGTAAGAGTCATGAGATGTTGGCATCTACATATATAATGAAAAGTTACATATTTCAGACTGTCAAAATATATCAGATAAAGTTTTTCTCTCATTCTTATGCCTGGTGTGAATTATTAAAATTGTAAGGGAGGCTGACAGAAGTGCAAGATAAAAGGTACAAGAAAGTATTTAGAAAAATCTTTTAAAAGTTTTCTGTGACAGGTCATTATGAAAAAAGCATTAAAAATGAGAGTGTGGAAAAGGGCTTGATGGCTCCTTCTCATGGAAACCCTTATCGTTCCCAAAGTCTCAGAAGTATTAGGCAATTCTGATAATTTTGGATTTTGGCAGCACGAAAATTTCTTGCAATGATTCTCAAATACTGCCCAGGTACTTCTAGAACACTGCTCAACACCCCATAACTTGAGCTCTCTCTGAATAGTAGCAGCTCCACAGGTTTCTAAGACTTTGAGCTTAGTCAGACACAGCACAATTATTTTACCACTATCGGCAATCTGTTGCTCTCGGTTACTGTCTATTGCAACTTTTGAACTTTTATTCAATAATTGCTGAAGTAGACTCTTTCCTCGGGGCCTTCTCCACCTTTTTAACTTTTCAAAGTTAGTCTCACTGAAGTGGTCTAAAAAACAAGCACAATTGTAAATCTCTGCAGGACTGGGATCTTTAAATGTCACCTCCTCTCAGTAGGAAATGTCACCCTACATAACACAGTGTAATACAGCAGTCTCTTAGTCAGAATCAGGTCTCTGGAAACTACCACAGGGATAATGTAGTCATCCAGGAGGCAATGAAGCAGATAGTTTCACTAAAGTATAACTGGTAATATGTTCTAAATTCCACTTTTCTTACAACAGATAAAATATACCTAGCAAATCCTTTATTGGAGAGTGAGACAGTGCAGTCAGTACATTCTGTACCAAACATGACATTTCTAGGAGCCACAGTGCTCAGTTTTGCACAGAGGGTAGAGCTACACCCACACTGAAGACATTGTGCTGCAATATAAAACACCTAACTACTGCAGTGGGATGACTTTGACTGGCCCTGGGTGGCCACCAAGCCACTCTCCTTTTTCAACAAGACAAAGGGAGGAAAACATGACAAAAATCTCATGGGTCAAGGGGAGGACAGGAAGAGATCGCTCAGCAATTACCATCATGGCCAAAGCAGACTTGACTTGGGGAAATTAATTTCATTTATTGCCATTACATAAGAGAAAGTCAATGAAAAATAAGAACAAATCTAAAAATACCTTCACTCTCAACTCTTCTACCTCCTTCATTTCCTGAGCAGGGATGGAGGTTGTGGTTAGTCCATAACACTTTGTTTCTGGAGCATGTTCCTTCTCATGCTCTTCCTCTGCTCCTGCATGGGGTCCCTCCCACAGGATTCAATCTTCCACAGCCAGCTCCAGCATGGGTCCCCATGGGGTCACAGGTCCTGCCAGCAAACCTGCTCCAGTGTGGGCTCCTCACCCTACGGGGCACAGTTCCTGGCAGGACCCTGCTCTAGTGCAGGCTCTTCTGCACTGCAGCTTCCTGCAGGGTTCACTCACCTGCTCCAGTGTGGGGGCCTCCAGGGGCTGCAGGTGGATCTCTGCTTCCACCTGGGCCTCCAGGGGCTGCAGGTGGATCTCTGCTTCCCCCTGGGCCTCCAGGGGCTGCAGGGTCACAGGTGCCTCACCATGGGCTGCACATGGTCTGCAGGGGAATCTCAGCTCTGGTGCCTGGAGCACCTCCTGCCGTTCCTGTACAGACCTTGGTGTCTGCAGAGTTGTTTCTCTCACATATTCTCACTCCTTTCTCCCAGCAGCTGTGGAATAGCCTTTTTTAATCATTTCTGAAATGCATTACCACAGGCACTACCAGGATTGCTGAGGGGCTCAGCCTTTTCCAGTAGAGGATCTGTCTTGGAACCAGCTGGAATTGTCTGACATGAAGGCAGCTGCTGGCCTCCCCTGCAGCCTCCCTGGAACAAAACCTTGACCTGGTCCATTGTTGACAAATCCATTCTCTTATACCAAAGTGCTCAAGCCTTAGCACCGAGTGCCTGTAAAATATGTCAACAGGGTTTTCTTCAGTGGGAACTGACCACTAATTTTTTTTTTTTTAAACAGCTCAAAAAAGCCAATCACATAAACCTAGTACAAAAACAATGGGAAAGTGTCGTCTGAATGTTTTCTGCTACACTATGTAATCTGTACACTGCCACTGAGTGTCTAAAATTATGTGAATATTGCACAATCATCAGAAGCTTAGTGGGGAAAGGATGACAGTAAAACATACATAATACTTTCATACTGCTGTTAACAGAATTAATAAATAAAATAATTTGACATGTAGGCAGTTAAGTGACATATTATTCTTTGATGCAGCACTTTTACACATTAAATAATATCAAGTCCATAACGGTATGTTCATATGTATTACAGTCACAGTGTGAGATGTGAAATACTACAAGTAAAATATTGGAGTGGAAGTGTCAGTGAATTTATTTCCAGTTCCAGTTCTTGAAACATCTGTTGGTTATATATCAACTGGCGATGCTTCAAGATGTTGGTATAACCTTTAATAAATAGAATTCTTTAAAAATTCAGGTGGCCAAAAGAATCACTTCATCCTCTTTGACTCTTTTTTCTCCTCAGATCTTGAAAAAAAACCAAAAAAAAGGGGAGAAAAGGAAAGTAAAAGGGCCAAATTTAAAATAATTTTTATTTCCTACTTATTTCAGTGCCTTTAAACCTCACTGGCATGTTAAGATACTGTGAGGTATAAAGTGTAGTTTGCTAAAATCTGAAGCAGCCTTCATGATATCTTGTTTTATTTCTCTGATATTGAAATTGGTTGGCAATTGCTGAATTTAAGTACTATTTTGTACATTTCATATATTTCATGGGAACTAATATGCCTCTGATTTTTCCAATTTTCTTTTCTTTTCTTTTCTTTTCTCTTCTTTTCTCTTCTTTTCTCTTCTTTTCTTTTCTTTTTTCTTTTTTTTTTTGGTGGGTTTTTTCATACCTTGTTATGCCTACAGTTGAGCTGAAAAAGAAACCATTTACAAAACTTTGCTTAAGCAGAATTTGGCACACAAAACACTATCAGGAAATATAGTATGGTTGCTACCTACTGTCCACTCATATTTTTCATCCTGTGCAATTCAACCATCCTGTGCAATTTTAGCTAATCCCTCTTGTCTTGGAAATAGAGAATTTCTCACACCAAGAAATACCAATTCTTATGGATGCATTCCAGATTGATCACACTGTGCCCTAAACACAAAAATTCTCTCAGAAATATATTACAGGTGACATTAATTTTGGGGCATGCTGTGGCACACACGAAGGTTGCTGCAATAGATATAGATGGAGATTATAGTCCCCCAAATTGCCTTCCATTAGTAATGCTTCTCTCCTGAAAACTATCGTGTCTTCAGAGCCCACAAGACAGAGCAAGAGAAATGGAGGGGATGCAGAGTTTATAGTAGAGGACAAAAGATGACACAATAGATAGAAACAAAGGCCTTTAGAAAAGTTTGAACAATTTATATAGTCTCATGCAGAGATCAAAACAAATGTCTTTGTGTATCAGGATTTTTCTAGAGGCCATTCTCAGTGCTTTTTCTGTACAATATCTCTGCATTCTTAAGTGATAGTCCAGCTCACCTTCTAAGTGTTGGCCCTCAACATTCATTTCATTTTCTGCCAAAGGTTAGCTGCAGAATGTCTACCTACCTCTTGCTATCCAAGCTCTCAATGAGCCTGGCTTGAACAACATTCTCAACTGCTTTTAGGGGAAAAAATCAAGCCAACAATTCACAATTGTTTTAAATCTGGAGCGAGAGAGTATTTCTTCTTTCTGTCAGTCTAAGACTGAAATAATCTGGGAAAGCACAGCGAAAAATGCATCCTCTACTCACTTGGATGAAAATCCCTAAATCAGAACTATTGAAAAGCTGAATTTCAATTGAGCAAATATCATACTGTATAGCCCAAATAATGGAGAGAAGAATGAATATATTGCAAAAAACCAAAAAAATTAGTCGCCTCCTCATGGCTGGTCAGTTGCTACCGCCTGTAACTGTGGGTAGATTTTTGATTTCAGTTTATTTTATCATCCCAGTACAATCGTCATCACATTAGCAACAAAAGGAATTGCTTCTACACAGAGCCCACAATGCAGCCTCTCCTTACAGACTGCTCCTTGAAACTCAGTTTTTCGGGGTTTTTAACCACTCTGCAAAGGCTGGTTGTACATTAGCAATGAGGAAGACCACAGGTTTTTCAGTTCAATAACTGCATATGTGGCAAGCACTTTCATACGCCTCCTGAGCCCATTTTGACTCCTTTTCACCTCAAACATTTGCTGGTTTCATTTTTTATTGATATCTAAGCTTAAATCCTTCTGAAAATTTCTCTGCCTATTCAGCCATTTAGTCTGCTTTTCATAATGTTACCTCTCTTTAAGGGAGGATTTGAATGCAAAAAATAAAAATAACCATCATATTTGTGCAAAATTAAGAGATATGGTACTTTTGGGCACCATTCTTCCCACCACAGGTATGAGTCTTCTTTCAGCCATCCCAGGATAGACTCACTATTTCCTTCAAACAAAGACTTCTCCTTCAGTTTTGGTAAACCTATCTGAACAGCTTTCAAATATTTAAAATGAGAACTATAACCTGTGCAAAACTTTGTTCTGCTAGGCTATATTTCCTGGATGCTTTGAATACTTCTAATCCTGTCTTTTAAATCTAACTATGTTTCACAAGGCTCACCAGGGAAATTCTTTTCTCACAGGACTTTCTCAGTTTTCACTTCAATTAAGCTAATTGTCAGCAATTTAAATACTCTCCTTAACTGAAATTGCAGAAGTTTTGTAAGAAAAAAAAAAATCAAACATTTAAAACAAACCATCTAGTGACAAAAAAAAAAAATCCCAAAGAAACACTAAATTGCTGAAACAGAGATTCAAATGCAGTGCTTCCAGAACATTCTTTCAAGTCAAATGTTATACGTGTGTTTATACCAACCCTGCTTCTCCTTTTTTACTACAAGAGTTTATTTCAAAGGTGACATCTCACTCTCTCAGAGGCCTTTGAATAGTCCATAGTCAGCCACCTCTCAGCTCGTTTCTCCAGTTACCCCTTGCTGAGCTCACCTCTATCACTTCTTGCTGTCACAGTTCCCTGACTTTAATGAGTTCCTGGCAGTTTTGGAAGCTGCTTAATTTAAGGAGAATCACATGTGACTCAGGAACTGGGGTGGTGTTTGGTGTGTGTTTATTTGTTTCTTGCAAAGGGCTGTGTAACTCCTTTTGTAACTTCACTTTTTCCTCCATTAAATACAGAAACATGGGCCTTGGAGATCTGCTGCTTCCAAATCTGGATGTCGTGGTCTCTGGGGTTATACACCACAAAGCACATTGCATGTCAGTAGCCTACATAGTTTAATGAACATGCTGCTTAGGAGGTGGCAGGAGAGATGCTGAGGATGCCAGGTGGCACAAAAAGATCGATGATAGGTCAGGAGAGAGCAAGAGAAGTAGGTTAAAATGCAGATACCCTGTGAGTCTTGGAGGCATCAGGATGCTGAATGTTTACTGCTGACCTGGAAGAGCCAATGAATAAAGAAGTGGAAGAGATAAAGAGAATAAAAAATTATTGAAGCTGAGTCCAACTAGGCAAATCTAACAGGCAAAATGAAGAATATCAGAATGATTTAACATAGTTTAATGGAAAACATTAACAAAAGAATCCATGTTAATACAAATGCAAAATTTTCACAAAAATGTGAACTAATCATGCATAAAGATCGTGTTTTTACTTCAAACTTTCAGGGATGCTGTCAGCAAACTCATTTTTATGCTGCAGTAAATAAATGTACACATATGCAGGGTTGTAATAAGAAAATAATTCATTGTAATATGCTAAAAATTGCTTACAAACAAGAATACTGTACTGAGATGTTTAAATTTTTGTTTAAAGGTTGCCATAATTTAGAAATAAATGCAAGAAAAAAATCGCATTGGGCAACAGGTTCAGGGTCTAACTAGTAGTTGTACAAGGAGAATGGTTGGATGCTTTTGGGCAGCCATTCTCACTAAACTCACCCCAAAGAGCAATTGTAAGACACAGACTGATGACTGGACAGAGGGATGTTGAACCTCAACAAAGCTGAAATAAGGAGTCAAGACAGTAGCAGATTTCTCATATCTGAATACAAGACACTGAGGTGTAGGTCCACAACTTGGGTATCTATAGGCACAGTCTGCCCATCTGTTATCAAAACACGGCTAAAAGCTATCCCACTGGAAACAACAGCTTGGATCACCTTCAAAAAAGGAACTTGGGTTCCTTAAAGGCTGATTAACCCCCCAGTGAGGAGCAAGATTGATTCTACTTTGAGTATCCCAGACTGTTGTATGATTATCTCATACCATCATTATCTCTCCCTTTTCTTGTCTAAATTTGGAACTTATGAAAGTTACTTCCATTCCTTATTTTGTCTTACTTATGTATACTTATTGTATCTTATATTCATGAGTGATTTTTGCCCTATGGTAATTTAAACAAGCATTCTTTTCCATTGTGGGTGCGGGGGAAAAACACCCAACATTAAAAAATAATAAAGTCTTTTAATGCATGGTCATTGTTTCCGGTCACTTTCATTGTAAAGGTCTTTTCACGTGTCTGGTTTCTGTTGCATTGCTGTGTAGAAAGTTTCCTCAAGGACAAGCACCCACCTTTTCAGATACAGGACCTTACTGTGCCCCCACACAGAGATGTAAATCAATCTCAACACAGCAGTATCAGATTTGAGTTATGGGCTGGCCTGCCTGAACTTAAAAGCCTGTTTATATTCTATAGTACATGAAAGGGGATGAAAAGGAGAAAAGGACAATTCCAAAACTTTTAATAATGTCTATTAGGGGACTGTTTTTAACAATGTATGCATGTTCTAGGCCCAGTTAACACTTGTGTTTGCTTTTGCTTGAAAATATTCTGATTTTCAGCACTATTTGATTTATATTTATGTAGCAGAAAGCTTACCCTACATTTTAGCTTGTCTGATCACCTATTTATTATTTTATGCCGAATAGTCTTCTCTAGTGAAATTTTGCAAAGTGGAATGAATGCAACTCTTGAATTCTGAAGCCTATGCACAAGTTATTTTAAAAAAGAAAACCAAAACATTAGAAAGCAAAACTCACAAAAGACAGAAAATAACCATGATGTTATCAACTATTAAATGTTTACATAATTAAAAAACCCACTCTTTAGTTTCTGTAAAACATTTAGATTCAGTGATGAAAAGTCCCTGACCATACTAATTTTCTCTTCATGGCAGTGTGCAATAAATTCCCAAGAGGTCATAAAATAAATGACTAAACATAAAGCAAGTATCAAGTACTATTTCATTAAGTAGCTTCCATCTATCCTGTGCACTGGATAAAGCTGAAATAAATAGTGAAGTTTGAGGCAATTTAAGACTGCCATAGCTGAAGCTGGTTAAAGGTCAGGTTTTAAATAACAAAATATCTTCACCTTTCTAAAATACTTGAGTTTTCAAAATTCCAACGAATGAGAAAATCTACAAGGGAAGAAAAGCATTTAATGTTAAAGCCTTAAAGATATTTGAAAATACAATGATCAAAAAAAGAGATCCCAAGGCTATCTCTAGAAGTCTCCATACTGGGAGCAGGAGCTGTTCAACTCTTATTTCCATAGCAGAGGTACTTCTACACCCTCCCGTCTGAGCTAAAGGTTTTGTGGTTGGAGGCTCAGGTTACCCTAAAAAAGAGACATGGGGCTCCTGATTCTGGCATGAACAAATGGGGAAATGACAGAAGTGAGGAGGCCTGGGCATGTAGGACTGAAACAGGCTGCACAGCTGGCCAGCTGGACATGATCCAGGTGTTTGATCCTGAAATCCTATGAGCCTGTCAATGTAAAGGGCAGGAAACATTCCTGATTGCATCCTAACTTAATCCTATTCAGTCTGATTGAGTTCTGCATACTATTTCAATCTTTAAAAAATAAACAATTCATGAAGTTAGTTTGTTAATTATATCATGTAAAACTACCCATCCTCTTTAATCTTACTGCATATTCACCTTGGGACCACTGTAAAAATACCCTCAAATGCATTTCCTGAATTCTGAGCACTTAATTTTGATGAATTTTTATAGTGACTTTAGCAATATTTTGTGGTTTTGAGTGTATTTGTGTTCTCCTGGTTTTCTTTTAAAAAATAGGAAAAATAAATCAGCAAAGCAAAAAAAAAACAAACTCAACCAGAAACCAAATCAATAACTCCTAACAAATCCACAACATAACAAAGAAAAGCAAAACAAATTTTAAAAAGCAAGGAAAAAACCCTGAAAAATAGGACGTAGTCCACAAACTGGAGAATTAGGTGGAGAGATACCAAGTGTGGAGTCGTGCACTGGGAGAGGAATGACCCCAAGTTCCAGCACAGGCTGGGGGCTGACATGATAGAGAGCAGCTCTGCTGACAGGGAGTCTTGGTGGATCAGAAGCTGACAGCGTGCCAGCAGTGTGCCCTTGCAGCAGGAGGGCCAATGGTATCCTGGGGTGCATTGGGAACAGTGCAGCCTGCAGGCTGAGGGAGGTGATCCTGCTCCTCCACCCAGCCCCAATGAGGCCAAACCTGCAGTGCTGTGTCCAGCTCTGGGCTCCTCAGTACAGAAAAGACAACGAGAGGGTCCTGAAGAGGCCACAAAGATGATTTGGGGACTGGAGCATCTCTCTAATGAGGAAAGAATTGTGGGAGCAGGGCTTGTTCAGTCTAGGGAAGACTGAGAGAGGATCTCATCAATGCACATAAATATCTCAAAGGCTGGTGCCAAGAGCATGGTGCCAGATTCTTTTCACCAGTGCCCAGTGAAACGAGGAACAAAGACCATAAACTAAAGTACAAGAAGCTTCATTTGAACTTGAGGAAGGAGTTCATCACATTGAGGATAACAGAGCACTGGAACAGCCTGCCCAGGGAGGTGGTGGAGTCTCCCTGTCTGGAGACATCCAAAATCCACCTGTAGAAATGGCTGTGCCACCTGTTCTAGGTGACCCAGCCTTGGCTAGGGGATTGGACTAGAGGATCTCCAGAATTCCCTTCCAATCCCAACAATTCTGTGAGTTTGTGTAACTACAGGTCCCTTGCCAGGCTCTGGAAGATCATGTTCTTTAATGACCACACGCTCCTCCCAGCCTGTTCCTAGCACCATTCTCTTCTACCATCCTTTCACCCCATTCCTGTACAAACATTTTCATGCTTTTCCCTTCCACTCATCATTCCAGTTACGGTCTCTTTGCCCAACCAGTCCCAGCCAGCAGCCCCCGAGGGGTTCAGCTCAGCTCAACTGCCCCTCTCTGCAGCACTGCCTCTACTATGGACATATCCACACACTTCTCACTCTATTTCTTTGGAAGGACTATTTTTGTTGGAAGCAATTCACTTCACCTTTTACATTAAAACCTCTCATCCCTTAATAATATAGCAGATAACTAAAACAGCAGTAATTTTTATCCTCAAACTAATCAGGAAGTCACATGAGCAGCAAACTTTTGAGAAAAAATGAGAGGTGAAGAAGCGAGTGTTAGGCAGCAGGAATGTGTAGCTGAACATTCTGCTGCTGCCAAGACTATTAGGAGATTTGCACTTTGCATTCCAGAGTCCAGTATTTTTTTAGAAGAGGGTGTTTCCAGCAGTGGAGTTTTATGCTCTGCCTTGCTGGGGTGTTATTTGTTCACCAGGGACACTCAGCACCGAGTGCCAGCCATTGGCTCCTGAGGAACTGCAGTTTTCTTTGGACTTCTTCCAGTCACATCACAAACCCAGCTATTCTTCACTTGCAGTACATGCTGAGATGGCAGATTAGGGCTGAATCATTAGTGTACAAGCAATTTTATCAACCTGACATTCTGTGAGCCTGCATAAAGATCCAGATGGACATATGGATAAAGGTAATTGTAGAACCCCCTACAAAACATACATTTTCAGAAAATCCCAAGGAGATTGTTGTTTGTATCCTTACTATCCTAGTTTACGTGGCTTGATGTCTGAAACTACAGTAATAGCTTCTTTAGTCAAGGAGTGATTATTTTAGTTTTCCATTATTATAAATAGTGCTCATCTACCCACCACTTTTCAAATCCCAGACTGCAATTCAAGATTTCATGAACAAAAATATATTGCTGGAAGGGCTGGAAGGGCTTATAATTTTTAAATAGAATCAATTTATTCAAAATAGAGTCTAATAATTTCAAAACCTAAAAATAGGAGGCTATTTTCTTTTTAACCATAAAGGCAAGTTTATTGGTGTTGCTCAAAATGTGATGGAAAGGTACTTTTGGTTGAATTTCAACAACAGGTAGTTAACTGTATTTGGTTTCTCTTGCATTAGTTTCTTGTCATGTCTAGGCAAATCAAAATGCCTTTTTGCACACCAAAGTTTCATGCTCACTGATACATTCAACTTTGATACAAGGTGTTACAATCTGGTAGTGATTTCAGCTGAAGACAGAATTTGGGTATCTCTGAGGTACAGCAAATTCTCTGGCAGCTGCTAGATTCAATGTGATAACTCCCAAAACCCTTCAGTGTAAGGTCAGTAACATGGCATGAACTATATTTGGTATGGAACAGTATTTTAACTGGAGCCATGGTTCCTGGCTAGGCTGGACCTGGGGTAGAGCCAAGGGTGGGACATGAAGAACTCCAGCTGAAGAACTGGAGTAGCCAAAGATCCAGTATGAGGTCTGGATTGTAGGTGACCTTATTAGCTAAGCAAAGAAGTGAGAAAATGAGCCACACTTATGGCCCTTTGTGCCTTTGTTCCAAAGCTGCCCGACTGACCCTGGCACGGGGACAGCTCAGAAAGTCCCGCCTGTAGCCTGGCTGCTACTTTGGAACTGGTGGGTTCTTTTCACTGAGACACCTTCAAAGACAACGAAAGTGAGGCAGAAAGAGTGACTCTGCTGCAAAGTTAGGATTGTAGGTTTTATTGTTTCATTGTGGGAAGCAGCCAGGGGTCCTGACCTGGTGGAATTCCTCAGCAGCAGGGCCCCTCAAGGCCTCTGCACCGTGACTTTGTGGGAGGGAGGTTCTTACATAAGATAAGAAAAGCTCCAATAAAGAAATACAGGGGATGATACAGGACGGGACAGACAGCAGTTATCACCAGTGGGAATAGGGGGTAGGGCAGGGAAAGCTGGTATCCAGCCAATAACTTGACCAGCTTCTCAGAACTTTCTCGAAGAAGGGGAAAAGCCTTGGGGTGAGTGACAGGGCCCCAGGGGGTGGGGGACTTTGACTGACACATACAAACCAGGAAAAAAACAAGGGAGAGTTTTGGGCAGGGGTTACATAGAACAAACCATTTACTAGACTAAACAATAGCTAATAGACATATAAAAGCTAAAATGCACCACCACACACACTGAAGAACAAGGTAAGAGCATGATCAAAGCCATGTTCAATACTGGGAAATTAAGGAACCTAGGGACATTTCAAGATCCAAGAAAGAAGGGTATCCTGGAAGAACACCAGGACTAAGAATGAAAACAGGCTTGTGCAGAGAGTAAAATTTCTCAGAAGAAATTGTTAAAACTCAGAAACTAGACTCTGAAAGATAATCCAGGCAGACAACCTTTTACCCTTGTGTAATCAGAGGCCATTTAATATTTTAAGCATTTTTTTGACAACAAACATATTGCTTTGTGCTCCTTTATTTACACACAACATGATTGTATGCACTGATCACCTGGGGGTAGCTGTTAACCTAGTGACTTAGCTAGAGCTGATAAAAATATAATTAGACATGAGCTGTAGCATTCTAGCATCCAAGCAACACAAATTAGAAACTCATTACTCAGTATCTCGCTTAATATGCTTACACTCAATTTTAGCATGCAGAATTCTTCAGTATCAGATTCAGAGAGCAATAAACAGCTGAGGAGGCCACTAAACCAGTGAGACCAGGAGTTAGAGATGGACTGTAGCCCACAGAGAGTGACAGATACCCTACATCAGACCTCTTGTATCTAAACAGTTTCAGGAAATATCTATCCCTGTGGTTGCAATACTAATTAAAATACTGACAGTATAAATATAAATTAAAGGAACCTGAGCTTCAAACTGTTCACAAGAGTAGTGACAAATGAGAACAGGTTTAAGGAGCTGTCTTCTCTTATGTTGGCTAACACTGTCTGGTGATTTCTTGACAAGATTTTACTGCCTGTGTCCAGAATATAGCTCTGGTTCAATTTTTATAGTTTAGTTGGCAAGGGTTCTATCAACAGGTTTTTTTCTAATATACATAACAAATTTTCCTGTTAATTAAAACTTCTTCTACCTCCTAATAAAGCTAATGATGCTTTAACTTGATTTTTTTGACAAGCACTGATGTAAAATAAAAAAAGATTATTTGTAGACTGCAGGTCCTTGTTTTGTAAATACCCAGCTATGCTGTAATGTCTTGAACAGTCTTAATAATCATCATGTCAGAATATGTGAGAAAATTGGAATTCTCTACCTCTATAATGCTTGTAGGAGATTATGCAGATTTTCCTTATGTTTGTTTTATTTGCATCCCAAGACCTTTCCAGGTCTCTATCACAGAGGTGCTTATTTCCATTTTTCTTATATTAGTCTCAGATGTTTTTATGATTAGTGTCTTGCTTGAACACTGATTAATGAAAAATGTAGATCTGCTATAAAAATGATAAATCATGTTGTTTTCAGAATATCACACAGAAAGTATACAGCAGCTGGTATTAAACTTGCAGGAATAATCCACTGATGTGCTTAGTGCTTAAACTTTTGTCAAACTTGTTGGGAATTTAAAAAAACCCCCACAATTAGTTGGAACTGCTGAGATAGCTATACCCTTGTACAAAAAAATGAAGTAATAGTGCAATTTCAAAGTGAAAAACAGTATAGGAAAGTGATGAAAATAACAGTTTTTCTGCTTGAGTTTGTCCTGTCTTGAGCCCCCAATAATACTTTTTAAATCAAAGAATCATAGAAATGTTTGGGTCAGAATGGACCTTCAAAGATAATCTAGAACAACCTCCCTGTCATGGGCAGATCTATCTTCAACAGTAGTTATGTTGCTCAGAGCCCAATCCAGTCTGGCCTAGAATGTTTCCAAGGATAAGGTATTTACTCCCTCTGTGGCCAACCTGTGCCAGTGTTTCACCACCATCTTTGTAAAAAAATTGTTTCTAATGTCTTGTTTGAATCTACTCTACTTTAAAACTATTATTGCTTGCCCTGCTTACTGAAACATTTGTCCCCATCTTTTCTTAAGCTCAATTTAAACATTTAAAGGCCACAATAAAGTGTCCCCAGAGCCTTTTATTCTCCAGACTGAATAATCCCAACTGTCAGCCTGTTTTCAGCCCCCTGATCCTCCTGTGGACCCCTCAAACAGGTCCACATCCTTCCAGTGCTGGGGATCCCAAAGCTTGCACACAGCACTCTAGGTGGGATCTGCACTCACAGAGCAGTGTAGATGGGCAGAACCACCTCCCTCAAATTGCTGGCCATGTTTCTTTTGATGCAGCCCAGGATATGTTTGGTTTTCTTGGCAGTGAGCACACATTGCCAGCTGACATCCAGTTTTTCATCCACCACCATCCCCAAGTCCTTCTCACAGAGTCACAGAATATTCTGAGCTGGAAGACACCCACCAGGATCATCAAAGCCCAATTCCAGAACTCCAGCTTCCTCCTTCCTCTCACAAGCAGTAGCTATTTGTGATTTTAGCCCTCCACTTTGGATTGTGGCTGCATCCATCCCTGCTTTGGCTGAATTTCTTTGCTCTACTCTAATCTCAGGTCAGTAAGCACATTCAGTGTCACTAGATGAGCACTTCCAATTAGAAAATCTTTGCACATCATTATTTATATGCATCTGCTGGACTTTATCCCATCATACAAACAATCTTGGAAAGCGACAATATCTGCACAAAAAATTGCAGAGCAAATCTGAAGACTTAATTTCCAAGAGCCATTTTCTCTGACTCCTTGTGGCATTCAAACAACCAATATCAGCAGATATTTCTTCCACTGCTGTGCTGTAAAACTCGCCTAGTACTGCCTACCCTGTAGGTCAAAAAAAGGACTGGAATGGATCCAAAGGAACTGTGCAATTTCTAGGGAAAATGTAATGACACATCTGAAGAAAAGTTATTAACTGATGTTCAGAAATACCTGCACTCAGTTTCAGTGTTTGAACAAAAAAGTGCTTTTGTCAGGATTTTGTGCTTGTTATTTTTGCAGGATTACAAAGGGTTTTATTGGGATGTTTCATTTTGAGATGTTTCCTCACAAGGATGAGACTTTGAGGTATTGCACTGAGATATTGATCAGAATCTTATTACCTTTCCATGTTATTTTCATCATCTGGGGGAGAATTTGTGCTGAAAGGAAAGATAAAATGAACTGGCTCCAGTGATGAGCTCTGTGTGTTCTGCACTAAGGTGGAAGCAGTACCAGAATGCGTCCCAGCATGGTTCTGGTACCAGCATCAGACTGGTTCCATGCTAGGTACATGTCATTTCAGTGGGCAGCAGGGCCTACCTGCACTACAAATTAATATAGATGTAAAATTGTTAAAATGCAAAAATGTAGTAATAACAAAATATGGCAATTCCAGGAAAAGAGCTTGTTGCCCTGAGTTTTAACCTTTGGAGATGTTTGCATTTTGCAATGGAGCCTTCTCACGGACTTTTCTGTAAATAATATATTTTTAAATTTGTTTTATCTTGTTTATATATTTTCTCCTCTAGGAGGAATTTCATGAGTGACTGTGATTTTCACCAATAAGATTGGAGAGGTGACAACACCTTCATCCAATCTCTTGCCTTTTTTACAATTGTATATAAGATGGAGTTAGAAATTGATAAATAGTATTCTTTGCCCTGATCAATGACCTGAGTCCAGCCTCCTTCCTTCATGTCCTACAGCGACAAGAGCCCATGTGAAACTCATGAGCTTCCACAAGGCCAAGTCCAAGGTGCTGCATCTAGACTGGGGCAATCCAGTGTCAGTACAGGCTGGAGGATGAATACCACAAAGAGGAGTCAAAAAGATTCTTTGAAATTAATTCTTCAGATTTGCTCTGTGACTTTTCATGCACATATTGTCAGCCTCCAAGGTTGTTTGTACAATGGGAAAAGGTCCAGCAAACATCTTTGCAAAGATTTTCCAATTACAAGTGCTCACCCAAATAGAAATACCTGGTAAAATGTGCTGGTGAGAGTGGTAGAAGGAGTGACATATCTACAAGGAAGTTGAAAGATATGACAATGAATATGAAACTTCAGAAAAAAAAAAAAACCCAAAGCATAAAAATTCTTGCAGAAAAGCATTAGTGAAAAGAAAGATCAATGGGAAATAGCAAAACTGCTTTCTCTCTTGGAAATTTCCTTCCACTCTTTTTATACTCAGACTTAAGGATGTCGCTGCAGGTATGAGTAATAGATATAAAACTTTCTTAGCCTTCTAAAATTTATTGTTAACACAGCAAAGAGTATTAAATAAAACTGATAGTCTGAGAAATGTTCTTTATATTATCGTCAACCATTCAAACTAGCAGGACAAATAATGGCATATTATTATTCAACTTCAGGATAATCAGAGGAAAACCACAAGGCAAGGAGTAACTTGTGATTAACTGATAAAGCTTTAAGGGGTTTGCACATGTCATTTTATTCTAACTACAAACAGGAGCACATTTATAGACATATGTGTTACGGACAGTTCACACATATATACAAACATATGTACAAACATGCAGAGTGTATTTACTAAATAGACTCTTGTTGTCCAGCTGTAGAAGTGATGAATATGAGATCTGTAAGTTTGGACTTGTTTGTTCCAGGCCAGAAGGGAAGAGATAAGATGTTAAGGAAACAGAGGGGGTTCCTGTTTTGCTGATTGACAGACACCAGTGTCAAATGTCATTGCATGTATCTATTTTTACTGATCTAATATCTTTTTAATTACACCTGCAAAAATTTCATAGTCCACTAGTTATATATCTTCCAATTTGCCAAAACCTGAATATGGGTCAAAACATAGCATTGGGAATGTGAGAAAAATGTGACAGAAATAAATGCAGAAATCTTATCTTAGTAGCCTGAACATCACTTTCTGTGATTTTGCGATGTTTCCACTTTTTCCATTCATGCCAAAGAACAAGAGACAAACTGGTGGTGTTTGTAGAGCACTGGACTGTTAGAAGTTCAGAGTTCAAAAGTTCCCTCTTTGCACTCTAGGGGTTCCCTGGGAGACAATCTGAACACTGCCCTTCGGGCTGGCAGAGGTAGGATTCACAGCTTCAAGGCCAATGTCTTTTAAGTGGAATTGTATTTGACTGGACACAAAGGAGCCCGAAAGCCCCTCAGTTGTTATGCTTTCTGCAGAACTGTCCTGCTTGCATTGGTTCCTATTGACTGGAGGAAAGGAATATCTGCTGCAAATCCAGGCAACAGAGTCTGGCATGAGCTTTCTGGTAGGGATGCTGACATGCCCTCTTGCTTTATGAAGGAAAGAATAGGGAGGAATTAATTTCATTTTTCAGGTCCTCCAATTTTACAGTGTCTGGTTGAGTAGGATGAAGTGGGAAGAAAAGAGAAGGAAAAGGTAAAAATAACAAGAAAACTGACAGATCTTTTAGTGCTCTTTGATGGTGATAAAGGAGAGCACAGGTCTGGGAATGAGTCTTTATGACCAAGATAAATTAATGAACATACGAGAAGGCTAATGCAAGCCTCTTTGTTTCCCTCTCAGAAGGCTGCCAGCCAAAATAATAAACAAGTTCAAACCAGAATGTTCCAGGGAGTATTGCATTTCACCCTCATCTTCTTACAGGGCCTCCTAAACCTTTCAAGCAAGCAAGAAATAATTTCCCTTTGCATTTTCAAATTCTGAACCACCAGAACAGCAAATACAGGCATTTAGTTAAATATGGTACTCCCTACCCTTGGAACCATGCTTATTTCAGCTGCAATTGCAGACAGAATTGTGTGCTGATATATTAAGCTCTTTTCCTTGCCAAATTTGAGCTGTATCAGTTCTATGAAAGAAGCTCACAATCAGTTCACATCAGCTGTTCAGCACAGTCCTTTCAAAATCCTCTGCCATATACTCCACATATACAGATCCAGATCCAGATATGCACATACATACAGCACTTTCCTACCACCCCCTCACCTGCGTGCCAGAAATCTGTAGTGGCTTTAAAGAAGTTTTGCAGCAGCCTGAGCCTGCTGCTTTGCCACAGCAGCCACTGAGCTGACAGCATGAGAGATAGTGCATAAACACCAAAGCTTGTCAGTACCAGTATTTAGTGCAAAGCCTCAGTATCAGAGCTATGAGCCTGAGTTCCTGGAGCCTGTGCAGCTGTCAGCCTTCTAACATGAAAATGCAGATTTCAGTTTTAAGGCTTAAGCACCCAGCTAGGAAATGTTATTCCATTACATAATAAAATCTATATTTGCTATATTTAGAAGAGTCAATGATTGTGCTGCATGGAGCAAAATGACTTATATGTCACAGTCAACACATACTCTAATGCAGATTTTGATTTTAAAACATAAGCACCCAACTGGAAGATTATATTATTCATATGCACATTTAAATGGCCTCTATGTTCATGAAGGTTGATGGCATTGAGACATGAATGAATGAGTTCTCTCTTGGAGATAAGGCATTTTTCTGTCCTCCTGAGCACATGCTTTGATCACATATAAACTTATCAATAGACTGGGGGGGGGGCGTTGGGTTCATTTTTAACATTTTATCATATTCCTTTCTTTTTATCATCTTATAGAGAGAATCCCATGTCCATATAGTTCTCTTTCTGTTTCTTGAGTGCATTCTTAGTGAGGGTATTAAGTTAATAAGGTTTAACTTTGATCATTTTTCCAAACAAATCAATCTCTGTTCTCAATTTCCTCCCATTTGATGCTTTCTGAAAAGCTTCAGCACTATGAATAAATTTATTACCTCTCCAGTATACCCTTCTAGCATTTATATTGTGAAATGTAGTGGCACTGACCAATGAACATGCTTCTCTAGTTCCTTTTGTTCTAGTCTTTCTTTTTTTTTTTTTTTTTGAAAGAAAAATAGAAGCAGTGTGATATAGTATCTAGCTCCTGCAATGAGTGTTTGCATGGATTATACTTATGAATTCTAATGTGAGTTACACATTGTATGGAATGATGTCAATATTCAAAAATATATCTGACAGAGAGCCCACTCAGAACACTGATCTCTGTTTAAATATTAAAGAGAAAAATGCAGTAAAAAAAGGAAAGCTACTTATTCTTAAAACCATTTTATAACAAATTTAAATATTTTTGTTCAATAGATAAAATATCTAAATAATGTAGAACTTAAGTATTAAATAAATTCACTTTTGTTTTAAATAATAATGTCACAGATGTTGGAAAGTGTCATTTTACTTGAATAATGTTACCTGCTTCCAGCTGTACCTATGGTACTTTACTTGGGGACATTTTGGGGTTAAATTGATGCTATACTTCCTCATTTAGAAGATTTTCCTTTAAGCAGCATTTTTAATATCAGCTGTCTCTATTTTGTTTATGCAAGCACTTTCTTAGGCAGGATAAAGCAAATAAGAAGGGGGAAAAAAAAGAGATAGATATTGCCATTCAAAGGAAGTAAATATTCCAGAAAAGATTAAAAGAGACAAGGAGAGAAGAGAAGTGAAAACAACAGAAGGTAAAGCCCTTAGTAAAATCTGAAAGCTGGTCTGAATATACGGTTAACAAAGATACACAGCTTACAATACCAAAGTTATAAAATACGTCTAAATATTTTGAAGGGAGCTTAAATCCTCCCCTTTCAAGGATGACCTTACTTATAACAAAGAGGAGAACCTAGGCAGATGCTTGTCCAGAGTATGTACTTCTGTCACTGCCCAAATTCCTCTGTGAGAAAGAGCAGTGAGAGAGAGCATACAAGACTTGCTGGGCCACCAGCTGTCTTAGCACAATAAAAATATCTACTTGCTATGGAGTTGATCTGAAGTAACACAGAAGCAATGAAAATGAAGAATACAAAATATTCTTTTACAGGGAAAGGATGGAAATATTTCAAGGGTTATTGCTCAAGGGCAAAAATCAGAAAGAAAATATTTGTAGGAAATTTAGTTTCCAACTCCCACTGGGACATGTGACTTGGGAAGTGATGTTTCTCTCAAAATGTCAGGATTAGTGACATTTCCCACAGAGCTCCCAATTCAACAGAAGCTGTGACTTCACCCAAAGGCAAGACAGTACTGTTATGCACACCAGGACATGAAAAGAGCTGTACCACATAGCTCAACAGCCTACCTCAACTCCCCAGCGGCACTAGCTGGTGCCTGGAGAGGAATGCAGGAACACAATACAAATAAAGTAACTCCTCTTCAGAGCATTTTCCCCCTTCTGGTGATTTATGACTTAGGAAATTTCTGATCCAAAATGTTACCTTTGTAATTGTTCCCAATGTACATTTTCTCTCCATGAATTTGTCTAATTGCTTTATTCACATCAATTGGAAAGTCATTCCACAGTTACCTGGCATGAAGCTGTACCCCCTTTTGTTTGTCTGGGACCTAGCAATCTGTGAGCTTTTCACAGTACATAATAGCCAATACAGCATTTTCTTATTCTCATTTGGAAGCAGGAACCACAAGACCATACTCACCAGGTTCCACTCTCCTGGTGCTGAAACAATCCCCTTCCAAAAATACCACCCCCCAGAGATGCTGATTTGCCATGGCTTAGGAAGAGAAGTAGCTGAAGGAAAAGGTTATATAAGACCTCAGAAGCTCTGACACAAATAGACATTCATTTTGAGAATTATATGGAATGAATAATGTGGGAATGACACAATATATCAAGAGTTAAATACAGCAAGTGTCTATATGGTCTATTTTGAACTAAGTGAAAAGATCCTTAGAGGGGAATGGAACACAGACAGGATTTTTTATAGCTGTTTTGGGGGGAAGACTTTATTTTCTTTTCTCCATAGAGCATTCTTTTTAAAGAGCATGGAGGGTGTCATGTCCTATCCCCACACATTAGCCATGCTCCTGCTTTTGTTCTGTTCCTCTAGGCTAGCAAACTCCTTTGTCTTTTCACAGTCCTCAGTTACAGCTCCTTGTTGCTCATTATCATCATCTGATCATCACCATAACTGTGTTTACTCCAAGGTTAACTCATCCTCACTCCAGCCTTGGATGCTCAAAGATAATCAATGCTTTTTCCACTCTGAACTATAGCTTGCTACTAATAAGAAAAATCAAAGTAGTAGGTAGGTAGGCCCCCATTCAGAATGAAGCCTGCAAATTAACAGTGATATGGGAAGAGTACCAAATGACAGCTAGGAGAATTTTCTAGCTGAGGATTTTGCAAATCACTGCAAGTAGTAAGCATTTAGATATCTATGAGTACTCTATTGACCCCATTGTCTCTTGTATTTTAGAAGATAGAAAAGCTGTTGGAGAAGCAGAATATAAATGCAAGTTTTACAATTTGCATTTACTCAAGTAATAGAATTATTCTGAGTCCACTTTTAATTCTGTTTCTAGCATAACATAGAAAAACGACAAGAGAAATAATTCTGAAATACTGTGATGTCTTGAAAGGGAATCTGAGCCATATTGAAAACAAAAGAAAATGAAGCCTGCTGCTATTAGATTCTTGAGTAGCGTCCTGATGTAAAGATGTTAAAGATCATTAAGAATATCTGGGCTTGGAGAAGGGAGGACTGAGAGGACTCCAACAGCCTGGCAAAGCATAAGCTCATCTAAAACAAAGAAATAGAACAAGATTTGATAGCATACAAGGGAAGAAAAATATCTTCAAAAATCTATAATTTGTTTAGATTAATAACCTCTTTGAAACCATAATAAAAATGTCAAGGACTGTGGAGATTTCACAGAAACCTTTTTCCCAAAAGCCGGTGATGAATACCCACCATCACTGTGGCTCTTTCTTTGCTCTGCACTCATTGCCACACGCCAGCTGTAAGTGCCTCTCTGCAATGCATTTACTAAGGGATGGACATTTGCCAAATGTAGCTCATTTCCTCTCCTACCCTTGAGGACTCTCATCTTTAGGCAGAGTTTTATTCAAAGCCTTTGTGATCTTACACATCACTATTTACAGCCAGAAGTCTCAGGGACAAATTCAACACAAATAGGGCAAGAAGCATTTCTCTCCTTCTGAACATCCCATCTCAGTAGTGTCAACTTTTCATAGGAAAGATCCACCAGAAGTAGGACTTGCTAGAGTCCATGGGGCATGAGATTTCCATCAGGACAAATCCAGCACTCCCTACCCAACCACAACATAAATACATGGATGGATTTTTGCACCTTTCAAAATGATCTGGACCATTGGAGAGAGACATTAATGTTTTTCTAGAATGGCATCAACATGATAGAGTTTGAGGTGAAAGTTTGGTAGATTGGAACTGAATAATTAAACTCTCTGGTCTTCATAATAAAGTTTCAGTGCTGAAACTCAGGAAAACCAAAACTGTGCTTGGGAAGAAAGTGATCACCGAATCACAGAATCTTTGAATATGCTGAGTTGGAAGGGCCCCATAAGGATCATCCAGTCCAGGTCCTGCCCTGCACAGCACCATCCCAGGAGTCACACCCTGTGCCTGAGAGCATTGTCCAAATCCTTCTCGAGCTCTGTCAGGCTGGTGCTGTGACCACTGCCCTGGGGAGCCTGTTCCAGTGCCCAAAACCCCCTGGGTGAAGAACCTTCTTCTAATATCCAAACTAAACCTGGCATGACATTCCCTATGCACATCTTGAAAACCTTCACTGTTACTTTCTGTAGTGTGCTCAAATGGACAAGTGGAACTGAAACAACATTTATGTCTGAGGTAAACTGGAGTGAATGACAACCACTGCAGTTGCCATTTAGAAAATCTGAGTTTATTTGTGCCTGTGGTATCAAAGTTTGTAATAACCCAGCATTGCCTGCAAATCGGTGACCTCTGCCAAGAACAGAGGATGCATTTCCCTCATTAGCTGGTGATAAACATGATAAACAAAATGTACACACTGACATAAGTGCTTATTTAAATATAACAAGCCAGTGATAATGATCATGTTCTAATCTGCAGTTTGTGAGCTAGCTATGGACCTGCTTTAGAAAATATTTATAGCAATCAATTAGGACTTGTCTGAGATAAAAATATGGAGACAAAAAGACATCAGGAAATAAAATAACTTAGATACTTCATATAATTACTTCACATCCAATAGCAGACAGTATCTTCATCCAAATAAAAAACTGTCTTGTATCTCTGCCATCTGTGTCCATTTTTCATGCTGAGCAACCTTGATTTCCCTTTAACACAGGGATCACCATAATCACCAATATAAAAAAGTAACAAAGGGATTTTAAAAGTATCAGGTAATGTTTTTTTTTCTTGTCTTCTTGACTTCCCTGCATCAGAGGTTTTGACACTAAGTACACTCATTTGATGCACACCAGAAGTTTCACTGAAGAAGAACTTAACTTTTTTTTTGTTAAATCACTTTTGATTTACTACAAATCCACACAGCAAAAAAATAGAATGAAGAATTCAGTAAAGGAGACCTGGTGCACCAAAATGATACAAAAGAGCAGAGAATAAGCACTCCAAAGATAACCTTCCATGTGAAAACCACATAACAATGACTTTTTCTGATAATTTTTTCTAAATAGGGACCTGTTTATTCTATCACCATTTGTGTAATTTAGCAGTGCTGGAGTTTCTTTACAGCACTGACTCATCTTTAATGATAACAGAAATGCAGTGACTAGATCTACATAGTCTCTTTCTGATGATTTTTTTTTTTCATTTCCCCCATCGCATTTGTAATAGTAGAACAACAATTATTTAAGGGAGAAATTTTTAAGTTCTACAGTGATCAGTGTGAAACTAAAATCTGAAAAGTATGAATTACACATATTTTATATCCAAATATTCCTACAGACTTTGATTTTGAACTTCAATGCCCACCTTTAATCAGTCTAGATCAAGATTATTAAAACCCAAATCCTCTGAAATAAGATTTGTGCAAAAGCACAGTATCTTCAACTTAATTTTACTGCACTTACTGCAGTGATCTGACACAACTTCAAATGTATATAAAATAAGCATTTCTTAAAATTTAGAGCAGTTTATTGATTGCTGATTCTGGTGTGTGACCTTTTTTCTTAATTCATCTCAGCACTGAGAGCAACTATTTTCATATTTCATTTTTCTAGAAACTGAAATACAGTTTTGGAAACATATTATGGTTTTGTTCCCTTCTCAGAAACTATTCTGAAGGATTATTAAGATGTTAGTCCTTCACTTGATGAAGTAATTAGTCATAAATAGTCCATAACTTATCAATTATATCATCACTGCTTTATAATATTATTGCTGTTATTATTGTTATTATTACTTTCAGAGAAGAAAGACTGTCCTAGGTGTAGTGGAATGAGAAATTCTGCAATGCATTAGTGTGAAACCATGCAATTGCCCGAGGCTATGGAGAGAAAGAAAGACACAAGACAGGATAATTAGAGAACATGTAGTCCTGATGCAGTGCAGGGTAAATTATGAGGGTGTGCTGTAGAGAAAATGTCATTGCCTGTAGTAGCACAGAGCAGGCTTTACAGGAACTTGGGATAGTACCCAGCCAAACTGCCTTATATGTTAGAAGTTAAAATGTGAGTTCAGCCCACAGGTGGGGAAGATGAGCCATGCTAAGCCTGTAGGAAACTGAGACCAAATGAAAGCATTCACTTCTGAAACTTTTTCAGAGCATAGTCTTATTGCTGGCATTTGCTTTTGATGGCAGGCTGGAAATCACAAACAGCAGGGCCTCATTAGCATGCACACATTGTAATTTAAAAAGAAAAATAAAGATGAAAATACAGGGAACATCTCCTTTCTTCAGAGCAAGGACTTAACAGCAAAGCACTGCAGATTGAGATACTACTCAGTCTACCAGTGCTTCCTACATTTTTGTACAATTGCCAAGTTAAACAACTAGGCAATTCTGAGAGGCCATATACCTGCTACTATAGCAAACTAAATTTGTCATTTGGGGTTCACACAGCTATACCTGAGGAGTGAGGATTGTATACCAAGCCCTGATAACAAGTTTCAGAAATCTCATGCATTCTGTTACTCCTAAAGGACTACCATACTGTCACACTCTTAATTGAATATGTATTTCTACTTCCTAGTTTCTATAGTTAGTTTAAAGCACCTCTGCAATGGGATTTTGCATGCAGAATGCTTAGGAATTTTGTATCTAGCAACAACTCCGGCAGCTGCCTTATTCTGCCAACTCCTCCTCATGTGAATCATCACACTGAATCCAAGGAGACTGCTCTCATAAAGACTACTCTTATAATTATGTGGATTCACAATTTGTTGTAACTGTGTTTTCATCTATGCAGCAAATATGTTGTTTGGTGTTTTCTTTAATAGCCCTGTCCACTGTACTATTTATTCAAGTGTTGATTTATTTAGAACAGCAGTCACTGTGACTCAGTCTGGGTTTTTAGAAACTGATAACTTCTTTGAAATGGACACTTCATGCATATCATTGACATGAGACATGTAGCCATAGAGTATGCTGGAGTGTGAGCTGAGTTTGAAGTTTGCAAAGGAATGTGTGAAACTTCAAATGATAAAAACATGAGTTCAGAAGAGATTCATTTTTTCTTTAGGTCTGAAACCATGGCAGTCAAGAGTACTCTTGTAGGTGGGAACTGTTTGCGTATTTTTTCATACAGTTTTAAATTGCAAAAATCCTGGGAAATAAATGATGAACACAGAGAGAGAGGCAGAGAGAGTGCTCTTACATTTGAACTAAATGTGACTTGTCAGGATTACAATCATGTATTCACTGTGTTGGAGAACACAGTGTTAGGAGATATTTTCAAAATTAAAAATAAAAGATTTGAAGGTCAGTCTGAATTTACAAAAGCTGGAAAAGACAAAGAAAATCTGCCAGTAGTTCACAGCATGTCAAGAGGAAGAAGAAGTAGCTTTATGCAGTCCTCCCTTTTGAAGGCAATTCCATCTGGTTCTGTACTGAAAAGCCCTCTGGGTTTCCCTTTCTGCCTGTGACACGGCAAAAAGAACATTTCAAAGTGCAGGGGGAAATGCCCCTGAGTTCTCCGGTTTCAAAGAAACCTTAGCTATTTTTGAGTTTTTCATTAGTTCCTACTTTTTCCCTTTTCTTTCTTTAGCTCCACAGCAACTCAATAATGATCATTTCTAAGTCAAAATGCCTGAAACAGTCCAGCCCACAGCAACCAAAAATGGTGCAAACAGCAGAAAGGACTGCAGTGGTGGGGCTTGCTTTTACTATGCAGTACTTCACAGGGATGTTTCCATGTGTTGTAAATGTGATATCTGCTTTGCAACCCTCCTTTTGAAACTGATGGTCAGTTAATCCCCAGCCAAACAGGAGAAGAGGTAGCTTTAGCAAAGCAGTTTTAAAAGCCTTTCATTACAGCCAATAATTTCCAATTCCCTTTCAAAAGCAACTTTATCTGAGCTTATATATGCTAAATATCCCCAAGAGATTAGAAGATCAATAAAGGTCTTCTCTGTACATCAAATACCTTTCCCTCACCCTTCAAACCATTCTACCCATATTTGAATACAAAACATGGCTAGAGATTAATTGCTGCATTCTATCAGCAGATAATCTTTAAATGCTTCCTGAAGAAGGTCTATTAGCATGGAGCAATTGTATATTCTGTTTTTCCCAACAGTGTGCTGGTGTGTTTTTTCCCTTGGTCTAGGAACTCACCACAAGCAACTACTTTTCCATAGTTTACCTGTGACATTTTTTCACAGGTAAAGGTTCAAAATGCCTCTTTCAGGGCAATTTTTTTTTTTTTGAGAGCAATACTGCATGGTGTAGCCCATACACAGAAATCAATATTTAAAAGCTCCTGATTCATTATTTTGCTTTATTTTCTGTCCTGACTGAGTGAGAGGGGCAGAGGGCAGGGAGCCTGACGGTGTGCGATTATGAGCGGACTCCAGCCACCAGCAGTGAGGAACCTGCTCAGGGGCTGCTGCTAAAGAATGAATATTTATGATTTCTTATCCAGTAACCTATTTCAAAGCCTAAAACCTACAGCCCAATAGTGCTCAAAGCTTGGTAAAACCCACAAAGCAGTAAAAATCATTTATTCTGTAAAGGGGGGGCGTGTGTGAAGGTAATTGAAAGGAGATTTTGACCACGTCTTTGAAACAGATGCTGACTTAACTCTAAATCTGAGGACTAAACTGTATCTGCAGCTGTCCCTGTAGTCATGGACCACATGACTGGGTCTGGGTGGGTGTAGATAAGAGTAAAATCTATCCCATGATTAGAATTTTGGAAAGCAGATTCATTTCCTGGGAGAAAAACATATGGAGAATTGTCTTTATGTTTCCATCAACACTTTATTTAATTTTAGCTAATTTAATTTGCAATAAAATCTTCTTTAAAATTGAAAATGCATTTTATTTGAAGATTTTTCATTTTTTTAAAGTCACTTAGATTACAAGGATGCCTTTGTGGCAAAATGTTCTGTTCCATCCCTAGAGTCACTTGTCATTGAAATGCAGTAGAGCAAAATTGATTCTGCTTTTTTCCAAGCATCTCTAGTCTCAGTTCTCAAGATCACCATCCAGAATTATATTCAAAGAGTTATATTCGGAAAAAAAGTAAGTGCCTCACCTAGGGATTTTGTGTCCAAAGGAGATGTACAAAATTATCATGGATGAGTTTCTTCAAACTACTCTTTCCCGCACCTCTGAAGGGAGCCTGTCACGACTGAGACACACTTTGGTTTTAGCAGTGTTCACCTCTTCAGAAGTATGTCAATATGGACACATCTGTGCAGCCAAGAACCTGCTTCAGGCTCAGAAGGCAAAATCCAAATGTCCTTCCACCTGACTTCCCTCCATGGCTTACTCCACTCCAAGTTTTGAAGGAATTGCACGGAGGTATATGTGGATCATCCTCCGAAACATTAAGATCTCTCCTTCAACTCTAAGGTCAGAACCACAAAACCTATGGCCTTTTCTGGACTACCTGCTTAGGTGCTTTACAGCATTCCTCTTTCCTACACACAAAAATTATGGGACTGCTCCTTGTCAAATCAGTGGTAGCACTGCAACAAAGGTCAATAAGGCAGTCAGGCTTTGTTCACACAACTCACCTCTCTGTCTTTCTCTCTTTAAATTGTTAATCCACTTAAGGTCTCCTAGAATTTTTTACATAAATCTTGCCCCTGGGGTCAGCAACTTTGTGCTCCTGGGTGCAATGAAAGTGATGGATTGGAGTTGAATTCTTGAAATTTAACAGAGAAGACTTAGGGGATATGCCTTTTCTGAGCATCTATATATACACTCAGGATGACACCACACATTTGAATCTTGGCAGCCTAGAGTTTGCACCTTCCCTTGTGCCTGGAGTATATCTTTCACCTGACCTTCATCCTGCAAAGAAGGGGGAATGCAGTGACTACCAAATCTAAAACTGGTAGTACTTTGTTTTCTCCTCTTTTTCAAATGAATCAGCTTTTACATCTGCAGTGTTTGCATGTCTGTGTGTGTGTGTGTGAATGTGTGTGTGTAATCGACAAGTGCTTCCAAAAACCCAGACAAATACAGAGCTACACAGGCGAAGACAGCAACATGGCAACATGGCTTATAAAATTATTTTAACCTATCCAAACTGAATTTGTGCATTTGCATCTGGCACATGGGACATAATAACATAAGCTATCCTCACCGCCTGTCTGGACACTCATCAGATGTAAGCTTTTGGTTAAAAAGAAAAACAGAACAAAAAACCCTCACCCAAAACCAAAAAGCCTATTTTCAGAAATAAAAACAGCTACCAGATTAATATTATTTCTCTTCCTCCTTCTCTTGCTACAGTGTGTGCCATTGCATGCTGTCCTGGCTCTGCTCCTCACCACCCACAAACCAAGAGATTAAATTCATTGGCTTTGTTTTCCCCATGAATCTGTATGAGTTATCAGGCAGCTCCAGCAACCCTTTCTGCATTATTTCTCACTGGAGTTTTGACTTGCTAGAGCAACAGTAAATCTTTAGTTCATTTCTTTCCACCTCCCCTTGTTGCTTGCAGGGTCAGACAGAGGGAACCTCCAGCCCCACCAAACAGAAACTACTCTCAAAATGACAAATGCCCAAGGCATGAATATCCCCACACACTCAGGTGTTATATTATAGTGGTAACTGGATCAGCCAGGATGCCAATAAGACAATGCAGACTTCTGGCTTGTTCATTCCGGTGAAAAAAAAATAGATGATTCTAAAAAACGGCATCTTTATTGATCTGGGGACACTCTTGACAGTAATTAAGTGTGAAATACCTCAGATTTCTATAATAAAGTCTGATTTTTTTTTTTTCAGTAGCAGGAAGGCATATCCCTCCCTGCATTTCAAGCGCCAGCAATTCCAGAACAACAAGGAGGTATTTATATGCATGTAAAAGATCTCTCAACATATTATAGGGAATGATATTTCAAACACTAAACTCTTTATATCTAAAATAAACCAAAAATAACTCAAAACTAGACTGCCTTTTCAGATCTGTCCCAGTTGTCACAGCACTGGAGCCCTCCTACTCAAGCCAGGGTATCTCCACTCAGTTTCATTTCTGTTCTGCACTGTCCCAAGACATTCATGAAAATGACATTTAGTTACAGGTATACTTCTCTAAATCAGATACCTCTGATATATCCATGAAATATTCCAGTCAAAAAGAAATTATCTGTGCTGACTACACTCACATGAAGACATGCAGAGAGCGAGAAAAGTTCATTTTCTAGCTGTGGTGGCTGTTTATGAAGAAACAGTTACTGAGTGCCATGGGCACTGTGTTGTAGTGGCCACACATCTTCACTGCACAAACCCCAGGGAAAAACTCCCTGCACATTTTTAGCACAGCTCTCCATGCTGTGTCAATGGTAACTGTGTTGCTTGACAGAGAACTTGTAAATCTTCCCAAGGAGTAAAAATGCTTCACCAGGTCACCTAAAGGATATGCAGGAAGTCATTCAAGCACGACTGCTGGTCATAGAAGAACTTTGCGTTGGAGGAAAGTCCTTGCATATGGGTGCCCTGATTTATTCTAAGCACTGGGTGTGACCTCCTTCAGAGGCTGCAAGAGCTTTCCCTTCAAAATGGACTTAAACAAGAGAGCAAACACCCCCAGCAGAGTATAGCTGTACTTCAAGGTAGCAGAACTATGGCAAGGAGCAAACTAAAAGCTTGGCTCCTAAATCTCTTCTTTTCTTTGCCATAGGGAAACATTTCCAAACAGAAACAGTCAAGAAGGAAAAGTGTCCCTGCCTCTGCTGACATTCTTCTTCCTAGCATCCAACAGACAGAGAAAACAACTGATATGAAAAGATATGAAGAGTTCAAGGAAAGGAGCAGCCAATAGCAGTACCAGAAACATATCCTAAATTTGTAATGCTCTCTAAAAGAGACAGAAAACAAATTTCTGCCTGTAGTCTCCTTCTTTGGCAACAAGGTTCAAAGAAAGTCTTACCTAATACTGTCCATATATTTTAATTTTATTTCATTCCTGGTGCACAGGGTGTGCGTCTTACAAAACATATTTTAGCAGGAAGTAATGGTTATACACCTCAGATTGTTTTGTCTTATGAGCATGCACAAAGATGGCATAAGCTGCATGAAGACCAGAAAAAGCCAGTGTCTTTTCTAAATAGTTCAATTGTGGGTGGTTTCGTTTAGATTGGGGTTTTGGTGGGTTTTTTAACTAATGCCTAGAAATATCTTCATACATCTTAGATGTTATAGTGTGTAAACTATGTGTGCTCACAAATTTGAGTGATAAAGAATCTCCCTTTGAGGGAACATAATCACAATTAAGCAAACATAAGCATAACCATGCACCATATTCACACATTTATAGCATATTAGATTGGACCTAATAGCTAGACAGAGGACTCTAGCAGGGGTGCAATTATTTTCTGCAAAGTCATTTGCAATATCACATTAAGCCAATCTACACCTTTGGCAGGTGCCAGCTGGGAGTTGCTGGCTCTGGTATGAAAGTGTTTACTAAGTCAGGGACTTGAGAATTAATCACAACTTATTGAGTGAATGATACTTCAGTTGGCTAAGGTTCCCCCAGAATTCATTGAATCATGGGGCCATGAGGGAGGAGATGACAATGTGTGCTTGGATTTTAGCAGGTTTGGGCACAGATCAGCCCTGTGGTAGTAGAGCCAACTTAGATCAACTTAAACTTCTGGTAAACTTGACCATAAGGAAAAAAAAGGCAAAACTCCACTCCAAAGGAGATTAATTGGGTGTAAAATGGATGAATTTGGATGTCTAAAAGAGTGCTTTTGTGTTTTGATTCATCTTTAGTTAGAATGAAAGACAAATATTGCATCACATGCTGTTAGGGCTTAGCACCAGGCAATCTGCAGTATGAAGTTCAATGTTATTTACACTTGTTTTCTCTCCCCCTCACTCTAAAAGCTCTTCTGGTCTTCACACTCATTAACTAGTCACTCACAGAACTGCTTTTGGTTTATTAAAATGAAAAGGAACTTTTTCCCTTTATCCTTTACATAAAATCCTATTAAAGTTTTAGGATTAGCCCAACTCAGCATTATTGGGTATCCCTCAATATCATCAACATCATCACTGCATTGACTCTCAAGTTGGCTTATTGCTCCAGTAACATGAGAGAAAAGAGGTATTTGCCATCACTACTCATGAGATACAGGATGCATTCTCTGCCCCCTTTGTAGCAGCCTATTTTTGGCACGAAAATTAATCATTTTTCCCTGAGATGCAGAGCCCAGAGTTAGTCAAAGGTCTGTATAGTGTCCCCAAACCAAATGGTAAATTCCACTCAGGCAAAATTCCCTAAGTGAGAATAAAATTATTTTACATTTATCTCCTAAGGCATATATTTTACAAGGAAATAAAACAACGACAGTAAAACAACCTCCCCTGGACTGATGCCAGCAGCCTGGCAGAGAATCTCTTGGTGTGTTTTGGATTTGGATAGAAAATCTTTAATGTTATTAGAGAGGAAATTATTACCCAGAAATGTTCCAGAGAGAAGGCAAGTAGAAACAGCTAGGAAAACATTTCCTTGGGTGGGATAGAAGACGTCTTCATTGTAGTCACTGAAATAAGAAAAAGGATATTGTTTAGACTTGATTTTATTAAGAAATAAGACATATCAGAAGCTTGTTATAGAAAACAAACTTGGATTGTAAAGTAAAATGTTATTTCTGTTCAAGTAAAATCAAAAAATAAAAATGTAGGTCTGCAGCTAAGACTTTTTTGAATAAGTGTTCACAAGTCAAAGAAGCTTCATAGTAAAATCAAACAAGTGAAGCCACTTGAAAGTGGTCTTTCTTCATATCAAAGGACCTAACGTGATCCAGAGTGTGTATTTCTCAATGAATGAAAACCTTGAACAATTTCTGCCTGTTCCACTGAATATTTAGGAAAAAAAAATCTGAGAATAAGAAGGATATTAAAAATAAGAACAGAATCAAAAAAAGAGCACATACAGCTGTTTATCAGATGCCAAGCAAAAGTTCATTATGGTAATAACAAAAAAAAAAACAAAAAAAAAAAAAAAAAAAAAAAAANAAAAAAAAAAAAAAATCAAGCTGGATTCAGCTTTCTGAAGGAGGGCAAGGAGAAAATTTGTCCAGACATAAAAAAAAATTATTATAGAATAGGGGCACAAGAATACTAAAAAGGTAAAGCATGATATAATGTTGGTGTAGTCCAAAGCTAAATATAGGTTGTTTACCTTCCAAGACTGTAGAAAACAAATGCAAAATGAAATTAGATAATAAGAATGCATATCTAAAACTAGAAATTGTCACTAATTCAAAGGAGAAAAAGCATAATGAACATAGGGCAAGTAGTGAGATAATTTGCTCAGAATTGGTAGTGAATTTGTAAATCCCACAGCAAGTATTTTAGCAAATCCTTATGCATAATTGAAGGTAACAAATGAGATATCTATATGCAGGAAGGTGATGTGAGCAATTTCAGTCTTATCTCTGACATAGCAAGCTGGAGAACAGACTTTGAAGGAAGGATTGACCAAAAATTTGGAGGTTGCTGAGATGAAATCCAACATATTTTGCTAAGGAGACTTCTTAAGAGATTGACTTGGGAGGCTCCTTTGATGGTCTTTGGCCAAACTAAGTGAAGTATATCTCATTTATCTGGATTTTAGTAAATGTTTAACGTTCTTATGTAAATACATAAACATTAGTTAAACTGGAACATTTAGAGATTAATAAAAAAGCCATGAGGAATACATTCAAAGTATCACAGTATGTGATTTGTTTTAATTACTGGTTCTTCATTTATGGTATAATGTGTTAAAAGAGTGAGTTAGCAAGGTATAACACCTGGGAAGAGCAGAGGCTTGTCTCCTCTTGGAGGCAAATAGATGTGCCTGAAGGTCAGCAGCTCTGGGAGACTACTGTGAGTGACAGGCCAAGGAATGAGAGAGAAAATGCACAGGGCTGGGAGCTGGAGCTCAGGCTGAGAATCTCAAATATTCCTGTAAGGACAGGAGAGGACAGGGAGGTGTCAGGGGGGACAGAAAGAGTTTCCAGTCAGGCAGAGATGACTGGGGAATTTCCTGCAACTCAGAAGTCATTGAGCTAACTGAAGGTAAACACAAAAGGAAAAGGCTTTCCATAAGAACCAAGTGGGCACCAGGTAAATATCAGGTAGCTCTTTTTTACTAATATCCCTTGCCTGTATACATTGTATTTTCTCTGCTTTGGGACTTAATTCAAATTAAATTATTATTCTATATTAATTCTATTTAATTAAATTAATTCTAATATTCTAATTAAAGCTGATTTTTTGAGTTCAAAATTTTGAGACAGTGCAACAAGTAAGTCTTACCTAGCTGATTTCAAAGATGTAGGTGACTCAGGGTCTTGTCAAGTCGGGGAAGAGAATGGCAAAAACAGTAAATGAAAATAGGTAGAACAGAAAGGAGGAGTATTTGGCAGAAAAGAAGTAACCAATGCAGTTCATCAGCAGCCATTGTTTACATTAGCGATTATAAAACACTACATGCTCATGAAATCCATCCCTGGCACAACACTGAAAGTATCATCAAGACAGGGAAGATTGAAGTATCATACATAGAGAAAGACATAATTAAAGGAGAATAAAATATAAAGTAAGGAAATAACATGCTACTAATTAACAATATCAATATTCAGTTCTGAATACATAGGAAACACATATTAAGTCAGGAGCTCTTCATGTTGAAACAGCAGAGAAAGATAATCTGCTTTTGAACTCAAGGTTAACTCAATAATGGATGTGATTGATGCAACCAGAGTAATGTAAAAGTGACTCAATGATGTTTTAAAAGAGTGGTTTCTAGTAGAAGAGTGAAACTGCTGATACCTGTCTCATTGTACAAGGCATTGCTAAACACAGCAATACAGAGAACTTGTCTGATCCTCTATATTAAATAGAGGATATTAATATATCCTCTATATTAATCCTCTATATTATATTATGTCTAAAAACTCATAGAATCCAAGAGTGGCTTGGGTTGGAAAGGACATGAAAGATCATCTATTTCCAGCCCCTGCCATGGGCAGGAACATCTCCTACCAGACCAAGCTGCCCAATGCCCCATCCAACCTGAACCTGAAAAGAAAATATGAGGTCAAACAACAACAGATAAGGAGAAAGAATATAGGCCTGAGCTTCTATACTTTGTGAGAAGATTCAAAGCAAGCATGACAAATTGAAGCCCGAGAGGGCAATTTATTCCTTTCTATAAATACATGAGTCAAGTAAATTATAAGCATTGCAAAAAATTCAGCAAAGGGATAAGTGCAAGTCAGAAGTGAAAGTTATGTCCAGAGTGTTCCCACTAACAGATTTATGGAAATCAGAAGGTTTCTAACAGAGCAGGAAATGTAACTTGTCTTCTCTTAAATTGTTTCAACAACTTTTCTGTCTTGCTGTAGGAGATAACATGGAATTATGCAGCAGGTGCTAAATTATATCTACATGAAAGTCTGGGGAAAGAAAAGTGTCTTGGCTTAGCAGTATAATTTTCCAAAATACCAGCAATATTGAAGAAAAGTGGTAAACAAAAGACTCCATAATAGCAATGAAAATGATGATTTGGAAAAGAAAGACAGTTAAATTTTCATACCTCTCTTAGCTGTTTTTCCAAGTATTTTTGTTTTAATGAGAACATTATCCATGACCAAGTCTATTAGGTATCAGATATAATACCATGTGCAGCTATAAAATCCTGTAGTTTGTCACTTATTTCACTCTCAGGTTCTTGATCAGCAGAACACCCCCATGTTCATGTCTCCCAAAGGCAAAGCACATTCCTCAGCTGAGTTTTGGCTGTCAGTTGGAAGTATATTTGAAAAAAAAAAACCCTACAATGAAAAATCAGCACTTTTACTGCATGCATGAGAGGGTGAGGAGGAGAATTTACCACATGAAACAGACGGTTGTCAAGCTGCTTAATCAACTACTACAAAGTCATGAGATATTATGGAGGGGGAACTATAAGAAAAGTTATCCCAAATGGCCAAGACTGCTATTTAATGCTTAAATAAGAGGTTAGTTACTATCTTGAGCACGTCTACATTTCATTGCACTTTAAAATATGCCTTGTAAATTCCACATACAGCATCATGGCCTAACAGTATTCAATAAAAAAATGATGCGTTATCATCTTTGGGCTGTCAAATCTGAATCTGCAGCATCAAACAGTACCACAATCTTCACCTAAATTATAGATTGTAAAACAAACCATGATTGATTCCCTAATTTCCATTTTAATGGCACTACAAATGGTAATATTTACACCCTTTTTGGCATTATACCTCATTCTGGCACCACAGAGACTGATAAATAGCATTTTATGTCCATTACCAAGGACATAGATTGTTTACAATTTACTTATTCTCGACAGTTTAGATTTACACATACTGGATAGAGAATAAATTTATCTTAACCTAATATTTGTTTTCTACAGGAGTTCCATCTCCAAAATTGCACTTGGATCACAAAAGTAAATAACCAAGGAAGAAAAATAGATGACATCTTTAGGGGGCCAATCCTGTTGTTTGCTGCAGCAGAAACAGCACCATACCCTACAAAAATAAATTAATGTACAAAATAGAAGAGAATCTTCTGCTGTTAATGTTTACTTCTGAATGACTATTTTTAATACCTTGTGGAGACAGAGGATCCAAAAGAGGTATGGGGACACAGAACAAAAGGCCAACACTTCTGAATTTTTTAATTAGTGATACTGACTTTCATCTAAGTTTTCAAGACAGCTCTTTTACAAAGTAAGTGAGTAAATTAAATATTACATAAGCCAGAGATTGTGGTGGTGAAGAAAGGAGAATTCAATGGCAAGGACTCTTCCAAGGGTGTTCCTTGTCAAACAGAGAACTCAACCTGGCACAACTAACTATGCAATTCTAGGAGTTGCTTTAATATCTCTTGTGCTCTAGGTACTGAAGGTTCATGGATTCATAGAATATACTGAGCTGGAAGGGACCCATCTGGACAATTCAGTCCAACTCCTGGCCCTGCACAGAGCTCCCCAAGAATCACACCATCTGCCAGAAAGCATCATCCAAACACTTTTTGGGCTCTGTCAGGCTAGTGCTGTGACTGGGGAGCTGTGACTGGAGCTCTCCGCTTCCCTGGGGAGCTGTTCCAGTGCCCAAACACTCTGGGTGAAGAAACTTTTTCTAATATCCAACCTAATCCTCCCTGACACAACTTCAGGCCATTCCCTTGGGCCTTGTCACTGGTCACCAGAGAGAAGAGATCAGTGTCTGCCCCTCTTCTTCCCCTCATGAGGATCTTGAAGACCAGAGTGAGGTCTCCTCTCAGTCTCCTCCAGGCTGAACAAGCCAAGTGACCACAGCCACTCCTCATATGGCTTCCCCTCAAGGGCCCTTGTCTGGATGTTCTCCAACAGTTTATTATCTTGTATTGTGGCACCCAGAACTGCCCCTGGCACTGGAGGTGAGGCTGCCCCAGTGCAGAGCAGAGCAGGACAATCCCCTCCCTTGCCTGGCTGTGATGCTGTGCCTGATGAACCCCAGGACAGGGTTGGCCCTCCTGGCTGCCAGGGCACTGCTGGCTCAGATTCAGCTTGCCACTGACCAGGACCCCCAGGTGCCTTTCCACAGTATTGCTCTCCAGCCTCTCATTCTCCAGTGTACACACACAACAACAATTTCCCTGTTCAAGGTGCAGAATCCAGCACTTGCCCTGGCAAAAAGATTAAAGTAAGCAGCTGAGCACCATGCTAAAGATGATTATTCACATAAACAAAACCAAACCAAAACAACAAAAAAGGCAAAATCTGGGATTTCTTTTCATTTTTTCTAATCATACCCATTACTATAAGATGCAATAGCTTAAGGGCTACTCAAATGAAATTGAAAACCTTCTAGGCTAATGTTTTTGGTACTTTGTTTTATTGTACTTTTCTAAATTGGCCTTCTTAAAAGCTGTTCTTAGACTGGTCATGTCTCACTGAAAGACACTTCTCTGTGTGACATGACCTTCATAGTAAATGTCTTTTTCTTTTTCTGTATTTTCTTAGGGAAGATGGCCACAAATGGTACCAAGAATAGGAATTTTCCAATATTTCTTCATAAGAATGACTAGTTTCATTTTATACATTGAAATGTCCTTGATTTAGAATTACAGTGAAGAAAAAACATTCAGACATTTGGTTCTTCATGTAAAGTTTTAATAAAAATTTAGTAAGAGTCCCTGAACCCATTAGGAAACAAATAAAGACAATTCTAGACACAATATGAAAATCCCTTGCATTGCTTTGACTGCCAAAAAAAGAAACACCTTCATGTTTATTGAACAGCCAGTAACACATAGGGTTTACCATATTGCTGCATGATTGAAACTTCAGAACATCTGGGAGGGAGAAAATAACACGACATATAAAGATAAAAATGTGCCTGTTACCTAGAACCAGTATATTATACCTAGGGTATTCAAAATGGGGAACAGTAACAACCCCTGGCAGGCTGGTATGCTGAAGCAGTGCACCACAGACACCTGTTAATCTTCATAAGACCCACCAGGCAACAGGGCAAATACAGCTATTGCCATCTGACAGATGAGAAAAATTGAGTCCCAGCTTGCTGAAAACTATGTGCTGAGCAAGAGAAACAGTGGGTGTAGACTGAGGGTCAGAAGATCCGTGTACCTTACTGTGTCCCAGAGCAAGTCCATAAAAATAGATAATGAGCAGTCAGGCTGTAGTAATAGCACTGACAATGAGTGGTTCTGCCTGTGCTGAAACTGGACTTTCTCCTGTTATTGAGCTTCCACTAGCAATCCCTGCAAGACATTTCAAAATTTGACTTTGTTGAGGAAAGTGTTTGGGAATGCCTGTAGGCAGATCCAAAATCCTTTAGCGGGTACACTGCCTGAAGTCTGCCTTCAGCTAATCCATCAAACCTGCTATTTTCTCATGCAAAACAAACATGTGCATTACCAGCAGGGTTGATCAAACCTAGGCAAGTGTGACATGCAATTTTTACCTGTCCACTCAAATCATGGTATGTTAAAGCTGACACAATTGCATTAGTGGGCTGCCAAAGAGCACAGCCTGCCCACATTTGGGCAGATGAACTCAGCTGCACGTTTTCAGCTATTTGGCTCAAGAAACACTGCTTTCACTCTCTTGGCTATTACCAGCCTGGGATTTGGACAGCTTTGTGTGGAAGAGGATGTTGTGCTATGCCATGGTATTGCTACTAAGGCACGGCTTCAGAGACTTCACCCCACTGAGCTGGAGGAAGACTAAATGTATTACAAAAAACCCACAAAACTCCAAAACCAAAAATATTCCCCCCAAACTCCCCAAAAGAAAGTTATTTTTGTCCTCTGTAAAGGTAATCAGAGGGAAGAAATCCAAGTTCTCTGAAACAAAGAAAAATAATGAGATTTCTCAAGGTAACTGAAATAGGAACCCTCATCAGTGGTTGGACTAGATGATTTCCAGAAGTTCCTTCCAAACCTAACTATTCTCTGATCCTGTGAAAGAAACAAGTATGCAGATTTACATGATGTTTTCACTGCCCAGCTCAATTCCTAGTAAAGAATGCTTTGCCTTGCAGGCCTGACTGCTCTGCTGGTAGCAAGAGAGAGAAGGAAAGCAAATGAGAATAAAACAACAATGAAAAAATCAGAATGGCCTATTAATTTAGTAAACCTATAAAAGGTGTCTTCTTTTCTGAATCGTTGGACAGATAGGAAATGTTTTTATGTTTGTTTTTAGAGCATCACTTGCATCTAGTGTAGGTTCCCCAACACTTGTTTTGACCAAATTCATTGTTATGGATGAGGTGCTGCTCTGTGCGTACTGTCATAAATGCATATAAAGCTTGAAGTAGCAGTATGGAGCATTTGGCTTTATTGCTTTGGCTTTGCTCACTGTTATCTTACTACTCTGAAGTGCTGGACCTTGGCAGGTTTGCCACAATTGTTTATCACTGAAGTATACAACAGTACCTTAAACTTCTCTGCTTTCAGGATATTCATATTTATGGTATTTGTAAAATACTATAATTCGATTGAAAATGGGATTTTATTGCTCAGAACAGACAGAATTTACCTCACATGAAACAAAAATTCATACAAGTCCGTGAGCATCCTATTTTTGTGAACTTATTTCTCATTTTTTCTCTTTTTTATTTTCTTTTAACATTGTTACATTGATACTGTTAGGGAATAGAGTCAGGAAGCTGTGTACTGGGCAACATACTTGTCAGGTGTTACATTAGAAATAGTTGTGTGTGTGTTTGAAAGCATTGCATTAATCTGTCTGTTGCTATCTTTTAAAACTAGCAGCAACTCTTAGCACCATGGACTGGCTGATTTTTGTAATATGTGACATCTCCAGAACAGGAAGCAGCTTTTTCTTGGTTTTGTTCCATGCAAATTTTGAGCCTCTGTTGCCCTGGTCTGCAGTGGTGTACGATCCACATGTGTCCCTCACCTCCTCTTGCTTTCATTTGAGACACCAATCTGAACCATTTAATACACCTTTGCACCAAACAGGTTGTCTAAAGTCAAGTCCTTTGGGGACCCATTCTGGGGCCTGGAGGCCACCACATCACCTATTTTCTGTCTGCATGCAGCTCCCTGCTGAGGGCAGCAGCCCTGCCCAGCTCAGGGCGCTTTGGGCTGCAGCCTCCCCGCCTGCTGTGCCGGTGGGACAGACAGACAGACGGACAGCATCTGCAGCGAGGCAGCACGGGGACTGGCAGGGAGGGTGGCAGCATCCCCTCCGCTGTCCTGTGGATCGAGTAGCTGCACAGGATTAGAGAAACAGGATGCGATCCAGAATCTCTTACCTGCCAGTTTGGAGACTGAAAAGTGTGAAGGAAGGACATATATCCCCCAGGATATAATCAGTGAAGATGTACATGTCAAAGCTGATTAAAATCAGCAGAAATGTGTTTTCCTTTCCCATTTCTTGTATTGACTCTTATTCCTTAAACAATGAAAATTTCCATTTTCTACAGTTTGAGGAAATGCATTGTAAAAATTGACCTTCCCACGGGAGTAACTTTCTGTCATTATTGTTTGGTGGTGTTTTGTTTTGTTTTGTTTTGTTGTTTGTTTGTTTTTTTAAATTTGATTGTTAGTAACTACCATTTTTAAAAAGTATCAAAAACAAAAAGTTCTCATGATTACTTTAGCAAAAGCATATGAAACATGCCACTGTACTTTGGACAGACACTCAGGACATTGCTCATTCCATCATTGTTATTCAGAGAATGTGATTCAGAAAGTCAGTGGAAATGAGTTTCCCCTTTTCCAGAATAGTTTCTGTCTTGAAAGCTGACTTTTCTGCTTCTTCATCAAATAGTAGAACTCCCAAAATAACCAGATAACTTGCTTTCTATCACACCTCACCACCCACTGAGAGTTCCCACTGGGCCTACCATACCTTAATTTAAAATTGAAAAGCTCTCTCATTTACCCATAATTTACATGGTAAATGTAAATTATGTGTGGAAAACTAGAAATCCCAGAGGGCAAAGCCATATCTCCTGTCGGTTTGGATACATTCTAACATATCTTGTGAGTTTCTGAGATTTTATGCTGCATGCCTGAAGGCAAACAGAAGGAAAAATATTTTAAAAAACAACAACAACAACAACAAAAAAACCCCAAAACCAAACCAAACCAAACCAAAACCAAAACAAAGCAAAACAAACAAACAAACAAACCAAACAAACAAACAAAAAACCAACAACCAAACAGGGAAATTTTAATGTGTCTGCAACATAGGTACAGAGAAATCTCTTGTAGAGGATTTTTGGATTTGCACTAACACCATGCAGAAACATCAAGCTTTGGATAAGCCTTCCTCTGCCCAGCACCAGAAAAGCCCCTCTACAGGAAATTTGAATTATATTAGAGAGGCATTACATGTGTACCACAACAAAGAATTTAAATGGTCTCTACTATCTCACTTCTGCACTTTGGCAGATCAACAATAATAGAACTAATCCCTCAGAATAAAAAGTAGATGGAGTTTTAGATCATCATTTCCCCCATCCTCCACATAATTTTATGATAAGTGAAGCCAAAGTGACAGTAATGGAGATGGAAGAGAAAACTCTCATGCCGTGGTTAACAACAGCACAGCTTCTCCCCTACTGCTGCATCCGCATGGTTCAGAGGTGAAATGCAGTAACCACTTTTCTGACATAGTTGAGTCTATTCCATCTTTTTCCTCTATGTTTAGATGTCTCAGAAGCCCTGCTGACCAGGTCCTGGTGAGAAAAGCTTGTCTTACATAAAAACATGTGCTCAGAAGTCAGTTTTCAGGCCACCAGAACATTTTAAATATCATTTAGGCACAGGAATCTACAGGATGCTGTGGTAGGAAGTTCATAGGATTTTTTGTCAAAGAAATATATTTTTCAGGAGATCTGCACAGGACAGTAACTGTTCAATATTTTCCTTGCTGGTCTGGAGCCATACAGGAAATAATTGATGATGCAGCGTACTGATGCTGCACAGCACTGAGGAAGTGATCTTTGATGATGAAGAAAGGAAGACTCATGTTCAGTGATGTGAATCATTTAGCAAGATATAGCCCTGAAACTAAACGTTTTTAACACAGAAAAAAAAAAATTGAGATCCTGCATGCAACTGTTTCATGTTTGTTTTTAATTTTTATGTAACTAATTTTGCATTGGAAAAGATTGCTTCTTTCAATAGAAATTCTTCATTAACTTGGCCCAGTTTCTCCAAATATCTGTAAATATTTGAGGGAATGGTGTTATTACCATTCCTTTTCATCCACTAGCTCAGGTACTTGTTCACTGCTTGAGAGACCGGGAATCAAACCTTTCTGCCTGAAGGGATCTGAACTCACATCTGCCACACACCAATAAAGTACTAGCAGTCTGTTAGTGCTGCTGTGCTCGCTGTAAACTATTTAAAATTCATTGAACCATCATGTGAAGGCGTGAATTATTTCACTACCCAGCTTGATCTGCTGGGCACTCTCATAGGATGTTGGACATTTTCATTCCAGGCCCTGCTCCAGTGAGCCTTTCAATACTAATATGAAGCAATATATGACCAAGAAGACAGAGGAAGAACATCTCAGAGTAGCATGATGCTATTCATACTAGCATGCTATGTATTTAGGGAAGTTTCCTAGATACACTGGTTTAAATCTGCTCAAGCATAACAGAGAAATGAACGTGAGCCTTTGGTCTTGCTGAGGATTTTGCTAGCCCTTAGAAATTCAATAAAAGAAATCAGTGATTAAAATATCATTAATTCTAGCTCCTCATTTTATTATTTGTCCCTTAAGTGTCTGAAAATCAAATATTCTGTTATGTCCAATGTAATGCTTTAGTAAACACATGACTATTTTTCACTTGTTTTCTAATTTGGCAAAGAGAAAACAAACCAAAAAAGAAAATTTGTTTGAACTAAATGAATTTTCATCGATTAGTTTATTCAGCTGGTGAAGAGCTGTATTTTAGAGTGTAAGATCCTTAGCACTGGATTCAATTGTCACCTAAAAACTTTATCAAACCTCTAATGTGCACTTACTGAAGTCTGAATAATTGCTTTGGTGCTGACTGTAAACTTAATATGTGATTTTAATTACTGAGAGGATAATCAATCTATGTTCCCTGCAGCTACAACTGTGCAAATTTCTATTTAGTGCCTATTTCCCTAATTTTCTTGTTTGGGTAAAGGAAAATTGACTAGCATGAGTTTTCCCTCTACTGATAAAAATACCTATATTTCATTTTGGGGTTTACTTTGATTTGCCCTACATGAGCAAGAAGAGTACCTAAGTCAGTGCATTACCCAATACCAGTTTAATGAATAACATTTGGCAATAGCTGTGTATTTGCTTGTTCAAAGCTTTTTTTTGAGAAAGCAGGTTCACTGGCTGAGTGGCTTCTTGCATAGTTGATATTTGCAACCAGATAATCTAACATCAAAAGGAAAATGCTCACTGTTACCTACCTGGGCAGGAAGACGAGGGAGATAAATGTTATTTCAGTTGTAGAGTCTGAAAACTTTATCCCCTTTACCAGTTAGTCATCTACAGCTCAGGATGTCAACAGGAAAAGGATGGGAAGGCTGGAAATCATCATCAGTCTCTCTGACAAAGTGATGTGTGCTGTATGACTGTAAAGCAAATGGAAACTGAAAACAGTATTTGATTTTTTTTCAGTTCTACTTCAAGTCACTCTGCTGTAAATGAAATCAGAGCCCAAGACAGTCCAACTCTTTCCCTGCATCATACCCTTCTTGCCACTTGATCTTTCATTCCCCTATTCTGCAACCACTTTCATGAGTACCTGACTGAATTCAGAGTGACCACTTTTGCCTAAATTCCCTTCTTTTGTAATCCTCAGATAAACCAGGATCAAAAGATCATACAACTAACTCTCTTTGCAGTACTATCTCACTGCCTTGAAATAATGAATCCAAGTCTTCTGTCTTAGCTGATTCCTGGTAGTTATTTGACATGTTCATTTTTCATAAGATCATGTAGCATTTAGACCTACCAACCATTTCATTTAATCTGAGCAAGTTTCACTGTTTCCACTGCAGTTAATGAAGGAGAGTAGCAGTGAAAAGTCTAGGACACTTTCTCTGGGCTGCAAGCATAAAGACGATCTAGCTGGTTTGCTTATACCTTTAAATAACTAATACTAGTTGAGGTGAATTCCATATGTCATTTGAATTAATGAAGCTTATTTCTAATCACAATGATGGTTTAGAAAATTTGCTGTTCTTCAGGTTTCATGATCTGGCCATTTTTATATTCCTATGTATTAATGAAAATATTTCACAGATACCTGGCATAGCTGTATTTAAATTGATATACAGAACAAAACATTTGTTTTTATGGATAACAATAATTTAAACAATTCCAAAGGCCATAACTTATACTTTCTCTCCAGGGTGCAGTAATGAATGAATAAATTATAGAATGAGCACAAGGATATTTAATTTTTCCATACTGGGAAATGTCTATTGAGAATTTTATATGTCTTGCACCTTTATTTTTATCAAATCAACATATAAAATCTGTTGAAAGGCAAAAATAGATCAAAGGCCACTTTGGCTTAGGAGTCTCATCAACACATTTCTGGCTTCATTTTCTTGTAGAGAATACTTTGACAAGCAGGACAGTGCAAAATCCTATTAAAAGTTTTGTGGAGTTTTGAAGTGTTACAAAAGTTAGTCCTGGAATCACAAAGATTCATCCCTCTTTGGTACTATTTGCCTTTCCAAGAAATGATTACTTAAAAACCCTTCCATAGTAAAAATCGCAGTTACTGATGTTCCCTTCTTGTGAGCAACAGAAGAGAAAAAGAATTATGAAGAATCAAGATAAATATGCAGAAAACTATTTTGCAGATTCTGATCTTTCTGTATTAATGGACAACTTTTTAGAGGATACTTTATATACTGTACTAGAATACAGTTTTTGATTTGTACTTTTACTAGCTGTAACATCAGAGTTTTTACAGTTTCATCTCACTGATTTTCATTTCCAGCTCTTGCAGCTGAGCTTATTTGAGAACAAGAGGAGGAAAGAGAAGAGAGAATGTAGAAAGAAATCAGCCAGTGAGAAAGTGCAGAAACATAATCTGAAAATATAATCCAAGCTGTCACTGTGATTAATATTTCTGGCCTTCCTCTCATCTTCTACTCATAAAGGCTCCTTTAGCCCGTGATCTTGAAACTAGCAATATCACTTGCTCTTGATTTTACTTTACCTCCAGGTATTTCACCCTTTTGCTCCATCCTTCCAAAATTTTGCCGTGCTCTTTTTTGCTCTTAGAGTCTCCCCCTTTCCCTTTCCATTACCCACAGGCTATCCTGGTAAGTTTGTTCTTCAACACCATCCACCCAAGAGAGGAACATGGATTGAGTTAACCACTCACTATCACCAGAGGCTCTCTGCTCAGCTCAGCCCCAGGTGATGATTTCCCTGCTTATGCACAAACCCCACAGCACTTTCCCAGACACCATTTCTGCAGAAAGTTGAGCCTGAAAGTCTCACCCTGCTCTGAGTAAATATACTCTCATCAACCAAAACACACTCAAGACTAAACACAAAGCTGAACAGAGACATGGTGGGGAAGTTAAATCTAATTTTTTCTGATTTTTATCTAATTAATTCTACTTTGGAAAATAAGGAAGATAGAGAAAGAAAAGATTCTGATCAAATGTAAGTAATTTGCAGATCTGCTCTTCAGATCAAACCCAAATCAGTTTTATGGAAAAACAGTAGCAAAGTTCAGACCTGTTCTAAGCAAAGAACAAGAATATAGAATAGCTTGACTGACAGAATATTTCCTAAGGCAAATTTTTAAGTTTGGTCAGTTGTAACATTTATATTAGAGTGATGTCAGAGCTTGTACATAAAGTAATTTCAGCTGATTATTGCATTCCAAATGGCAGAGTGGAGAAATGCCATCTGAAGGATTTAGTATTTAAATGTACCACTTTTAATTTTCTTAAGTTATTTCAACATTTAAAGCACGAAATTCAGCAATATGCCAGTCTGTCCTCCATCAGCTATTGTACCCTAAAATTATTTCTGATCAAGCATGTAACTACACAGCGAAAAATGTGGATGATCTAAAAGTTTCATCTACTTGCATCTATAATTACTAAGTTAGTAATTAATACCTTAAAATAATTCAACCTATAGCTAGACATAAATATCAGAATTCAGTGTTGCTACCAATCACTACAGGAGGCTAGGAAAAAAAGAGTAAAACAACATACCTAAAGGACAGAAATGATGATAAAAATAAACTTCTGTTGATACTATGTGCTTCACAGAATCAATTTTTGTTTTGTCTCTGAGAGATTTTCTTCTTGAAAAGCCTAAAGTGCAGCAAGTGCTAGGTTATGTCCTGCAGCTGAATCAGCTGTGTCACCAATTCATCACATCTGGAAGACTGTTATACAGTTCACGTAATTTGTTTGCTTGCTAAAGTAGCTAAACCCCAAGTTTTTACTTGGAGGGATTATCTACAGATGTTCCCTCTGATATAAAACCTGTGAGTGTTTTGCAGGAGCCATCTCATGACTGAAACACGGCTGTATCGAAAGCTGTGCATTGAGATCTGAATGCTCAGCAATAGCCTGTCACGTCATTCTGGCTGGGAGAAAATGATACCAGCTGTGCTGAATAAGACTGCAATTGAATACTAAATAGTAGAAGAAAACAGGATTTTTTTTTTCCTTTTTTGTTGCTTTGGGTTTGGTTTTGGAATTGATTTTTTTTTCCTAGAAGTCCAGCCAAAATAAATTTCTTCAATCTCCATACATTAAAGACTTTTCCTTGATACTAAAACAACAAATTACTGGACTGATTCCATAATGTAGCATTTTCCTTGTGTTGCAGGACGATACTCTATTCCATGAAATCATGGCACAGTTCATACAGCACATCCATCTCTCTCCATACTTCTGTGACCAAGTGGGTATACTGAACTTGGCACTAGCTGGCATCCTCTGACAGGGTGGGAGCCAGCAGAGGATGCCCTATGGTCTGCGGTGCCATTTCTGTTTCAGATCTTTAAGTCAGGAACAGAAAATTAGTGGATAGGATTCTATTTGAATAGTTCAGGTCTTGACTTTCAATATGGCTTCACGTTAGTCTGGATGAGGGGAAGCTGAGAAACTGTTTTCCAACCCTCCTCATGTAATTGCCCAAATTCTTGCCTAGTTAATGGAGAAAAAAATCTAGCTACAGAAAGTCCAATCTGCCTTGCTGACATGGTGCTTAGGGACGTGGTTTTGTGGTTGAGCTGAGAGTGTTAGGTTTATGGCTGAACTTGATTACCTTAAAGAGCATTTCCAACCTAAATGATTCTGGGATTCTGTGAAAAGGATCTCTCTTCTCCAATAAGTTATACAACAGAAGAGAACAAGTCCTTTTGCTTAGATTTGCAAACTGCCACTCTCACTAAGAGTACAAGTAATTCAAATGGAAACACTAGACCTTCATCTGCCCAGCATCACATCTGAAGGGCTCTCTTATAAAGCTAACTGGAAAAGAGCAAAAGGGATGATGGCAGCACTTGAGAGACACATTGCTTGAAGTCTCCTCAAGGAAAGAATGTCTTTGGTCAGTCTGAGGAAAATTGTGCCCATGTGTCTTCAGCTCTATATTCCCTTCACCTCTGAGGAGCAGGATACTCAGGGTGAGACCAATCATTCTCTGTGTCCTTCAGGAGGCACCACCAGGCAGGGAGGATCACATGCCATGACAGTAAAATTCCAGAGAGAGAGGGGAGTCAAACAGAGTCCTAGGGAAACTGTATATGGTTACGAAAACCTTCATAATTTTTTAGGAAAAAAACCAAACCTTTTTTTAAGAGCAAGAATAATTTTTATAAAGGAAGGAAAATTCTTCTTTCAACTTCTCCATCCTCTCTGAGACTTAAACGAGCATTGTTTTACCTCTTAGCTGGCCTTCCTTTGCCCTGCTATTGCCATCTTTTTCAGTATACATTTAAGGATGAGAGAAATATATGAATTGCAGGAGAACGAAACTTCAGCCTGCAAAATCTGCCTGTCAGGAACAGCCTTGAGACAAACTTTAGGAAGGTAAAAGATTACCTGTGGTATATCTGGGCTAGAAGAAGAAAAAGAGAAAAGAAGTAGTTAATTGTTTCCTTCACGCTAATGCTGACACCTCTGGCCAAAACAGAGCTGAAGAAGTGCTTCTTTTTTGGCAGGTTACCCATCTTTTCACTTTGAGTATGCAGCTGCATGCACGTTTGTGTATAAATGGATGGACATGTTTTGATTCCTTTGCATTTTCCATTCTAGGCCTCTTGACTAGTTATTTGAAACAAATGTGTTTATGGTTGTCATAACTCCTGGAAGCATAGTATCCTCTGACACCTAAAATCTTTTAGAGCTTACAGAGCAGGAAATGGCAGCACTTCACACTTTCTGACTAAACTACAATGAATGAAAAAGTAGTAAGTGCAAAAATCCTTTAAATAAGTGCAAAAATCAAGTGTACACTACAGAAGTGAAAACTCTATTAACATGATATTCAGTTTTCTTTCTCCTTTGGTTAGCTGGAATTCTCACCTACTTATATTTAGTGTTCATATAAATAAAAATACTGGTGCTCCCGACAGCTATTCACCATTGCTATGTCAAGAGAGACCTGTAGGCCAATGAAAACTGAAAAAATACCTCTCATTGTGGGAAGAAAAAACAAGAAAAGGGTCTAAATGGCCTTTGATAGAACCAAAAAGTATTTTCTAGAGAAGAAGCTTTTGAGCTGCTTCCCTTCAGCATGACAAAACAACTGGGAACTGTAAGTTTTAGTTGCCCTTGGATTGTAGCCCTTGACTCTGCTGTCATGTATGAAGATGAGGTAGTCTTATGCCAGTAGAGTTAAAAATGTCAATTCAATCCCTTGTGCCTTAATGATTTCTGATATAATAATGATTTCTGACATAATCTATAGGCCTAAAATGCTCCATGCTGCATGTTTCTTCCTCTATCCTTTGCTTTCTCCTCAGAGGGTGGGTGCCTGCAGGGTGGAGGGGGAGAGGGCACAATTATACAGATAGGCTGGTAGATGAAAAGAAGAAAATTTAAAGGGTATGAAAAGAAATAACCGTGGGCTTATGGAGCGGTGTCCATTTTCTTCCTATGGAAATCATGAATCCCACATAATAGGTAAATAGTAAAGTGAACCCAATGAATTAAAATTGCACAAAACTCTGAAGACAACAAAGGCACATGTGAATGCATATTGGTTTTAGGTTAAATGAAAAAAATAATAAATAAATCAAGGGACAAGGATGTTTCAAGAACTTCCAGGTCTGAAATGCTCATCCAGACTTCCCCAAACTTTTCAGTCCCATGCACATACAGTTCTTGGATATTGTGAAAAAAAAGTGTCCCTTAGCTGATATGTTTTTTCTGAGAAGGTTGTGAGATCTGCTTTTCCTTCCATCTACAGATGGTGGAAATGTTGGTCATTCCTCTCCTGGCAAACCCAATCCAGCAGAATACCATCACCCTTTCTTGCTTCTTTAATAGGATGAGGAAGGGCCCTCATAAAGGTTTCTTCTGCCACATAGATTACAGCTTTACTACCATAACCCAAATCCAGTGATTCTGTGAATCTAACATCATGCTTCTTTCTCTTATCTGTTAATCAGAAAATGTCTTAATAAACCCCCAGATTTTTTAATCATGCTATTTTATTAATATCATACAGTAAGTATTCTTATGAGATTTGGGTGACTTTTCTTCACTGAATAATATTAACAGATGAGATATTTGAGGTATCAAGCAGCTTGTATCCATTGGGTACTAGAAGATGAACTTTTCAGTTCCTTCAAGTAAAGAGCTGAATTTCAGCTCATTTGTTGAAAATAAGTATTCCAACCTGTAACTGATTAAATCCATAGTTGAGCAAAACCAGTTTGACAGTAGCTGAATAAAATACTTATGCTCCCTCAGTAATGATAAATCCAGCTTTGTCTCTTTTGCCAATGTGAGAACTGCTTGGAAACAAAACATTGAGGAGGAGAGCTGACTGAACAGAGTATTTCATCCAGTATGAATTAGTAGATTACTGTATTTTTTACTTTTTGTGCAGAGAAAAAAAAAAAGAATTTGTTTTTTCCATTCAATTAGAATTGCTCACTTTTTCTTCTCCATTAAATGCAAAACTCCCCCCAAAAAAAAACCCACAAAAACCGTATAGGCTATTATTTAATGGCATTATAGTTGTTGTTGTTGTTTTGGTTTGTTTTTTTTAATAGGATCTTTTTTAAAAATTACCGAGGGATAAGAAACACTGGTCAGATGTTAAGTGGAGCGATGTCCAGTACAATCATATCTGGGGTAAGGAACATAGTCTATGAGGATTTGAAGAAGCTGTGTGAGAAGACCGAAGTGAGATGTTGTGGGATTGTATAAATTCCTGACCATTCTGTAAATAGTCTGAAAAAGGTCAGGAATGGCATGAGATCTGAAGAAGGAGTAGTTACCAAAAACTGTACAGATGTAAGGAAAACCAAGACAAAGACATAAGTGTTCTTAATGGGTTGATAATTTTGTTACAGACACTAATTTGTGTTTTGTTAGAATAACCTGGCCACTCATTTCAATATTTTCAATGTGTGTGAAGATATATTATAACATAACTTTGTTGCACTTTAGCTATGAAAAATAGCTACTTTCCTCACATTATACATTGCTATCTGCTAATACAATGCAAAAGGCAGGTTCATTAGTTTTTTAAAATGCATTCCATATGACTAAGTTATTTTATTATTTATCACAAACTATAGGAATCCCTTCTGCAGTACCCTAGAAGCCATACCTGTCTATTGACTCACAGACACCCTTGTGAAATTTTCAGAAAGAACAATTCCTCTGCTGAGATACTGCTATGAGACAGATGACCACACAGATGACCAGAGTTAGAAAAAAATTCTCAGTTAAAGTTTACCCTGAATATAATTCCTCTATCTAAGTCTCTTCTGATTTCCTTTCATTCCCCACCTTACCTGACACCAGAGCAGTACAATTATGTATATCAATGTACACTTTTAAAGCTCAGTGAAGTCATGGGATTCTCCTCTAGCTGAAGTGGGCATTGGATCAGGATTCACATGGGTCAGCATAGTATCACCAAGGGATTCTTTTCTTATATGGAGACTTCTACCTCATCATCTGCCAAGAGAAATGAAGAATAGCACTTATGGAGTAAAGTTTTCCCTGCAAAGGAGATTAATACTTCTACAGAACATGGTGCTAATAATGCCAAGGTTGTGCATTCAGTCCCTGTATGAGCCATTTACTTAAGAGCTGGACTCGATGATTCTTGTGGGTCCCTTCCATCTCAAAATATTCTGTGAATATGTGAACCTGCTGAGACTTTATTTTTAATGGAGAGGGTGCATCTAATCCAGCATAAATAACATGGAGTTCTAAAAATCCTTAGAACGCTCAGTTTACAGTCTTTCCCCTCTGTTGCAAAGATTTGTTGTATGCCCCTATAATGATGTGGAGATGGAAAATGCCATCTTAATGGTACTGGGATGGCTCTAGGACTGACTGGTGGGTTGCACACAGTATCTGTGCATAAAAGAGGCCAAAGGCTGACAGCTATAGGAATGGCATCTGATAAGCCATAAATGTTTCTATTCTTTCTTGGTTTAAAATTGTTCCTTATTCTCAAGACAGTTGTGTGCTCTTGCTACTGGGAGTGCATGATGCTCTCTGTCAACTCTCAAACTGGCCTGACTTGTTGCCCTGAAAGAATGAGCATCCAAACAGATAAAAGGGAGGTAAAGTGCCTGGCCAGAAATCACCTGGTCACAGGATTCAGGTTGTCTCAACACTACACCACTGCCCTATACATGGTACTGTCTTGCCTTTCAACATTTATGCTCCCAAATCTTCAACCTTTAAAAACAAAATGCTGTTCATCTAACAAATTACCAAAGTGCAGGGTGCACGATCCTTAGTGCCTTTACATACACTTCCCTCTAGTGTTAAAAGGTAGCAACTCAACATGTTCCCAGGAGCTATTAGCTTGCCTTTGATTGTCACATTTACTGCGAACATCAAATTCCTCTCTGCAATAAAATAACATCAAAATAAATAGCACCTTAAGTATCACAGGGGAAAAAATCCAATAATTTTCTGTCCTTCAAGAGATACTGCAAGTCATGAGAAGAATCACAAAGTCAAGGTAAAAGATTGAGAGCCATAACACATTCATTAATTTCTGTCAGGTATTTGTGCTCTACAGCTGTGTGTTAATATTGGACCTGACTTTCAATCATTACCTGAGACAGTACTGCTGATATTAGGAGTATTACAAAGTGGAATATGCTTTTGTCTGGGTGTGTGAAAGGACACACTGACAAGTAATGCCCTTCAGCATAATAACAGTGTCAAGCCAAATTCAGAGGGCATGCTCTGAAAGTCTCTTATTCTAGCCATGGTCAAGGAAGTCACTGAGTTTATTAAGCCATATATTGGCTTAAAATTTGAAATACTGTATGATAATCATGCTAAATTATAAACATGTTAACCCTTGTTTACCAGACTGCACATATAGAGAAATTTGAATATTGTGAAGAGACTCATTAAGCTAAAGGAGAATCCATCTGAAAGCAGACAAATCTTCTAGTGGGTTAAAAAATTTTGTTCAACAAGAAAAAAATTTTCACAATATATATTAAAAAAAAATAAGTCTTTGTGCCGGAACAAGTGGGTGTATTCTGGTTGGTCATTTCCTGAAGCCATTTCTACTTGGGAATCATATTTCAATTCACTAACATGAGAAAGGTATCACCTTAGCTACTCTAAACACTTTCTTGATGCAGTATCTTTTTATGTGTCAACAAAAAAAGAAAAGTTCTAGATAAGCCCTTTAAAAACTGTCCATGGGTGCCTTTATAAGCAATATAAAGGCTCCTGAAACTTGCCACAGTAACATCAACATGAATTTTCCAATGTTCTCTTGCTTCTTCCTAAATCTTTTCAGCTCCTATTTGGACCCCCATCATCTTTCCTCCCTGCAGACAAAGTGCTGATGCAAATGACTGCAAACTGCTGCTGTTGTGATTAGCTAGTGCTTGCTCCAATTACCTCATAGAGGGTAAACATCCAAAGGAGACCAAAAGCACAAGAGATTTATCTTCCCTATTCACAAGGCTATGCTATGGTATATTCAGGAACCTGAACACAACAGGTGGCTAACACAGCCACGGAAAATGTCTTCTGGGATTCATTTAATGAATAAAGCTGTGACCCTGCAATTCTCGCTGCTTGGATGTGCTTGCTGCAGCTTTAACATTTTGGTAAGACACATACATACCATTTATTGGTTCACAATTCCAGTTGGGCAATGAAACACACAAGACCGGGTCCCAAGTTTAGATGATTTAACTCTTGAAAAGCTGAAACAGGCAACAACTTAATACAGATGTCTGAAGAAAGACTGACCAGCCTTTCTTGGACTGCTAAATCTTTGCAAAAAATTTAATTCAGAGAAACTGAGTCTGCTAGGATTGAATTAAGCAAATAATTTTGTTTTTAAAAATAACGAAAAGGGAAATACTCCTTTTTAAGAATTCCTGAGTTGATCATCTTGACACCAACATGTGTCACAGTTGGAATCTTAAAAAAAAATAATAAAGCCAAAAACTGAAACCTTGTTATCTCCCTGTCACTTTTCAAGATTTTTCCTTTAATCTTAGAGCCAAAATGCAATCCAGAGCTGTAACTACACAACTCTTCCTGTTTCTCACTTTCTTCCTTTCATGTGGCCTTCTAGACTTCTTTTGGTACCTACAAACAGGGAGCCTGCAATTTTGTTTGTGTGAATTAAAAAATAAAAAAATTTCTCTTGAATACTGCAATTGAAGAATGTTGCTTAGAGAAAGGTGGCAGAACTAGAAAGACTCACAAGAGATATTTATACTTTCATATGCATATTTACACATGAAAGTGGAAAGGAGCTAGTTGACTAACACAGGAGCTGAAGGAATATGATGATGTTCCTTTCTAAGCCACTTTATGAATTATGTCTAAAAATGCTGCTATCATATCATAGCTTTCTCTCCTTATGCAAATTGTGTGGCATTTTACTTCTTGAGTAACTACCTTCAGAGAGGTATAACTTAGAAGAAAACACTCAGCAATATGGCCCAAAGCAAAACTTAGTGACCCACTGCACATACACATTTACAGTCTGCCAAGAAAAGTCCCATAGCCAAATCTCCTGAAGAGCTGAAGTCTCTTATTTTAGGTTTAGTAATTTTAACTAAATACAGTTTTAATAAAACAATTCATGTGGGATTCATGAATACTAACCAAAGTCCTTTAACAGTTGTGTATTGAAGCCTTGCTCCCCACTCTCTGCTCTGTGTAGTCAATAGAGTGAAAGAGCTTCGGGAGAAGATTCCTGTGTCCTGTCTTCCTTATGAGAGCTGCATAAAATTACTTTCTGGAGGTTAATATTCCTCTACAGTGAATGTAAAAATATTTAAGGATAAAAAATTCAGATATGCAAGTCTTGTTGTTAGATGCTACTTTAGGACCAGTGAATCCTTTCATGAGCTCAGACATGATGTGGCTGGCTGAGTCAGGGCAGAGACTGCTCACAAAGGCAGCATCTCTTCCCTGAGATGCACCAGTGACTTTGTGCACTCTACAAGTGGTCAGTCTAGCTGAGGAGTTAAGTCTAAACACACCCTATAAATCCCAAATGAACAAATAAATAATTAAATTATAAATTCGACTGACAAGATGTTTTTGATGGGCTAGGGTTACCATCTGGCTAACTTGTTGGCTTTTGCATGTGGGTTTTGGGAGAAAGGATAAACTATTGGTTTTTAACAAACTAAATATGAGTTTGAATAGAAAAAAAAAATACAGAAAAAACCTGCACAATACTCTGCTTGTGAAGTGAGTGGGAAAGCCTATAATCCAATTTTCTTCTCTGTTCATCCAAACAGAGGAGCAGAGAGTGTTGCCCTGTTAATATAATTACTATTCATATCTTCTTTTCCAGTTAATCATAAAAGTTTTGGCCTTCACTGTAACTGACTGACTTTTATGTGATGTACTCTGAATGTTTAATTTGTGAACTGCTGCACATAATTGAGGTCATCAAAATCCAAAATACATTTGATGCATCTCAAAAAAGCTGGGGTTTTTATCTTTTTTTTTTTCTCTAATTGCATTCAGGAGAGGTACAGAGAAGCTAGCTGTCAGTCTGTTTTTATCAAACTTGTTCAGATCATGTCTGCCACTGTATTTTCCTTAAGACATTAGTATGCCAAAAGTAAGGCATGCATCTGTGTAACAGGGTATAAAAGTAGGTCAATATACAAAGACAACCCCTCAGTGACACTTTTATGTCTTAAAGCAGTAGAGCATCCCAGGCTACTTGTGTTTGGAATTCTAATATTGAATTTTCGAGTACAGATATGAAATTAATATACGATCCTTTAGCATTCTGTAGAAAGTTTTCTTCATTAAAATCTGTCCATGGAAATTTCAGTTCCAGGCAATATCTCTCCTAAAAGTTCAAAGTTAGCAGAGTCACTTAATTGTCTTATTCCTTCTTTCCTCTTAAGGAAAGTTCTTGCACATTGGCATTGTACTCAGTCATGCTCTGCCTACAACATGCAGGAGTTGAAAAAGGCAAGTTTAAGTATCTCTGCAAAAACCATCAGAAATGCAGTTGTTGGACAGTTAATGAGTAGCTTAATATTTACTAATGTAAAATCATATGGATGTTTGAAAAGAAAATATGTTTCCAGTCAATTAATCTGTTCCTAAATCCTGAAATAGCTTCAGCAACAAAAGCACTCAAAAGCTGAGGCCAATGGACAACCAAATCATTAATTTATTTACTAAAAAATGATGGGTTTGATTTCACTTTTTTTTTTTTTTTCTTAAAAACTTGCAATGCAATCTCTTCTCAGTACCTATGGCTTATTTGGAAGCATTACTAAGGGACTAGATTTTGAATCTGTTGACTGAAATTATTCATTTTAATTATACATTACGCTAACCAAGCCTGTTGGTATTGTTCTTGTTTTCTGCCTGTGACCAAATTTTTTTCCTGTTGAATAATGAATAATGAATGGCAGGCACAAGTCCAAGATTTTAATCACTAGCAGACAAGTAACACTGAAATATTTGAGGGATTCCCAGCCATTTGCACACAATAGACTCTAGTCACAGTGATATTTATGCATAAATATGTGGCCCTCCACATGGATCCCACAAAAAGCCACAAACTTAGGGCAGCAACACATATTATTGGAAAACTACAGTCTCAGCTACTTCTTAGGAAAAATATGTTTCTTCACATATTTAGGGAGTGTTAATCTTCTTGGCCACTGCTACCTTTTGGATCTTTTCAGACCAGTGAATACTGTGAATGAAAATATCAGTAGTAGAATATTGTTCTTTCTTCTCATTTAAAAGAGGTTTTCTTCACAGTACGAGAAAACTAAAACCTGAAGAAAAAGTTATTGTCATTTTAATGGTTATTGGTTACATGTACCTGGGTCATACAACTAGCATGATCTGTTCTCATTTATTATCCATGGTACAGTAAGTTTTCAAGGCTTGGAATAAAAGCATGATGCCAGGGAGCAAGGCATAGCACAGGAACAGAAAACAATTGTTTCACTGTAGAGCTTACAATATAGAAAGGAATGTAATTGCAAAAAAATCCTCTACAAAGTATAATACAGTGAGGCTTGGCAAAATGAAATAACAAAAACTCTTAACAGCTCAGGCAGCATAAAATCATGGAGACATCAAGTTTTGAGTTCTGTGTTCTACTGTACAGCAATAGCTTTTGATTTCCCATATTAGAAAGAAAATCTTCAATAGTCAGAAATCCCCCTATTAAGAATCTTAAAACTTCAATGCCTAGAAATTTTGCTTAAAAACCCCAAACAAACAAAAAAATAAACAAACCCAAAAACCATGAATAAACCATACTACAGACCATAATGTGATCTTTTTTTAAAAAAAGGATATTTAGAAGGTCTCAGAACAAACACTCTGACCAGTGTGTACTCTCTATTACTGGCACAATGAAGCCACAGAAAAGAGAGTCCAGATATGAGCAGCCAACATGAAAAAAAGTCTATAAAATATTTTAGGTCAGCAGATTTGTTTAAATTTACACTGATAATAATTTGTACTGTCAAGACATGAGAAACTCCTTTGTGAATTACGCACAGGGCAACATACCATGCCTTATATAGTCACTTCCTTAGACTGAGACAGCACAATGAAATAAATGCATATAAAGGACAAGGAAGGCAAGAAAGCAGCAAGTTGTTTCTTTCCAGAAGAGAAGGAACAGGCAAACATTAGGGTATGAAATCATAGTGGCTCAGCTTGCCTGCCTGAGAAATGGAGGAACAGGCTCTGGAGACAAAAAGATAGAATAAGCTTCCTAAAAAATGCATTGAACTTTGATGCTACAAGAGGTGAAAGTGGAAAAAGATTTAAAAAGCAGAGGCAAGTTTTCTTGCCTGCTGTTCATTGATGAGAACACACTCTAGTAAATTGAAAGTATATGAATTCTAAATATGTTTTTCCTGCAGAATTGTATCCATCTTATGCTGAATCAGACAGTAATAACTGATCAATAGAATAAATGCAGCAAAGTAATTAGGTTGTTTGTAAATTGGAGTTTCTTCTGAAAATGGAAGAAGGCAGTCAATACAATCAGAGTTTGAACAGTCTAGAATTTGGGCAGTGCCATCTGAGGCCGAAATATTTCTTCTGGATATTTTGCTGAGGACGCTCTTGGGTGAAGAATTACAAAAATAAAACTACACTGGAAGGGACCTTGGGTGGCCATTTCATTTTCCCTCTGTCATGCTCAGTGGCAGGTTTCACAGTATCTTGTTCCTCATAGAGATGGGTTTAATCTGTTCTTTAAAACCCTCAACAAACAGTGAATTCATAACCTCCTTACACATTATATTGAGTTTTTAACCTTCCTGCCTGTTAGAAAATTTTCCTATCTATCCCAAATTTTCTTTGCTCCAGTTCAAGTTTTTCTTATTTTATTCCATCTGCAGTATGTATGAAACAGTTTATTTACTTTCCTTTTGCAAAAATTTCTTTAAAATTTTGAGATTATAGCTATGTCTCCTGAGTAAATCACTGCTCCATATTAAATGAATCTACCTCCTTCATTCTCTGCCCACAAGTTTTGTTTTCCTATTTTTTCTGATGTTTGGGTCTAAAATTTGATCTACCTTGTCCATGTTTGTCTTGACATGCAAAACTTCACATGGACATGATATTTCATTTGAGGTGCTATTTACTACTGGCTATAATGAAAGAAATGTTAAATAGGACCTACCTTGCTTCCTATTTATGTATCTTGCTAAAAAATCTCTTTTATTGGAGAGGTCTGTGATTCTTTTCCTCTCTTGATTTTGTGCCACTGATTATTCCTATGCACAAGTAATATTTTCCACTTCTCCCTGTTTAGCAGCCTCCTACTTTTCAAGAACATATCGTGAATTTATTGACAGAATGTGGAATTCTAGACCTCTAAAGTAGAGGACCTTCCCAGGCTGAATTTAACTGCATATTTAATAGAAAACTCCAATTCCCACTTCCAGGACTTTAATTAAAATATTGAATGGGCTCAAGACAAAGCTTCATGGAACTCTACTCAGTGTGAAAATCGTCAGTCCGACAGTTAAGTATTGATAGCTGCTCTCTGATGACCTAAATAATTTTATTTTAGACTAATTGGCAGAGTATGGCCATTACAGGAAGAATTATTAAGCAAATGCATTGAGGCAGATACTAGCCCAAAATTTTAAAGATATGGGAAGAAAGTTTTAACAAAGAATACGAGATTTTACTTATAATGTTCTGTAATTCTCATTTTACCTCTCTTAAAATGTATTATTTGCATTACAGTTAATAAATAGCACTTTGAAATGCAATGTCTGAAATGCCATTAATTTTAAATTTTAGGCATTTGTGCATGGTATATATGATATCCAGATATTTTTGATGATTGGCTTTTTCTTTGGTGGGTGCAAATTTGCTGAGAACAAAGGCCAGTGGCTCTGCTGTTACTGTCCTGTCTGTCACACCTGTCCCCTGCACCCCAGAGTGCAGCTCTGACCAGTCATTTGGAAGACTGCAATAAGTTTATGCAGTAGGAATGTAATGTTTGGTAGAGAGTGATTTCTATATAGCCACAATCCTTACCTGGCTCTCTAATTCATATGGGAATCTCTCTGCCTTGCTACCATTTGACAAACTGAAGGATCCAAAATGAATAGACCCAAAAAGGGTGGGCATAAAAAAGCATGAGTGAAAGACTTGCAGTGTCAGTGGAGAGCATTCAGCCAACAAGGCAGTACTTTCCACAGGTGCCAAAGTTGAGTGCTAAATACCCCTCTCCTCCCCAGTGTAACAGCCAACTCAGAGCATCAGAACTCTGAATCTCAAAACTTTATGCTCAGTCAAGGCCCACAGGGAAATGCAACTCAGGCAAAGGTGGGGTTTTGAGCATATATTATTCTTCTGTGAGGTTTTTGGTCCCTCTAGGAGAGGGTATGGCTGAAAAAAATTGGTCAGGATTCAGGTTAATCTATTACAAGTCCTACCCAACTGTTCCTTCCTTTCCTTCATATGCCTTCCTCTGCCACAGCATCTGACAACCAGATATCCTTTTTTAACTGTCTGACACTACTCCTCCAAGATAAGTACTGTTGTTCCCACTAACAGATGGGAACTGAGATATCTGGAGGTGGGCTTCCAGATAGGTGTTGCAATGCTGAAAGTTCCAAGGTTCATGCAAGGTGCCTGGATCTCAGACAGGAATTTGCTGTGCAGAAATGCCTGAGCATTGTGTGAGGAAGTCAAGCATCTCCAGATAGGATTGGCAATAGTTCATTGTGCTGAAGAGTGTATCTTAGGATCTATCTAAGATAGCTATTAGGAAAGGTTTAGATAAACTCCAACTTTCTTTCTGCAGGCTCATGGTGAGAACACAAAGTCCTTCCAAAATAAAGCATCTATGTGAGAAAAGTATTTTTCATCTGGAGTCTCAAGACACAATCTTGCAGATAAGACAAGGGAGACATGGTTTTTATGCCCTCCTCAACAAAGGGACCTCAGTGGTTTGGGATGAGTGCCTGCTATAGCAGGACTGGACTGCAGTAGCTCAGGAAACATTGCAATGGAAATTTGAACTTCTGAGGGCTTACCTAAAAGTTTTGTGGCTGACACTCTTAGATTAATATTGAGGATTAAAGATCCTTGTGTAAGAGTCAGTGGCACTGATGTGATTTGGTGTTTCTGGGTGTGTGTGACGAGCCCAATGCTAGACAGAACAAGCAGCACGGAGTGAAGTGAGTGGTGTAAGACCAGCAAGAGCCCACTACCCTGACTGATGTCTGTTATGCCAGAGAGCCTTTTCTGGGCAAATTGTGAGAGCAGTGACACACACAGCACCTGCCATGTCAGCACTGAAACAGCCAGGGTCCCAGGCTGTGAAGCACCAGAGACAGAGAGAAGGAGGAATTTCACAGGTCTCATTCCATAAAATTGCTCTCTGTTAATGGGGTTGGGTTGCTTCCAGATGCTTTCAAGTATAAGACTAATTGACTAAATAACAAAAGGTGCATACATGAAACATAAAGGTGAATAGTATCAGTACAGTTCATGCTGCACCAATTAATGTGAACACAGCACCCACAACACACGGGCTGAAGTGCTGAAGTGGCTGAAGATAGATACACCTCTGAAAACTCATGTTGGTGATCTATCTCCAGGTAATTCCCCTCCTTAATTATCAATATAAAGTATAGTGAGATATATGAAAGTACTTCTCATGTCCAAATAGATCCTTGGTGGCTAGATGAAGGTTAAAACTCCTGTTGGCTAATTGCCTCAATTTAAAACTGTTAGCAGATGCATTTATAGTTTTAAAACCCTTTTTATGATGTCTAAGTAATTGCATCAATTTGGCAACCATCTACTTAATTTTAAACAGCTTTAACAGAATGCCTACAGTTGAAAACAATTCTTGTCAATGCTTACATAAATTGTCTCATTTTAACTGGGTTTTTTTTTGTATAAGGGGGCAATTTCAACAATTACTCTGCATTGAAAACAGCTTTTGTCACTGCTAAATTGAGCCGCTTCAACTGTTATTTACATGTGCTATAAAATTTTATTTACTGCCAAAGGAATTTTCCTGCAATTGAATTTTCATTGTGATTCTTAGATTTTGGTTTAAACTGAAATAGTTAATTTATTGACTTCCATTATGCATACTTAATTGTCAAAAAAGTGATCAAAACCTGACTTATTAAAATACAACTAGTCTCCATCCAGCATTATCCAGGTTAAAAAAAAAAAAAAAAAANAAAAAAAAAAAAAAAAAAAAAAGTATTGATTTCCAGTATTAAAAGGACTTTTATTGAAAGATGAGAGAGTCACTGATTGAGTTTTCTTCATCTTCCATCTCAAAGCCCAGCTTCTCTCAGCATTTTGTAGCTGTTTCTATTACACAGTATATCCTTATATGCCAAAGTAATTGTAGATGCAGCAAACAATCCCAGAAAAGATGCAAAATATCCACTGCTGATTAGCAACTAGCTAGTCCATGAGAAAAGACAGCCCTGGCAATACTGACATTAGTTATGTTGCTGATGTCTCTCACTTTCCTGAATTCCAGTGCCTGTTAGAAGTGCCAGTTTTTGTGAGTTTGGGCTTATTTTACCAGATGAAGATGTGACACAGGCTGTGTTTCTTGCTCTGCCCTTTCAGCCTGCTTTATGGGTCAGTGGTGAGCTCACCTGAGATGAATGGTTTGTCCTCTGACCAAAGGAAAGTCCTCTGACAGAAGGAATCAGCTGGTGTAACTCACAGAGGGGCTCTACACCTGGGCTTGCCCGCATTAGGAATGGACATTTGTCTCATGAGCAGTTATTTTTGTCTGACCTCAGGGCTGGTGGTGAATTGATAATTCACAAAGTGAAAGGTCTTAATGAAGAGAGGGACTGCCCTGGCTGTTTGACATTTTAAAATACCAACTAGTCTCCACCACAGCAACGCAAAATGATCATACTTGGTTCAACGGTGGAGTTGGGATTTCCTGGGCATTTCAGCAACCTCACCCCCACTACAACAAGGACTTTGTTGCTTTTTCTGGATGATCTGAGGAAAGTTTGATATTCCTAGGGCTAGTGGGTGAATTTAGTGAGACCTCTATAACTGCCCTTCAATCTCATTTTCTCTGATGATTCTTCAGATTATTCAACCTCCATCCTCTGTATCCCTGTCTCTTTCAACCTTTCCTCAGTTCTAGGAGTCCATTACCCACTTTGCCCTGGCTGTGCTGTGGCCCAGCACATACATACTCCACCTCCTCTGCTTCTGGTTGACAGTTCCTTGGTTTGTTTCTTGCAGATCTGCAGGCTGTTTCATTGGTTTTCTGATCACACACACAATGTTTTCACTCATATTATAGGTGCAGCTTGTGGAGGGTATTGTCAAGGTCCTTTGTCCTCATCTTCTTGAGGCTGCTGTGTCAGGATTTCACTGCAAATTAACTACAGATCTCTGTTTGTTTTCTTCAGTGCTACGATATGAATGATTCTCTTGTGCTAATGGCAGAACTGTCGCAGGCAGAAGAATCTGTTGTGTTTACTCAACAGCAGTGGTAGCAAATTGCTATTATTCTGGACAATTTTACATTCCCTTAATGTCATTATTTCTTTTGCTTCCAGAATCTCAAATGGTTTTTATTTTGGTTCCAAGAACTTCTTTGACCTTCTTTTGACTTTTTTTTTTAAATGTTTTTTCAACTGTGGCATCAGGAAAGTCAGATGCCATCTCATTCTTGCAGTTTAAATGGCTACACCTTTTTCCCCTGTGTCTGCCTATGCACGCTCACTGGTAGGTATTCAGAGACAGGTAATTATGTATACAACAATCTAATGGCTTGCTTGACACATCTGGCCATTTTCAAATGAGTCAGAATGATGTAAGTGGGGTTTTTTTTCATTATATCTCTGTTTATTAACAGATCAGACCTCAGTCTTTATCAGAATTACTCATTAAAAAGATGTTCTCTTTATAGTCATCCACAGAAGCCACCTTACACCAAAGAGAGAAGCTAGTTGGCATGGTAAACCTGTGCATTAATTCTGAGTCTTTAGAATGTTTTGCAGTTCTAGACTTCTCCCTAATTTGCTTAAATTCTGGTGCATATTTGGGAATCCTTCCTATACATCACAAATACGATGTCCATCTGCAGATATTGTGCAGACTCTCTGTGCAGCACACATATATCCTCTGAAAATAGAATATCATCCTGTAATTCTAAGACTGAATAATAATACCCCTCAGCAACCTGGGTTGCTGGGTACTCCTGATATTAGCCACTTTGGAATGCTTATCTTTGTAGTTTAACACTGTCAGAGTATTTCTTTGTCTTGTGTGATTAGATCTAATGTAGATAATGTTTTTATTATGAGGTGCTGTGGTTATTTAAAATCTTTAAATCTCTTGTGGAGTGATGGTTTAAATATTTGTAGCAGGTGCACCATTTTCAATCTTGGCAATTGAGCGTGGAGCCCTTGTCAGAGTCATGAGGCTGCATTTCAGAAACTGCAGATAGCTGAGAGATGGCAAATGAAGGACTTTGATTATTGAATGGTTTCTCTGTAAGCATTTCCATTTGAAGAATCTATATTTGAAAGCCACTTTAGTCAAACAGGTAATCTAAGAATATCTTGGAAAATTCAGATAGGCACTGAAAATTCCATAGTACAGGGCAAAACAGTTACAGGAATAGAAGCCCTCTCTATGTCCTTTCCATAGTATCCTTAAATGGTAAATGTTTTTACATCTGCATGAATGGATTTTAATTAAATGTATTCATAAATAGAACACTGAGATGACACATTTTTTTGCAAATACAATCTGTCAGCAAACAGCATCTGGAAGAGATGGTGCTCTGTCAGCTAAAGCAGATAAAGGAAGCCTGAGCCCACCCCTGTCCTCTGAGGATGATCCTTGTGGACCCTTATTTCTCACAGTTGCAATGCAGGATCAATCTCTGATCATACAGCCACCCTGTTTCCAGTAACAAATTTATGATATTCTCCCCATGTCAAAAACTGCTCCAAGACTTTGTCCATTTATAAGCATCCAACAGCAGAGGTAGGAAGCCTATTCTTCCTTCATTGCCCATGAGAGATATCTTCATGGCAAATAAAAGAAGATGCAGATCTCTGCCAACAAAAAATCCAATGCAAGCATCTGTTGTGGGCCTACTTGCATTTTAACATCATGGGCACCTGTTAAAGCATAGGAAAATTTTGAATAATAAATCTGAACAAATGAAAGGGTGGCACAAAAGAAGGACAGGCTGTGTGCCAGTAACATCACTGGCTGCCATCCTGTGCACACACAGCCACCTGCCATGTATGATGGGGTTGTTTTAAGCTGTGCCAAAAGCAACTTGTTTTCAATTTTTGTAATATATTTTTCATGCAATAATTTCCTTTTACTGACTGCTTTAAACTATCTCCAAAATGTAGAGCCAACCACTGAGGGTCATTAGTTCTGAAGCACAAGTACTTCAGTGAGGTTTTTCCTCAGTTTACATATCTCAGACAAAGTCAGTTCACATATCAGTGCCTGTAGGTACTCACCTTGGTGCCTGGTGTGATCAGAACCACACATTATCACAACAAGGCTTGCAAACTGAGGTCTCTGAACCCTACTGCCCTTCAATAATAGCACACCACACATGCACGAGTATGGGAGAAGGGAAGAAAAGCATAAACATGGATCCAGCTGGAATCTGGCAGGGTTTTGTCACAGATACTAAGAAACCACAGTGACATAATGGTTTCAGAGCTTACTTTGGTAATAAAATAACTGCAGCTTTTGGTAGGTGTACTTAATTAGCACAAGGTGACACAAGCAATAGGTATGTATTTTCCAGGAGACATCTAGGCACACCGTTTCACATTACACTAAATCCGAGAGGAAGTTGTCTAGACTTAGTGTTGCACTCCTGAATGAAGAAAAAACAAGGCCCTTTTTGAAATCTGACTACTTTTCATCAATTCCTTTCCTCCCAAGACAGCGAGTTTACTTATTATCAGTGCTCACCTCTTCTAAAAAGAGTTTCTCTCTCCTAAACCCTTTCAGATTTTACTATGCAAGCTTTTTGGAATCCCTTTCTTAACAAAACCAAGCAATAAATAAAATTAATTTTTGTAAACTCAAATCCACTATACATCCAGACCTTGAAAATATTGTCATATGTTTTTGAAAGCATACGCAGGCTAATAAAAACCAAAGCCAAATACATAGTGAAGGGATGGGAGATCTCATTCTGTTGTCAGTGTCAGGAGAGATGAAACATAATCCCTAAGACTGTGATGTATTTTAATGAAGAGCAGTTCTTAACACTTAAAATGCTTGACTCCTAGTCCTCTATTAGTCTTTTGTTATCCACCTAGAGTGCTAATTACTTGTAACCTTACCTTGTTTCTTAAATAATTTCAGCTTCTCTGTCTCAGAACATATTTTTAAACAAAAAACAGAAAAAAGTAAAACTGGGAACACTGAGAACACTAGGAACACATGAGAGTGGTTATATGTGGTGATGTTGTCTCCATCCTTGAAGTCTGTCACAGTGCAATGTTGTGCTAGAGTAAAATGCAAGATGTGCTGTGACTTTGATCTGCATCACTGCTTAGGCCCCGCATTGCAGAGCTACTGACCACATGAAAATGCAGAACTCAGCTACAAATTCAGGATCTATGAAAACTCAGCTGCAGAATGCATTCTTATTCCTAGATATCTAGGCATATCCTTGGGGAAATGGTATTTTTTAAATATCCTTTGTTCATCTGGTGAGCTGCCAATTAAGCTTCTGGTTCCTATTAACAATTGCTAAGTGGCATATGTGATGTTTCTCACGGAAAAGATTGCAGCAAATGCAGCCTGAACAGAGTGGTTCCTTTCCACAAATTTTACATTCTGCCAGAAGCCACAGATTTGCAATCATATATTCCCTGTTGTCTTTCATTAAAGGCACGAAAAAGATGTAGTGGAACAAAACTTGCTTTGGGCCTTAACAGAAGGGTACAGCACAGACCAGCTGAGGGGTTTGAAGGGGTTCAATCCAATGTAAGCATCAGCATAATCAGAGGCACATCGGTATCTTAATGCTTACAAAACTACACAACTTCCATGCAGAGAGCTGTCATTTCCATTTCAGAGAAGGAGAACATCCACACAGTGAACCTTAGCTGGATTCCACCCTACCCCCAGAGTATGTCCAAACATCCATCTTAAAATCAGGCAACTGTCCTTTCATATGTAGTGCAAGCTGTGCAGGAAACATGCCCAACTGCTTTAAATGCTCAACAGACAGGACAAGACAGCTCTGAACACCTCCAGAGAGCAATTTAGAGAGCCTAAATTAGGAGTTTGCATCTCTCAACTTCTCAGTGTATACAGAGACTCTAAGGGCCACTTGTCCCTGCACAGCTGAGCAGGCAGCCAGCTTGAGCTGATCAATAGCCAGCACTTAGCACAGGCTCTCAGCCCTGCTCCTGCCATCTGAAACACAGCAGTGCTGCTGCCTGTCTTCCTGCATGGCAACCTCCTCTCCAGGGACCCCTGCCAAGAAAGAGAGAGCCCTGAATCTGGGCTGTCCACAGCCTGCAAGAGTTGCTGCCCAAGCTTCCTGGTCCAGGGAGGGCAGCCATGCATCAGAAGAGGAATGATTCATGTGGGAACACTCCTCCATTCCCCTGCACAGCCCAGACCACTATAAACTCAGGGAACATAAGATTTGTACTGGGAGAATGGTAGCTTGAGAAAATCTGATTTATACCTAGAGGATTATGCTCCTATTAGAAGACGGCAAAGTGCTATGATATCTTTGGGTTACTTGTACTTTTTGTCATGCAGACGTAAGTATGACATACATATACACACAGACATATGATGTCATACAGACATATGATGTCATATAGACATATGATGTCATACAGACCTCAGATGCATAAACAATCCTGGGGGGGGGGTGGGTAGGACTAACTGGCTAGCATGTGCATCAAGAACCCTTTCACATCCACTTGTTTCTGCCCAATAATTTGATAATATTCCTCAACATGCAACATGACTTCATTAGGTGTATATTTGCAGTATCTGGGACTCTATGTCTAAATAAGTTCTTTCTTTGTCTCTGCTGTGGTACAGCAAGACCAATAAGGGCAAACAAATCTGAGGAAAATAGAGAAACTTGGCTTTACAATCAACAGTAGGTGAGGTAAAGGCCCCATCTTGCAGGACTCTAAGTTTTACTTATATCAGCAGCTATTATAAATCTAATGAGTGGAGACACACTTTTCCTAGTCCGAACACTGTGGTTCTGCTACTGAAGTGATTATTCCAATAAATGGGCACTGAAAAGGAAGCCAATACTTTGTTCCTTTTTCCCAGACTTCCATAGCATTGTGTTCTTCCCTTTGCCACAGAGTAGAAAGCAATTCAGCTCTTTCAGAGGCTCTATTGGCTTTGTTTTCTTTTTTATACACTCTATTGCCACAGAAAAACATCAAGTTTTAGCAGAAGATGCTCTCTGTTTAAATTGTAGCTCTAACATTTCTCTGGAAATATTTCTAAATGCAATAGAGCATTTGACTTGTTTTTAGAAGCTCCACTGAAGATGGAATTGAAAAGAAAGCCACTTTGATTAAGCCAACAGTTGCTTTCCTAGGATTACTGCTGTTAAAGGGAGAAAGAAAAATCCAGCTGTGATTATCACAGAGGAACACAGATAGATAACCAGTCATTGCTTAAAAAGCAAAGATGCAAAACAAAAGTTTCTGGGCAAATCTTCAGCATCAGGTGAAAAGGAATTTTGTTGCTTTATACAGGAAAATCAGTGGGGGGATTATATCTATATCATCTATATAATCTATATCTATATCATCTATATCTGTCTATATCTATATAATCTATATATCTACATCTGTATCTGTCATCTGTATCTATATTTAATCTATATCTATATATCATCTATATATATCTATATCTGTATCTAATCTATATCTAACCTATACCTATATGTATATCTGTATCTATATCTATCTATATCTATCTGTTGATAGATCTATCAATAGACAGATGTTTAGAAGTCTACAAAATGGCAAAAACTTGCCAGAAAACCTGACTTATCTAATTATATAAAAATGCATTTATAACATTAATAATGGCTTTATTATTATAATAAGACTGAAGAAGTTAATTTATCCTTGTAGTTCTTTAATGATACTCGTTTACATAATTAATGGCAAACCTGTGAACTTTGGTGTATACATTCTTGAAATCAGATTTCTCCCTTCTTGTAACATTAACTCAGTGTTACTGACTCCTCAAAAAAGGCAGAAAAGTTACTTACTCACAGGAGTTTAAAGTATAATATCATGTCTGTTATTACTGGCATTGCCAGTTAATCTCAGCCAAAATTAACAGTGGTATATAGTATATTTTCTGTACTGAAGCTCAAGTTTTTGGAAACCTGGAAGACTCAAGTCCCATCTTCTAACCTTAATTATTCTATAAAATATTAGATTATATGAATTAATTGTAAAGAGCAGCTTAGGTTTTGTTTCAACATCTACAGACTGATGTACAGATTAAAGAAAAAGAGGGCATGATGACACTTCAGTAAAAGTCAAAAATTCCAGCAGTATTTTTGACAATGATAGACTAGCTGATTTTATATCATAGTCTGAGTACTGAATATACCCACCAGGAGAATTGTTTTTTCTTCCTAGTTAATTAGCTGTGGAAGACAGGAAACATTTTTTCACATACATGGAAGACTAGCTGAAGATGTTTCCCATATGGAAGCTTCTCAAATTCCCTGATGTCTCTTAGTTACTGGCAACTTGTCCATTTTCCATTTTAGTACAATTTCATGTCTTCCCACTCACAGCAAAGAACTGATCTCATTTTGACACAGATTATTAAAGATGTCGTGGATGAAATCCTGGCTTTATTGAAGTCAGCAGACATTTTGTCAGTGATTTAAGCAGAGTCAGGATATTACCTGGCTGTCTATAATGCTGGGAGCTTACAGTAAAACTAAAGTTGTTAATTTCTCCCATTAGAAATAAATCTGCTGCCCTACCCAACAGTACAGGTCTTTGAACCATACAATAGCTTTAGAGATAAAGCCTCCCATGACAGGAGAGAGATGTACAGGTTTTTAAGGGCCCTCACACAACACACCATTATTTTGTGGAACTTAGTCTTACAAGGCTTTGCTGAACTTAAGGAAATCACTGAAAAATTAAAGAGTTAGTTAAAACATAATAATTTGAGTTAAATATGAAAAGGGTCAAAGATTCTAAGTTTTCAGGTTGTGGATTACAAAGAATATTTTCAAGTGTTATTTGATCACAGTATAATGCTATGATTATGATATGGTTCCCATTATTATTCCTAAAATATATATTTTTGACTTCTACCCTGATAAAAGCATAAGGAGATGCAAAGCTCTTGGCCTGTATAGGAAATCATCAAGTAGAGTCAGTTGGAAAATGGTTGACTGAAGAAACAAAAGAAATTACTGCTAAGACAGCTGGATCTCACCAAGTCTACAACTTCCTTGTGAGGGGAAGAGGAGAGGCAGGCACTGATCTCTTGTCTCTGGTGATCAGCACAGAACCCAAGGGAATGGCCTGAAGTTGTCAGGGAAGTTTAGGTTGGATATTAGAAAAAGGTTCTTCACCCAGAAGGTGGCTGGGCACTGGAACAGGCTCCCCAGGGCAGTGGTCACAGCACCAGCCTGGCAGAGCTTGAGAAGGGTTTGGACAATGCTCTCAGGCACAGGGTGTGACTCCTGGGATGGTGCTGTGCAGGGCAGGACCTGGACTGGATGATCCTTATGGGGCCCTTTCAACTCAGCATGTTCTGTTATTTTGTGATTCTTCAGTCTCTTAATGAGGCTGAATGTCTCCAGCAAGATTCCCAGGACAAAACTTGCTGCGACACTGGGACCAGCTGCCATGACCAGGTAACTTTCAAGACTTGAATACAAGTTATATTTCCGTCTGTCTTGTTAACACCTGTGAGCCTGGCTCAGGGTACCAAATGTGCTCAACATCAGAGAGGCAGATAACAGAATGCTAATGTCACCTTTCAGTATCAGGACGAAGGCCTGCTTGGAATGGACACAGAGGGCATTAATCAGCACTGGAGCGGCTGTTCAGCCCAGCTAGCATCTTCCATGTTCATGGCCATAGTGGCTGTGGTGTGTCTCAGAAGCTGCTGCTGCACATGAGCAGATAAATCACCCCATTCACTCCATCTGTGCAGGCAGACAGTTGTTGCTGTGCCATATGTTCAAAGACTCTGGCTGGATTTTACTGTGCATGTCATACAACCAGCCTGTGCACATAGAGTACCTCTCTGGGATGTTGGAGACCTCTCCACAAGTATTGCTCCCATGTCCTCCAAGATCCTGAATGTAGTCTATTCAGAAAATTTGCAGCTCTCCAGGGTAGAAAGCTGCATTTTAAAAAAGCAACGTAATGTAACAGAAAAAGGAATCTTTGTCCAACTTCTTACATAGTTTTTATCATGATACAATAGGTAGAGGGAAGGTTGTAGCCTGAGTACATCAGTGGTTAAAGTCTGCAAAACAGCAATAAAGAAGATACCCAACACTTCTATTTGCATTTATCCAAAATATGCTAGAGATGTTCTAAATTACCAACTTTGCGTGAAATGGCATGAGCAGAGACAGTACTGATCCATCCCAAACCTGTGGGGTCTTTCATCCTGTTGCACTTGAAGTACCAGCAGGGTCTGCCTGGTACTTACTCTATGAAGTCTCTCTCGCAGTCAGTGACATCCTACACCAAACCTGGGTGTCTCTGTCACACTGCAAAGTCACTCTGTTGCAGGCTGTTCCCTTTCTTTGGGTTCTGCATGATCCTGGTTTGTGTTGCAATGGATAACTTCATTTTATAAAGGTATTAGGTAAAAACCGCCACTCTAAGATTATGTACTGAAAAAGCAAGCTAATATTTTCAAGGAACAGTGAAGAACTAAGAAAGTCCCTTCTTTCCCTGCATTTATCCAGTTCAGTTAAGACAGAAACAGACTTTTCATGGAGTAAACAGCATTCAGTTGTTTCTCAGTAACTTCCAAACTACAGAGTGATGGTTGCTGTTCTTTTCAGTGAAGAGGCAGTATTTCAGCAAACTTACTGCTCTGACCAATGACAAACATAGCATTCACTCCAACACGTGGCCAAGCAGGTTCCAGGAAAGCCTACAGGAAAAGAAAAAAAAAAAAGTAACAAAGCAGCTCCAAATCTTACCAATGATTTATGTTGGTTTACATAGATTTATCTTGTTGCAATCCCTTGAATTCAGCTCAGTATCTGTCATACGCACAAAGACAATGGAAAATATAACTATTACTCTCAGGGGAGAATGATGAAGATACATCAGCTAGTGGCAAACAGAACATGTGAATGATTCTGGATAACCAATTTATCTTTCTGCCACTCAACTCTCCTTAGCTTGCAAATATATAGCTGTGGTATCCATCCTGAATGCTTACTCTGTTATCAAAAGCAGGATGAAGTTTGCTCTGAGCAACTACTGTATTCTGACACCAATATGTATATATCTCAAAATATCTTAGTTTATTTTTCCTCTCCTGAAAGGAGAATGGGGAGCACATTGCATTGCTTACTGTTTTTGGCATAGTGCATTTCTAAGGAGAATTTCTTCAAATTAAGTTTTACATTATAATTCTTATATGTTCAGCTTGTAAGAGCAATTATAAAAGAAAAACAAGCAATAAAACTAGCAGTGTGCTTCATTTTTCTGCAAAAGGATATACAATGAGTTTTCTTTCATTCACTGTCTCTACATGTAACCTCAGCTAGAGTAAACTAGTGGTAAAAAGTATTTTTGGTATATACATATCCCCCTGTCACCCCAAAGCTACCTATGTCAGCAATATCTAGGCCAAGAGTTAAATAAAATGTCTCCAGGTGGCAAAGAAAAGAAATTTCTCCCAGAGACAAAAAGGAGTTCTTGGCTATATCAACTCCAAGTTGTGTATGCTAAAATGATCATCAACTTGTTGCAAAAGAGACTGAATCAAGATTAGCAACCTCTGCAGCTAATAGAAAAATCAGTCCATCACTCTTAAATCCTTCCCAAGCAACAGCAATGTTCTAGGGAGTCAAGGAGTTGTTAGGTTTCCCAATGTCTTGTTTCAAAATAGGACAATGTATGCAGGAAAGGGATGCCTTCACATTTGAAAATTACTTTAAAAATAGCTTTATATCATAAGATGAAATCTTTAGAAATAGCTTCATTTCATAGTATGATCTCATATCTCTTAATGTGAAAGAAAACAAAAAGCTTACTTGCTAAACACAAGGCAGAAGACACATTTGCAAAATACAAAGCCACAAATGTGAAGAAATGAAAGTAAATGAGCATTTATCTGTAACAGTTCTCCCATACTTGAGTAAAGAATTTAGAAAGTTATGTAATGCTGATAAGTTTTTACCAAAACAGCCCTTCATATTGTGCTGTGAAAAGCTCAGACTTCAGACTGAAGCTCATTAATACATTGTATCATATATTTTTAAAAAGTTCATCAGCTATCATACTATATAGGCATGTTCACACATGTATGTGTGTGTACTTACACATGTATCTTGTACATCTATTCTGCTGCTTTAGATTGAGAGCAGATACAACTGTGAACCAACTACTTTACAACCTTCAGGGTGAGCTGTTCCTGGCTTTGAGGGACGAGAGGCAATGAACTGCTTTACCTCAGTTCTTCTCCCTTTCCCTCCATTTTGCTTCATTCTCTTCATACACAGACCCTGTTCAATATCTTCAGAGAAATCCACCATGCATCTCACTTCATCAAGAAGGCTATTTCTTGCCAACTGCCTCTCATCCTCAGGAAGCAGCTGATGGTTCCATTCCCAGAAGGAAGGAAAAAGACCTAGGATTAATTACTCTCCAGCTAAGTGCAGAAAACAGATTTTCCATTATACATTTATCATATCACAGCATTCCAAAAAGTCTAACATCTTGCACTTTAAATGGAAAACCAGTGGCTTTGTTCTAAGAAGCCAGAATTTAATTTCAGATGCACCAGAGCAAAGACAATAAGGGGGGATGTAAGAAGGAAGATGGTAGTAGAGAAAGGTAACTGCATTATTTCTCAGATGAGTTTAGGTGCAATATGGTAGCACAGAAATGAGAGCTTTACTCATGTTTTACTCAAGTGAATCTTTTAACTCCTTCTAAAAGTCATAGCAGAATTGAGTCTTGTGGGTAATCTAAACCCAGTGTCCTATTTTCATTAATAGTTAGAATCTTCCTGCTGATCTGCATGGGCTTGGGCTGCCGCCTCAGCAGCCCAGCTCTGCCTCACTGCTTCTGTCAGGTTGCAGCCTGGCAGGCAGAGGTTAACCAAGGAGCCAATAAAGCAGCTCACTCCTAGCTCAGCAACTCACAGATTGTTAACTAACACAACACCAAGGCTGTGACTGCTGCAGTGCAGAGCTGCAGCCCATCCCAGCACCTGTGCTGTGAGGAGATCAGCTCTGGCAGAGAAGGGGCATGAAGAGACGGGCTAAGCTTCCTTAGCTGCAACAATGCCACCAAAAACACCTCCGTGGGGTTGGAAAGAGGCCAGGAAGATTCAGCCCCGTGTGCCCCAGCAGTAATAGAGTGGCAGGGGAGGAAGGGGAGGCAGCAGTAAGTGAAGCAGACAAATGAGCATCATTAGAGAGCAGCACAAAAAAAAGGAAGCCAGATGAAAGGGATGCAGGAAACAGCCACATAAATCTTCATCCCCTTTGTGTATCATATTAATTTGCATGGTTGTTATTTTTGCAAGGAGATCTTTTTTTTTTTTCCTGAGGAGTAATCTGTCAGTTTTCATTAGCCCCTAGACCAGCAAACCTCAGTCAGCAATGATGACCTCCAATTCTCCTCCCCAAAAGATGCCATTCCCACTCCAGGTTTCACACAGCATGTTTTCCTGTTTGCAATGTTTGATAGTGCAAATTGGCTGCACTTGATGTAAAATAAGGGACTTGAGCCTCAGTGTATCTGTGACTCCACTGACTTCACTGATTTATATCAGCTCAGCATCAGGCATTTAATTTTATTGCACTGAAAACTAATGGCAAAAATTTTACAGTGCCCATTAAAATCTTCTGTTTAAGACTTAAAGTACAGCAACTAAATGTCATTTAAAATATCCACTAAAATTATTAATACCTTTTGTTCTGTGCAGTGTGAAAATCTCTGTTGCTGTTCCGTCATCTTTCATCTCATTTTAAAGACATTGATTTATTAGTTTACAGCTCATGTTAATTGAGAAATTCTGATGTTCAGATTTCTTACATGTGACTTTGGAGTCTCATTTCTCAAATGTATTGCACAGTTATTTTGACAGTTATGTCAGATTTAATTAGCAATCAGTTTCCCAACAGTTTGACTACTGCAGCATTATCTTGTTTGTGTTTTCCTCTTTTCTGCTTAGTTCAACATAGACTGAACTACAACTTTGAACTTTGTTTTGGTACATGTAAGGCAGTGTGACAGCTTGACTTTCTTTTCAGTGAAAACCAATTAATACACACCAGTCATAAAATTAGTGGGAAAAAAAATGATCTTATAAATGATAATCACTCCCTTCAATAAAGCCTGCCTTGTTCCTCAAATCTTTTAATTTGTTGGTTTTTTGTTTATAGAAATCTACAAACCCACTCATAAAATATTTCCAGATGATCATATAAACATAAAGGAAAGAAGGGCTTCAGTGACCTTACTGTAATGTGATTTCAAAGAAATACTCCAAGCAATGAAATTACAAATGTGTATGGGATTAATTGCTAATCTCTTTAGCAATATCTTTAAAATATAAATTGTAAGTGTATTCCATTTTCTTTCTGCATTCCTCTATTTCCAAAGCACAGTATCTTCAGAGAGAACAGTTGGTGCCAGCATGATAGATCTTTCTGAGTAGCATTTATTAAATATTGCTTTCTTGAAGCACTAAAGGTATCATTCTACCCCCACTTACTGGCCATTCAGCTCTGATTCTTGTGTAATTGATGCAAATGAAGCATGTAATAGTGTTTTGTCAAATGCATGAAAAACAGCTTTAGGACTTCCCAGATATCAGGGAAATGAGAATAAGGGGAATTCAACAAGTTAAAGAAGGTTAATAACACATTAGGTGATTTCATTCTTCCACTGATCAAAAGGCCTTCTGATGCCCTGAACTTTTTCAATCCTCTGATGTTTGCATTTTTGTAATGGAGTTTCTCACAGATTTTCATGTAAACAATGTCATGTTATTGTAACTGTCCTTTCTTGGTTTTCATTCCTCTCTTGAAGAAGAGACAATTGATGAACTTCTAGTTTGACCAGTGTAGTTGGAGAGGTGTCAACCCTACCCTCCAATACATGGTCATTGTCAAAAATCTCTATAAATAGAAGCAAAAAAACAAACCTCCCTCTTCCTACCCTAACAACTTGACTGTGTGCATGTCATTCATTTTGTGTCCTATAGCGACAGTCTTCCAATTCCTCTTCTGCCTCCAAGCCTGAATGGGTCCTGCATCTGGGAAAGAATAAATGCAGGGTACCAGTACTGGCTGGGGAACAACCTGCTGGAAAGCTACTCTGCAGAGAGGGATCTGGAAGTTCTGTTGGACAACAAACTGTCAGTGCCACAGCAGTGTGTCCTTGCAGCCAAGATGGCCAATGCAATCCCAGGGTGTGTTAGACAGAGCATTTACACACATCAAGGGAGGTGATCCTGCCTCTTCACTCAGCCCTGGTGAGGCCACACTTGGAGTGCTCTGTTCAAGCCTGGGCTTCTCAGAAGAAGAGAAATGGAGCCCCTGGAGTGGGTCCAGCAGAGAGCAACAAAGATAATTAAGGTACTGGAGCATGTCTGTTAAGAGGAAAGGCTGAGGGGGCTGGAGGTGTTCAGCCTTGAGAAGAGACAGCTGAGAGAGAATCTCATCAATGTCTATAAATATCTGAAGGTAGGGTGCCAAGAGAATGAGCCAGGCTCTTCTCAGCAGTGCTGAGCAATAGGACAAGAGGCAATGGGCAGAAACTGATGCACAGAAAGTTCCACTTGAATATGATGAACTTCTTTACTGTGTGGGTGACCAAACACTGGAACTGGTTGCCCAGAGAGGCTGTGAAGTCTCCCTCACTGGAGACATTCAAGAAGTGTCCAGACACAACCTCATGTGCTCTGGGATGGCCCTGCTTGAGCAGGGAGGGTGGACCAGATGACCCCCTGTGATCCTTCCAACCTGACCCATGCTGTGTAATATGCAAACCTCAACTTTTCACAGATAAAATACCTTTACTTTCTAGACCATGCAGCAAACAGACCAAAGAGATTAGCAGCAATATGAAGTGTGTAGAATAAGTCATGTGCATTTGCTAATGGTCATGGGCAAAACATAAAGCACATCTGGATGTTAGGCACTTATTAAACTGTCACAATATTAACTAAAATATTTTCCACAAACAGAGATCTTTTATGTTCTGTCCAATTTTTTGTCACTCAGTGCATTTAAAAAAGAGAGAGCTGCTAACCTAAAAGGCAGAAGCTCACAATACATAACATTTCAGAAGTTCAATACAGGCTGGGTCATAAACACTGAAAAAATCTCAGAGTGCAGAGAAGACTGTGCAGAGACATAAAAATAAGAGTCTGAGGTGAAAAAAAATTAAAAGGCTCACTACCTGGAATATCTGGCTTCCTCACAGGCAAAACTAACAAAATCAAACTCTCAGGTCCTGGAAGTAGAAGATAGATCTCCTGAGAATTTTATATTAAGAGCATATTCTCTTGCATTTCATTTCATGGGAGACTTGCTTTACAGTGACAGTAATTCATCTTTCTCAAAGATGATGCAATTTTTCAAGGCAAATGAAACTCACTTTTTGACCAACCCATTTCTCCACTCCTCAGGTGGTCCTCCAGAAAACCAGTGGATTTTTCTGTATAGCACAAGGGGATAAATCAGCTGATAAATAGGTGCATGGCAAAAATGGTTTCCTTCACTCAGCATGGAAGCTGAGGCTATAGAGACACGAAAATTGTCCTGATGTGGCAGTTGTCAGATTAACAGTCAGACCCAGAGTGCTCAGGGCATTTTCCATCTGCTGCATACCAAGAAAATGGGCAGAGAGATAGTTTGGGAGCTGAACTCTGGGGTGCTGAGGAATGATCCAAGATGGCACGTACTGAAGGCTGTGAGATGTGGAGTGGTATTACAAGCTCTTAATTTAACTGATCTGGAAGAGTCACAGTGTATAATAAATATCAAAATTAACATGGACTATCCTGATAGATTCTTTCTGGAGCACTTACAGACCTCCATGCACCATAAGTACAACAAAAATGCTTACAGATAATCCACATTAATTTCTACAGAAGAGAGGCCATGTAGGGCTCTTTCTTCCTTGTGACTGATGACCTCTCCTTCCAAATATCTGGCTAATTTTGACCTTAATCAAGTAGGCGGGTAGCCAACTACCAATCTGCATGTAAAACTACACATAAAGTACATGGATGCATACTTTTATATCCCATCAAAGTTGCTACATGTGTGTTTGAAGTTGCAAGTGGATCAAGATCTAGGATGTGGATTTGGATTAAAGGTTTAAAAATAAAGGTAAAGCCTTCAAAACACAATTTATTGCTCTCTAGGGACTGAATATGAGTGACTGTTTTCCTAAAAGTCTCATTTTGGCTATTCTTTTGAAGAATACACTTACATATTGCCCAACAAATGTCAAGAAATTCCTGTCTATGTCTGCTATAAATTCAACCACTTCATGCACTAATACAGACATATATATATATATGTTTCTATGCTGTGTTCTGAACTATAGAGGCATCATCATCTCTTTCTTAGCCAGAAAGTTGCATTTCTGGATAAAGAAGCAGCAGTTTACTCTGTGAGATCTACTCATCCCTAGAGTTTCTGTGTCCATGTGTGAGCAGAAAGGGGAAGCTGACACACCATATCTCACCACTAGACTTCACCACATCTGCCAAAAATAATTTTAAAAAATACAGCTATGTGGGTGTTTTAAAACACTCCATTCAAGTCCTGTTGCTATAAACTTTGGGAAGAATAAAAAGACGAAGGAAGGTACAAGATGCTGCATAAATGGTCTTGACTGCCTTAGGATATACCCCAGTCTCTTTTTCAGACTCGAGGACAACTTCTCCATAGCATCTGAGGATAACCTTGCTTAGGTAATGCTATCAACATTACAAGGAGAAGGCTGTTAGAAACATGAAAGATCTTTTATTCTTGGATCTTTGCAACACAGTTCTTTGTCCAGTATGGCTGTACCATGCTTTCTCCAAATCAAGTGACATGCTGCAAACTTGGATTTCTTGTCTTTTAATTAGTAAATAACTTTAAATATCAGCAGTGTTCGTGCCTGGTTTTACATTGAAGGAAGGATTAGGGAAATATATTGACTCGCTTTCCGCTAGAGTGAAAATACTTTCCCTGAAATCTATAGATAACAATGAGCAAAGAGTCAGGCAATGCTGCTTAACAAACCCACTTACTTCAAGTGCACTTCTGTGTAAACAGCTTACCCTGACAAAGTGAACTGCCTACATAGATGCATCATAGTGCTTCAGTTTTTGAAACTCAAAGGTAGACAAGCTACCCTCCTTGGGGACCATTTTGCAAAATTATATGCACTAAGTGCAATCTGGTCCAACTCAAACAAAAAACCAAAGCATTTTCTAAATTACTACCTTTGAGTCCCAGGGACAAATTGCCTCTATTAGCAAGGATTAGGTGTTCAAAGATTACACAGAAATCTTCTTCAAATCAGTGGAGCTTTGACTCCATCACAGGATGTGCTGGAAACATGAAAAGCCCATGAAAAGTAGACCCATCCAGAGCCGCAGCTCTCAAACCAAAATATTAAAAGGCTGCACACCTTGTCCACACTATCATGGCCTTGGAGAGATACTGGGAAAATTTATACAGAGGTGGCTAACCCTTCTCAATGTTTTATTTCAGTGCAAATACAAATGCTTCTGCTGGCTGACAGTCACCTACAGAGGGACCAAGGTCACCAGCTCATCCCAACAGCAGCTGGACAGAGTCTGTTCCAAGGGATGTCACCTGTCCACTCTTTTAAAAGCTGTGTGTCTTCAAAATTTCTCAGACCAAGAAATTACTTCCACCCCATCCTTCATCAGAATGAGTACACTTCCGGGTGCCTGCAAGGAGGATTATCTAATCATGTCACAAAGAGTCTGGCACCCAACTGACCATGGGGAAACTGCAGAGCAGGTAAGTAGTCTTCCTTACCCTGCTCCCTCCTTTTGAAATGGAGAGCAGAGATGGCTGCCATGAGCTGCATATCTCCTGCCCTTTTCCATTATCAAGCCATCAAGCCTACAAGGCTCAGCAAGCATTGAGCCTTGAGGAGGGTGCTGGCCAACCCCCTCAGCTGCCACATGACTATGGCAGCATCAGCTTTCTTCCCTTCCCCAGGAGTTGGTGAAGACCTGCTTAGGAGCCACATCTGAAAAGGCAAGAGAGGCAGTATTGCCAGGGCCAGAAAAACACAACCACACAGGTAGAGAAAAGGTTAGGAAAAGTGAGGGGCTTGGACACCGCATGCAGCACTCAAGGGCTGCCATTGTCTGCTGCTTGGCTCTGCTCCAGCTCTTTGCAGAACTGGGGGCTGGTGAAGGGACTACCCCTGATGGTAGCCCACCACAAACTCATGTTTCCTCACATTGCCCATACAACTTGGACTGCATTATCTCTTCAGCTTTTCTTGTTAGCCCAATTCCAGAATCCCTTTTCTTCTTGGGATCCTGTATGGGATGCTGCAATGAAGATAGTGTCCTCAAAAAATGGGATATGATGTCTTCTTTCAAGATGACTTTAGCACTAAGAAGACTCTTTGGATTACACCCATTTTGCCAAGAAGCAAAGTGTAGAGCGAATGGAAAGGGTTAAAACCAGGATAGACAACTGTCAGGTCACTTGTCTGAGTTGCAGGAGAAAACACCTGTTGTGGCAGGGGGCCAACTGAGAAAGGGAGAGCTTGCTGCTTTTGAGGGTAAGACCACTGCCAGTATGTTACAAATAATCTGGAAAGGCTTCTACTCAAAGCTGAAAACACAACAGCATCCAGTCCACAGCCTGTCATGGAGTCCTTGTATCTGCTGAGGGAACAGAGTATGACTCCTCACAAATGTCCTATTTCTTCTGCAGTGGAAGAAAATAAAAATAGTTCTACCCCGTCCCATGCCCTGAGGCTTTTAGATGACCATATCTTCAGAAAGCCTGGAATACTACTTTATTTTAGTTTACTAGTAATAGGTAGTCTATAATGACATGAAATATTTGATTTGCACAGAGCAACTCCATGTCTTGCCAGGGATGAAATTTGATCATATAATATTTGATGTCACAGGATGGTTATTCTTATTCATTGTCCCACAGATCTTAAAATCATCCTTCTCCAGAAGTAAGGAGGATGCAAGGACATCTCATACTTACTTGCTTCCAATATCTTCTCCTCCACCAACCACTCTGTGCTGTTCCACTCGGGTTCTAGGCTGGATTCGCAAGCACTTCCCATAAGAGTATGTCTGTTTCTTAGGTCCCAAGCATAAAAATACAATGGAGACATACTAAGGCTCCAGTCAGTGTACCTTGGAGTCTTTGAAGGGAAATGTACAAATGTGTCCTGCTCTTAAAAGGCATTTGAGTAAGAAATCCATAGGAACAAATGCTGCACAGGTAGACCGCATAGATGGATACTTATTGACTCCAAAGCATGCACTCGCCTGGAAACCACAGTGCAGAAAATAGCCAGAAGCCAGCCCTTCTCCCAAACCCCACCACCTTACAGGCTTCCAAGAGATGTGACCTGAGTTAGGCAGAGTTTGCTCTGCTGGCCCTTGCAGGATCACAGGGTGCATGACACTGACCAGGCTGGGGCACAGCCAGAGGCAGAAAGTACAGTCTGTTCTGTTTCACAAACTTTACAATTTTGGGGTCACTATACACAATTCTTGTATATGCTTCATCACCTGCCCAAAAGTCTTGTGACAGCTGTTATGTACACGTAGTCCTAAAGCAGGGAACAGAGACCTTCAATTTAATATGCTGCTCAGGTGACTGAAAAAACATCATTTTATAAAATAGCTTATTCAGGAACAAATTATGTATATGTCACTGCCCTCTGCAATAAATGTCGAAGGTTTATAGTGCATTTTTTAAAAAACTTGACTTTGGGTTTGTTTTTTTTAATATCATTTAACTAAAATTTTATGTTCATGATTGCTTCCTACAATACACAATGCAAATGGAAAAAAAACTGGGAGGGGTTACATCACTAGCAGGAAAAAGAAAATCATAAATAAAGTGTGCTGGAAGTAAACCAGATGGTTGGCACGTGGTGGTCCTTCATAGCCCTGTGTGACAGTTAGAACTGTTCCTACACCTGGAGAAGGAAAAAAAGGAAGCGAAACTTTTATCACTGTTACACTTGTGCTGCTTGGGGGTTCTTGACATTGTAGGGTGTGGGATTTCTAGCTGTGCCTGAACTGAAGGTCAGTCCTAGCTCCCCAGCTGTGCACATCCCCCAGTGCTGCTCTTTTCCCAGAGCCTGGAGGATGTTGTGCATGTGGCTCAGACCACCAGCACCACACACACTGGGTGGGCATCAGGACCTTCAAGCACAGTAGGGTACTCACCACCCCCCAAGCAGAGCCAGAGCACAACAGCCTCTGCTGCTCTGCCCTGCAGTCACCTTCTCAGAGTGCTGAGAAGCAGAAAGCAGTGTGGTCACTCCTTGTCTCTGCATGCTCTCCCTGCTTCTGGAATACCAAGTGTGGATCCACGCAAGGCACTGCATTATGTATTGCTGCCTGAGCAAGGGGACATTCCCTGCACAGTTTCCCTAGCAGATATGTTTGTGAACTCTCCAAACAACTTTGCTGCAGTGATGTCTCCAGTGGTCTACATCTCTGTAACCGTTCCTAGCAATATAGTCTCAGAAATAAGATGTCACAGCTGTCAGTCATCTACAATTCATCTTTCCCACAAAGCTATTTGATGTGACATTAGCTAAGCCCATTCTGAAAAATTTCTTGAAGGCAAATTGTTGAAAAACAGGCTGTTGCAAATGGGAACAGTGAGACCAATGCCTATGCTGATTTGCCTAAGGTTTGGATACAAGGTCACATAGTAGGAGGAATGAGGAAAAAAATCAGCATATGGTGCATAATGGGATAATTTTAATAACAAAATGCTAATTTTCACCTCTTATTCCCAAATATTCATTTGGGCAATCTGGAACCTGACCCCCTCCCTCCACAGGCTGTCCTTAGGTTGTACTGGTACTTGATATCACACACAGGAAGGTCACTTTCTTGGTCACCTCCCAAGGAAATACTACACTGAGCAAAGGAGGGGAGGGACAGGAGCCAGCACTGCTTTTCTTACCAACTGCAGTAAACCTGGAAGAAGTTGTATCCACTCCCACAAACCTCCTGCAGCAAAGGGGTCAGAGAAGGGGTTCAGATTAAGGAACGATTCAGTGAGGTGGAGCTTTTATGCCAGAACCATGACCTTCCACGCCAGGATGGAAAGCACGTGGCACTACTGCCAAACAGCACAACAGAGAGGATATTGAGACCACTGGTGCAGAAGTAGCTCTTCTCATGTGTTGTATGCATAGTGAGTGCAATTCCAGTGTATTTTACAAGAACTCTGTACTCCTTCAAAAGTCCATGACCTGTTGGTTGAAACAAAATTAAAAACAAGAGCATTTGAAATTCGTCACCTTTGCCACTAAGTGCTGTTTTTTTCACCATACAAATTGTCACTAGATGGATTACATGTCAGGTTTTGGAAGATCATTTGCAACATCCCCTTCCAGGAGCATCCATCACTTACTTATGTACCAAGCACTCAGCACTTAGTCAAATTATTTTCATGTTACCACAGAACAATGAACCCCTAGGCCCCACAATAGGCCACACACTGCTGCAGGTGAGACTGCAAACATTACTAACAAGCGCTGTAACACTTACCATGTTTATAGTAGCGTTCCTGTAACACTCAAGAAAGATTTTATCAAGTCTGTGTCCTATGTTCCTAGCAGCTTATTAGAGCCACTAGCCTAGAAGCATCCTCAAATAGAAGTGACAAAAAATGTTGCTATTTCTATAGTTCATGTACTTATGTGCAAGCAGTGCATAAATGACTTATAGCCCTTTCAATACTATAGGAATCGATCAATTTACAGCATCTTTAGAACCATGCCTGAACTCCCTCTTAGATCTTCAAGTGTCCTTGAAACACTTGGCCACTCAGTGTCTACTGTTTTTAACATGAACTTTCCATATGTAATAGAATTTCCATACTCACAGAAAAGTTCCCATCAGAGTGCTTTTTAAGTGAAGCACTTGGGAGAAGGTATCTGTAAGATATTAGCGAAGCATCAAAATTTAAAAACTGAATTGCTTCTTTAATCTGTTTCCAAAGGACTAATCCTGCTTCCGATCCCAGCTATTTTATGTTGTATTCTTGAAAAATCTAAAGATTCAGGAATGGACAAAGTAGTCCACAAACACCATTTCATTTATAGTAAAAATGCTTAGGAAATCCATGAATTTGGGGGTTAATAACATCAGAGAAGAGGCACATGATCTCACCGGCTCTCTATTTCACTCTCTGTTTAAGAAAGAAAAATATCCACTACAATTCCAGAGTCTTTCCCAATAAATGACCAGATTGTCTAGAATGTTTTATTTTTCAATTCCAAAAGAATATTCATACAAATAACTGACATTAAGTGAATGGAAAAACTAAGTAACTAGAGATACATAACTTCATAAATAACTTTTCTCCAGAGTATGTGAAAGTGTTCTGAGTATCAGGATTTTGTTCAATTAAGAAGCTCTTAATTATAGTTTGAGTTGGTTTTTTAGTACCTAACTGCATGTGTTCGGAGAGAAGACATTGTGTGAATAATTATATGCTACATTCAAAAAAACCAGTCATTTGTTTCCACTGCACAATTTATTCAGTTTCAAATTAGAAAAAAATTACTATGTATTTGACAATTTGCATGCATAAACTCAAAACATTTCAGCTCAAAAAATTATTGATTTCTTCCAGTCTTGTATTAAGGCATTCAGGAATTTCACCTAGGCAGACAAATATCTGGATTTAAAAAAAAAAAAAAAATCAAAATAGATAGACAAGTTACAAGTCAGATTTACTTCTGTTAACAAATATGACCACAGTGAGTCCTGGTAGTAGATAGTTGCATTCCTTATCTTTTCAGTGTGTATAGCTGATAGGAGTCAAAGTGATTGGGGAAGAGTTATCTTCAGCAAAAGTTTCTTCAACAGTTTCTTGATTTGGAATGCTGAATAAGCCATTGTAATGTTATGTCTGCCAGGATAGATGAAACAAAATTAAAAACTCAACAGCCTGTTTGCAGACTGTAGAAGCACAACAGTAGGTTAATACAAGTACAAAAACCCCAACCAAACAAAACCCAGAAACCACAGGTTCTCATTCACACGTAATTAAAGTTCAGAACATCAACCTTCAGTCAACCTTTTTTAGTTATTTTTTGTATGTTTTTAAATCATGTGCATTTTGTATTCTTTAAATAATGATGACTGACATCAAGTTCTCTAAGCCATAGATAAGGAACTGCTGAAAAAGCAAAGATTTAAGATGACCATAAAACAAACTGGAAAATCTAGACTAGAATGAAATGCTATGTGAGAACAAAGGCAAATACACAAACAGAAGGATATGAGAAGAGTAAACATCTGACAATACATTAAGAAGTTATTTAGGTAGGTTGTAGGAGTCCAAGGTCTCTGAAAGGCATGCAACATTGGACTAAAATTTGATAGCTGAAGTTGGCACCCCTCCTGATGCAATCCAATGCATTGAGCTGAAAACTGCAGCAGTTCACAAACTGATTCATGAGCAGATTAGATGTTTTTGCCTCAAGGCAGTAACATCTGTCAGGAAGGCAGAAAGGATATAAGGGGGCAGCAGCAGCTCTAGCCCTCAAATTGAAATTTGTTGCCATATTCATCTTAAATTCAAGACAGCACTCCATGAATATCCTTACAGACCAGCTTAGGTACTGAGACTGCAGAAAAAAGCAACCCACTGCACTTACATCAAAGCTAGTAACTATATAATTATCTTCCACAGTCTCTCAGGACACAGTGACTGGCTGCCTTACACCTACGCCTCCTGATGAGACCAGTCAGCTAGGCTGCAGTTCACACTGGAAAACCAGTATCATCTCATTCAACTGCACTGACACCAGTCAAAACCACAGAGGAAAAAGACAGCTCCCAGTCTTCTCCTGAACAGACTATTAGTTTCATCAATTTAAAAAGCTAGCATAACAGTCTTTCATTATAAATGGTACTTTCCAGCCCTTTGCTCTCCCTAGCTTCTTGCCCAACCTCTTTTCTCAAGGTCTTCCCCAAAATACAGCACATGGTGCTCCAACAATGCCCACACAGTCCCAAATGCTATACACAGTGTGCTCCCATTTTCTTATTTGTTTTTGGCAAATGTTCAAGAACCTGGCTAGTCTTTCTAGGCACAATAATACACTGGAAGATACCTGACCAAGTCTCAGTTAGGATTTGAGTCTTTTTCATCACTGCTCCCAGAACTTCCACAAGTAAGTGATCTATACAGTTCTGCATTAATGATCATTCTTTCTTGCAAATTTTAGCATGCTTTTATTGCATGTTTTTCTCCTCCAGAACATCCAGATAAATGGACTGGGATCAAAATCTATTTTCTTCATGACTCTTTCAGAAATTAAGCTGTTTTTACTAGTTTTCGGTCACAATCCCACTTTTAAGAATCTCCACTGCCACCTTACAATTTGATGAGGATCAAGCACAGCATTTTGAAAACCTCAGTAATATTTACTGCCCTTCAGCTACTGAGATTATCCTGTGTTGTCTTCTACAGTCCTTATCTCCTGAAGTCTAATCTTCCCCAGCATAGCAGCATCTTCTGTGCATCTCCCTCACTCAGAGATAACAGCTGCACCCCAAGCTGCAGCAAACATGGCTCTGGTCTCCTTCAAACTAACATACCCCAGTCATGTACACCACTTCCAGGAGAAGCCCTCACTGCCTAACACATCTCTGCACACAGCTGAAATCTCACACAGCTCACTGAAGTCCAGGTGCCATGGTACAGTCTCCTCACCATCTCCACTACCTGATTCTCTCTGTGTAGGATGGAAACTTGCCCTGCTGCTGAGAGAAAGTGGCTTTCTTCCCATTCCCACTCTCAGAGTTTCTCACTCAGCTGAGCCCTACAGAGCTGCCCAGCTCTTCTATCACGTCTGGCTTCCTCATGTAGCAGCTATAAATATCTAACTAGGCTAGACCCCATCCCATCCAGCACCACTTGTCTCAGCAGCATGCAGAGAAGGGTGGCACAGAGGTAGCATGCCTCCAGATAATTGCTGCTGTTGCTGTTAGCTCAACCTGTCCTTCATCCCTTCCTCCTGCCCTGTGGAGGGAAGGGAATGGGAGAACATGACAGAGAAAAGGGATAGGAAAGTGGAAGACAGGAAAGAGAGGGAAAGGCAAAAAGCAAAGGCAGATGGAAGACAAGTTCGTGGGCATAGATCTTCACTGACTACAGAATACACTCTGCTGGAGTGCAAGCCCCCATGAACAATACTCGACAATACTCATTGCATTTCCACTTGGAAAAAAGCACCCATGCCTCAGTCCAAACAACAGCCACAGGCACACAAAACCTGCTTACCAAACAAAACTGTGTATGGAATAAACCACCAATTTTTTTAGGATCACTTAACAATTGGAGGGCCTTCATATGCAGCTGTTTTTTCAAAAGTAACACAGGTTTCTTGTAAAGGATTCAATTACTCCAAGCTTTAAATATGCTTCGCCAAGGTCCCTGTCAAATTAACTTCTCATGGAACTAAATATTTCTACAAGTTTGTTTGTTTTTTTTCTAATTACACATAATTCTATGGTAAAACAAATACAGTCATGTACAATATTTGCAAAATATCTTCCAATGTAACTTGAGATCTACAACAATATAGTGGAGGTAGATGTTCAAACCTAATCTAATCCAAAGTACAAAGCATATACTGATGACACTAGAAGAAGCTTACCTATGTTATCCTTCTCTTTACACGAAATAGAATAGCAACAGATTTCTCTGTCTTGAATAGCTGAAAGGTTTCTACAGAAACAAAAATGATAACTACTGTTATAATCTCACAAACACTGAAAACAGAAATTTTCATTGAAGTCTATGTTTTCTGTTTTTTACACAGTGGGTTCAATTCTATTCTCAGATATTAAATTCTTAAAATATGCCACTGCACACAGAAAACCACATATTTCTTAAACTATAAGGATTAGAAGGTTATAAAATCATTTCACAAAAATTTGAATTTCTCATTAGGTCAGTGCAGCAGTGAGAAATAAAACCACAGAAATCCATAAGCTAAAAATAATATCGTGTGTTTGCAACCAAGTATTACCCATGTCTTATCATTCACCTTTTACTCTTTTCACTTAGAATTCTGAGGTTTTTTTCTCCAGTAAATCATAATAACAGTACTCAAATGATCACACCATTTATCTTCAGGATGTTTACTATATCACACTTAATATATCAGACCTGACTCCTACTGAAAGGATGCCTCTACATTTTAGAAGAATCTGATTCTTAATGAATTTCTTTCTGGGAATTCTCCAACCCCCCCACCCCTCAGAGCTTCTGAACACTTTGTTATTTTTTCATTTATTTATTGCCACACAAGTGACACAGACATGCACAAAACATTTTCCTGAAGTAGGTGGGAAGTGAAGGCACTGAGAAGTCTGAAGACCATACAAGAGATTCCAGTAAAGAAGAGAACTAAATAGGGATGTCCCTGGACTTCAGGAGAGCAGACTTGGCTTCTTCAGGGATCTGCTTGGAAAAGTCCCATGTAGTTAGGCCCTGTAGCAAGGAAGGACTTAAGAAAGCCAGTTAATATTAAAAGTTCATCTCCAAAATTAAGAATAAACTATCCTAACAAGCTTGGAAAAGGCATTAATTGGACGACACTTGGCAAAACCCTGTAATAAAAAGGAAGCATACAGAAGGTTGAAGCAGAGAGAGGTAACCTGAGAAGAATGAAGAAACATTGTCCAAGAATGCAGAGACACCGGCAGGTCAGCCACAGCCCAGCTGAAGTTGGATCTCATGAGGGATGTCAAAGAAAACTGGAAAGTGACAAATGGAAGACAGGAGAAAATGTGTGCCCATTGCTCAGTGAGACAGGGGACTTGGTTACACAGGACATGAAAATGCTGCCTTTGCTAGCAAGATTAGCCTTCAGAAACCCCAGGCCCCAGAGACCACAAATAAGTTAAGAGCAAAGAAGTTGTACCCTTGATGGAAGAGGATCAGATCAGGGAATAAAGAAGCAAACTTGACATAAAGAAGTCCATCAGCCCTGGCAGGATGCACTTACAAGTGATAAACTGGCCAATGTCATTGTGAGGCCACTTTGAACAATCATGTCAACTGGGAGAGGTGCTTAAGAGCAGAGGAAGGCAAATGTCACTCTTCAGAAAAAGGAGGACCCAGGGAAGTACATGACAGTCAGTCCCACCTTGATTCCTGGGAAGGTGATGATGCAACTAATCCTGGAAACTATTCCCAGCATGTGACAGACAAGGAGGTGACCAAGAGTAGTCAGCAGGGATTCACAAGAGAAATCATGCTTGACCAACTCAATAACCTTCTGCAATGAAATCTACAGTTTGGTAGATGACAGGAGAGCAACAGATGCTGTGCACCTTGACTTGAGTAAGGCTTTGACAGTGCTTTCCATAATATTCCCACAGACAAGCTGAGGAAACATGGGTTGGATGCACAGATGGTGAAAAGGACTGAAGACTGGCGGAACACTGGGTGATTAGTGGCACGAAGGCAAGCTGGAACCCAGTGATTACCAGTGTACACCAGAACCAATACTGGGTCCAATCTTGTTCTACATCTTCATTTCTTGCAAATTATGGGGCAAAGCACAAATTTGCTGATGACAGAAAACTGGGAGGAGTGGCTGAAACACCAGAGGGTCGTGCTGCAACCCAGAGGGATCTCCACAAGTTGGAGGGATCTTCACAAGGGCTGGCAGGGACCTCATGCAGTTCAACAAGGGGAAGTGCAAAGTCCTAAACCTGGGGAGGAACAACCCCAGGCACCAGGACATTGGATGCCAACTGTCTGAAAAAGCAGCTTTGCAGGAAAGGACCTGGGGATCTTGGTGGGTCATCAGGTTGAACACCATCAAACAGTGTGGTAAAAATGCTAATGGTATTCTGGGGTGTACTAGGAGTGCTGCAGGCTGGAAGAGGTGATCCTTCCCTTTTTCTCAGAACCAGTAAGGTTGTACCTGACCAGCTGTGGACCACCAGTACAAGAGGGATAGGAATCTACATGTAGAGACCAATAAAGGACAACTAAAATAATTAAGGAACATGAGCAACTCACATATTAAGAAAGGCTGAAGAGCTAGGACTGTTTAGCCTAGAGAAGGAAAGGTTCAGGGAACTTATTAACATGTACAAAAATCTGAAGAGACCATGTAAAGAAGATGTTCCAGTGGTGGGACAAGAGGCAATGCCCATGAATTGAAACACAGGAAGCTCTCTCTGAACACACAGAAACACTTTTTACCTCTGAGGGTGACCAAGCACTAGCAATGGTTGCCCAAAGAGGCTGCAAAGTCTCCATCCTTGGAGATGTTCAAAAGCTGCCTGGACATGGTCCAGAGCCATCAACTCCAAGGGGCAAAAGTCTCTGAGCAGGTAGACAACCTCAACGTTTCTCCCAACCTCAGCCATTCTGTGAGTCCCGGTTTAGCAGCCCAGGCTTTGGACCATCCTTACTATACCAAAACTTCACTTACTTTCTACTAACTAAAATTATGTGACTTGTGAGTCCCCTTTTACAAATTTAGTGCTATACTGGTTATTTTTACAAAATTGTGTATTTTCTTTACAATTACATTTATTATGCATCAGTTTTAGTTTCAGTGATCTCTAAGTTATGCTTTGGATATATGGCAAAAATGCCTGACTTTCTTAAATTTACTAACACTATACTGACATGGTTCTGTTCTGATGCCATTCAAGCATTAAACTAACACTGCATTGTACTGTGAGAAGTCAAAATGACCCTTTCACTATCCATAGCAGTTTTATCCTCCGTGATGAGAAAACAGGATTATCCGAAATAATTTTACACTACCAAACAACAGTCAAGAGAGGTTCAAATCTACTGCAGGGAGTTACCAGCCTAGATCACTACATCAGGTGTCAGCAGAGCTTGAAGTGGAATACCTGAGAATGTAAAATAGCATCTTTTATAGCCAGTTATTGCCACAGACTACCAATAATTTTGATTTACATATCAAACTTCAGTGTCTCAGCTTTTTACAAAAGCCAGCTACTTACAATTTCTCAATTAACTGCTTCTCATCCAGTGCACCTGGGAGGTCTCGTTTATTTCCAAGAACTAACACCTGAAAGAAATAATTCATATGCATATTAAATCCAGGAGCAATGAAAGTTTATTTTTGTCTTTTTTGTTGATATTATTCTGGATCTTGCAGCTATTTAGAATGCAACAGAGGACATATACAAAATGACCAATGACTGTAAAAACATCACAGAAATCTCACTCCTAGTCAGGACCAGATGCTGGATGTATACTCTCGGAAAACTGGATCAAATTGTTTCTGGGTGCATTAGTATCTCCTCTGGAAGTGAGGATGGCATTATAGGATGGTGTCAGATTAAAAGCAAAGAAATACAGAAGAGCATGCATCAGGTGCACTCAAGCCACAGGATATTCAATTCAGAGGAAGAGACTGATATTCATGGAAAGTAGGGCCCCAGCAGCAGAGGCTGGTCCTAAAGACACAGACAAAATGCTCTCTATATTTTTTGCTCCCCTGCTTCCTAACACTGATAGAATGAACATCTCAGCCTCTGAATCAAGTATCACCTAAGCATCAGCCACCTCTCTCTCCCATTTGAGCATCCATGGTAGAAATCTGAAAAGCAGCCATTAGGAATTAAGTCCAAGAAATGCAGAAAATTTACCAAATACATGCTGGGACTTCAGAGTTCCTATTTAAGGCTTCAAGTATAAATGAAGGTCAGATAAATGGGCTGAGCACATTCTAAGATAAAGTAAGCAATGGGAGGTTTTTCTAGTTATGATTGCATTATTGTTTTCCAGATGTGCTACAATTCTAAGTCAAGACTGTCCCGTTATATCCCATGAGTCTGGAACATATTAAACCCAATACTTGCAGTCTAGATTAATAAAGTTGCTCTAAAATCTATAGTGCCAAATCCTGACCACAATAAATTGAAGGAAGTTCAATACTGATGACTACATGTGAAATAAAAATAAGTAAAACATATGTCACCATACCTTGAAAATTACCATGTGGGTCAGGCTGGGCATTTGGAATGTGATATTATAACATATAAAAGGAAAGGAACTTAATTAAATACTACTGAAGATATGAGAGACCAATCACTTCAGTAAGGAAAAGTGAGAAGCAAAAAAAGCATGTGAAGAGAGTGCAAAGGACAGGCAATGTCACTCCCCATGAACACCATAACTAGATTTCTGTAGGATGTGTCCAATAGAAAATTAACATATAAAACCATAACAACAATAGTAAACCTTATTTTAAAAAATGGAGAATCACTTGGAAAACTCTCATTTGACAATAGGGGGAGGAGAGGAGGGAGAGAGGGAGACTGACTGCATACTGGAGGTACCATTTTTATACAGACCAAGTCCCATGGTATCCATGAGTATAGAAGCCATTCCCATAACTGATGGCATGTGTACAATCACTTCCTTTCCCACAGTTAGCTACGGTGGCAACATCTAGATGGGGAGCATGTCCAGATGCTAACTAAACCTTCAGCTCCATTAGGCCTGGAATTAGCTCCTGCTTACTGTGACATTTGTGCTTATCTCAAGTTCCTGATGTGGTGGCTTATCTTATGTGAAACTCTCCTGTGGCTTTGACAGCATTTTGACACACTCCAACTGAGTTCTTTAAGTCCTACACTGTCTACCCACCCTCAGGTAACTTTGACTACTTGTAATGGCCAAGTGTCCAAATAACTGCTTACAAATAAGGGGCCAAGGAAGAGCCAGCAAGTTGTGAGCAACTTCTTCCTCATTTGTGTGTACTACTGTTTTCTTTCTTATAATCAAGGTATGAACTCTTGCTTCGTAGCGTCAATATAAATACCAGTGATAACCTGATGGATCCCTAAATTGGCAGATTACATTTAAATAAACAACATTAGTCTTCACCTTCATATTCCTCATTAGAATTTCAGCTGAATACACTGTTCTTTGATGCTTCCAACTGGAGAACAGATGTATATTTGCATTTTTTCCACACAATTTAGTTTGAAATACTAAGTCAACAAAAGTCAGGACACATAAAAAGCCAAGCTCCTACACAATTTCTGGAGGCAGAGGATGTTACTATTTGATGTTACTGTCTGCTAACCTGCAGAAAGACTGATCTCACATACCGTAAGATACTGCCAGAAATATACCTGGGTCACTTGCTGAAACCCAGCCAACAAAGGACTGACTGGAAGTAATTACTGTCTGATAATGCCACATGCAAAAACACAGTTTTTCTGAAATCTATTCTGATCTTTAGACAAGAAAATGTACAAACACAATGCAGCACTCGTAAGTTGTTGAGTACTATAAAAAAAAATCATAGCAATTTTTCTGAGAGTGCTCATTGTATCAATATTATACCCTAGTATTTCTGAGAGACCAGACAAACCAACTCATGAGGATTTAAGCCACATTATCAACATTCAGGTGAGAATAATAATGAAAATACTTACTGGAATTCCATGCAATTGTGGCTTATCTATCAAACTGTGTAGCTCATTCTTTGAAGCTTCCACTTTTTCTAAGTCTGCTGCATCCACCATGTAACTGCAATGAAGAATAGTTATTTAAGGTATTGACCACTACCTGCAGAAATTTGCATTAAAACATCTGAAATGTGACAAATGTGTTGATGTTGACAAGAGCATTAGAAAAATCTAAAGATGTATAAGCCCTGCACTTATTGATATAGGATGACAGAATTAAATATGGTCTGTGGGGGAAAAATAACCTGGATATGCAATTACTTACATATCCAGGTTGCTGCACGTGCATAACACACTACTGTAATTGTATTGGGACTTCTTATGTGATGGAGGGGGACAGGAAAAAAAATCTATTTTATTTATATACAATATAATGTAATATCTGATTTTATAATATATATTGCAAAGAACATTTTCTGTGGACATACAAAAGAAAACTTACACGACTGCATTGACTCCTCTGCAATAACGCTCCCACATGCTTCGAAATCTTGGCTGTCCTCCAATGTCCCACACCTGAAAAGGTAAGAACACTTCAGCCCCAAAATGATTTTTAACTACATAGTCCTAACCCAACAGAATAAATTAACTCTTATATGCAGCATGCAGGCTGTATTGCCAATTCCAAAATTTTATTAAAATGTCTTCTTGGCACCTTCCAGCTAATGGATGGGGACAAGCACATTCACAGAATAAGTCAGGCCTGTGACACCAAAAGCTCCAAATGTTCTTTTGGAGAATGTTACCCTTTCCCATTCACTAAAAGAAAAGTCTTACTCAGATATGGAAGTGAATTATTGCAAATGCAGAGTCTCAAAACAAAAAAAGAGTATTATAATTGTATGAAACAGTTATGCAGGTTAATTTTTAATGTGGCTAGGGAGACCTGAGCTAAGAATCTATCAGATCTTCAATAGAATAAAGAGAAATAGTAAATTAACAGAGTTGGTCAGAGAGCAGACTGAATCCAAATAAAGGATGATATTCCCCACTCCAAAGAGTTCCAATACCTCCACAGTTCTCCCATTTGGTTCCAAATGTGCTTTAAAAGACACTGAACTAGAAAGGAAACAGCAGTATAAATAGGCCTGAAGTGATTAAGCAGAATTTCTTGAAGAAAGCAAGCTCAAATTCTGCTTATGATGTTATAAAAGCTACAATCTCATAAACACTTACACATGCTGTAAAGTGTCCAGCAATCCCATGGAATTCCTATTTGTTAAAATATTAACACACTATTTTCCTGTACAGGAGTTAGGTATTCTGCTTTACTTGCAAAAAAATTGGGGGTTTTGGTGGATGACAATACTTTGTTTCAAAACTGTTTCTCAGGTCAAAATACCAGGTAACATTATCTACACCATGCAGGTCAGGACTTTGTGATAATGTATCTATTACAGCTACATCCAAAGACAGTTGTGCTACAAGTGACACAGATTAAGACAGTGATGAACACTGAAAAATAAAAGTAATGGATTTGTTCCTCTGCCAAGGACAAAGAGAAGTAATTATTTCTTATTTTAAGCAGATTTAGCTATCAAAAACAATATATATATTGTATACCAGATCTAGGAGGCATATACATCACACCAGAAACTAAACTTGGAATAAATATATACAGAAACAATTTTTTAAAGAGTTTTCCTCACATTTACACTATAAATCCAAATTAAGCCTGCTGTGGCAACAAAGCTTTGCACAAAAGAGCAAGACTTCACAGACTCATAGGATAAGGCCTTTTTCAATTAATGTCCACTATCTTTATAATTTCACAGCCTATAAATCATATTTATGTATCAATTTCTGTATCATTTTCAATCTTATATTCATATTTTAGAAAAAAATATTTCCCAATTCACCATTAAAATCATTCCCTGATTGATATCTTACCACTCCTTCCAACATAAAATTATGGTATTACCTAAATGTAGAGTGCCTTTTGATCCCTTGAATAAGATAAAAAATTTTACACATGAAAGAGCTTCTGATCATGAAGTGGGTATCAATTATTATCTGTACTGACATTTGAAGCACTGTATCAAAGGTCTTAGTAAAATAAACCCTTATACTTTAAAAGCCTGAACGTGATGAGTACACAGTTCAGCATTATGGTTAGGTGACAAAACTTAGACCAACACTAATTACTCAAATAACTCATCAAGACCTTGAAATTATTGAAAGCCATCTGGTGCACATCTGTGTGTCTTGAAAAAGAAACTAAATTATTTTCTTGGTAGACCAGAGGGAAAAAAAAAGGGCAGGCTAGTAGTCAGATTAGATTTTTGGAATGCTGATAGCCATGAAAACCTACAGGATGATGTAGCCTGGACTAATAACAAAATAAATAATACAAGATTAAAAAAAAACTGGTTTTGTCCTTGCTTGATGATTTACTATATCTTACGGTATTAAACTGCACTGCAGAACAAGATTACACTCATTAGGAGAAAAAGTCACCTTGAAACAATGGAAAGATAAGTCATTTCCAGTCAGTTTCCCTAATCAGGCTTACAGCTATTCATTAAAGTACAACATGAAGGACACAGTATAGACTAAGTGGTTTTGATAATGCTTTGGAACCAAGTTTACATCAATATAATAATAATTATCTGAAATATGGAAAAAAAATTAATGTATGACATGAAAAAAAATCCTCACCTCTTTCCCTTTGAAATCAAAACAGTTTTAATAGTAACTTTCTAACACTCTTTATTGTATTGATTTGCCAATGAAAGAGTTAACTCCTTAATTCAAAACACAAATTGCTGCACCAAAACATTTTCATAGTATATGACTGAACAGAGAGAACTGTGAGAATACAAGAGGTATCCAGGAAGGAAAGGGGAGAGGTCTTAGTGTTAAAGAAGTTTTCCTGCATGAGCCTTGCATGTTTTGTATGTTGACAATTTTTCCATCCCAGTATTTAACACACAGACAAAAAATATGTTCTGGGCATAAATGGGGATAGGCAGGAGACTAAACCTTAACAGCTGAACATACAGATAGCTATAAAAAGAAGTTTACTTTGTCTGGTTGTTTTTAAAAAGAGGCTGGTCTTCAAATTTCTCCCATGGCTTTTACTGGCCCCTCAGGAATAAAAGTTTCATAACATTTAAAAGGTAATTTTATCCCTAGAACATCAGCTGATTTTAAGAATCAGCAAAAGCTTACAGAATGACCAAACTGATAAAAAGTTTCTTTGATACCTGGTACCATTGTCTCACAGCAGATTAAAATCTCAAGGATTTGTTGTTCAGGCTCAATCACAAAGGCACATATCTTGTTGGTACTGCATTTTATACATCACTGTTTTATTCATTCCTATCTACTCCTATAGTGTAGTAACTCTTATTGTGCTTGCAGATCTACACTGTCATTAATTAGTGCAATCTTTTAATCTGTAAACTAGATCACCATGATGGAACCACTGTTTACCATCTACTTACCTGAAATACATCAAATTCTTCTGAAAAACAAAACTTTGGATTTATCTCTTTCCAATTTCTTCAGGAGGATCTAAGGCTCCATCTTAAGACTGTAGCTATTAGCTTTGTTTAAGGAGCAGATCCTTTTCTTTTGCACAGAGCTGTATCATGACAGTTGAGCAAAAATGCACATGCATAGGTTCAAAGACTTTTGAAAGCTTTCAGTTACAGGAAGGTTCATTAACATTCTAGCTGTGTTTCTTCAAATTAGCTCATACTGGAGGAAGGCTTGATGGTTCATGAGAAAGTTGCAGGAAAAGGGTTTTCTAGATGTGATGTTACATGGCTTTTTTCCAGACTTACTGGGTAGAAGATTTCTTGTGGACAAAGATTACAATGAGAAATTTGTATCTTGATGTCAATGTGTAGGTTCAGTACCTACAATCTCACAGCAGTCAGGAAAGTCTACACAACCTTTCAGGCTGATCAGATGTAACATCTTGTTTAGGATGACTGAATTACACTCTACACTTGATGCAGGGATGTATTTTTTACACTGAGCAAGTATGTCCATATAGGGAAATGTTTGAGGCTCGTCCCTTGTATTTCTTATAAGATAGAAAACCCAGAAACTTCTGTAAGGTTCACACAGCTATTGGCCCAGTGCCAAAAGAGAAGCTTTCGTTGAACCCTGTCACTGCCTGTCAAAGCCTATATGTTTCTACTGGCAAATTGCCAGTGGAACCATCCCTGACCATTAGGTAGAAAAGAGATAGAACAAAGAACCCCAATGGCTTTTTGAGGGTGTCTTAGCAAGGTACCAGATGTTTCTCTGGCACCTATGCACGGCTTTCTATTTGCTTTATGTAACAGTTTGTTATTTTCTTCTTACTAAACCTTTTGCTTTACAAAACACACCCAAAGAGCTGTCTTGCTAATTAATAAGCCATTTCTCAGCAAGGGCTGGACCCTCAGAGGTGTAAGGGTAACCCCCATAGCTTGACAATACTGACTACAGCTCCTCTATTATTAAAAGAGCTTATGCCTCACTGCAGACATAGAGCTGTTTACATGCAGACATCTTAACGTGCAAGATGAATCCAACACTACAGATATTTGAACTCGGACATGTATCTTTCTTCTTGGAAGTACGCAGGAAATATCAGCCATAAAACCTAACCTAAAGAAACAGGTGAGGATTTTGTTAAGCAGAGAGGAGTATTTGGGCAGAACAAGGCAGCACCAGTAACATCCACCACCAGAATGTACACAGACAAGCCTAAGATGTGACCACACACACAGAGCAAGCAGTCATTGCTCTCACAGCCAGCTCAGGATGTAATGATAGGGAGCAACTGGAAAGCATGGGACAATGTCAATCATCTAAAACGTAGGCATTTAATGCAGGTGACCAAAATTTCTCTTTGGCTACTGAAGTGTTCAGAGGGCACCAACAGCAGGAAATTATTCCATTTGTTTCACTCACCTTGCCTACCCAGTGAACTCTTCTTCAAAGCACCCACTGCTCCCCAGCAAGTTCAGACAACTGTCTCAGGCTGGGTTACTTACCAGCAGGCTAAGCTCATGAAGGACAAATCCTAAACAATCACCTATTCTAGACTGGAATCTTCAACCAAAAACATCCATCTTTTTTCCCTAATAAACAGAAGAATAAAAAACCTAATAACCTTAAACTTTTAAATAAATTGCCCTGTATATACAGCCGAACTTGTAGTACCTAGCAGCCATGTAACTTAATATGGAAGTTATAATATCGTACTAGTATGGAATACTTACTACTTATTATCCGATACATTGGAAATGCTTCATAGTTGCTCTCAGAATCAAAAAAAAAGTGCAATGTGGTTACATTTTCTGCAGGCAATATTTCTCAGAACACTGTGTTCTTTGAAATCAGTCTTGGCCCTTTAAAGAACTCTGTTCTCCCTCATCGCTGCTGATAAACTCCAACTTTTAAACATACAATTGGGCACTTTAATCACATCAGATAAAAGAAAAAAGCTATATGTGCATGTCAATGTCATGTCACAAAGCTTTAATCATAACATTTTCAATGAAGAACTGGAAGTAGACTTGCAACACAAAATATTCACAAAGTATCTTCAACTCAACAAGCACAGAGGCATTTTAATGGGAGAGACTATTTCTAAGAGATCGGGGCTGTTTGCCATCTTATCAGAGACACAAAATACGATGCTAGAAGCATTAACAGGTGAAATTTAAACAGGACACAAAAGAAAAGTCCTTGTACTTAACTTCCTAAAGGTCTTATCAGTCCATTTTTCTAGCCTGTCAAGGTCCTTCTGGATGGCAGCAGAACCCTCTGCTGCAGCAGCCACTCTTCCCAGTTTTGTACTACCAGCAAACTTGTTGAAGGTGCACCTTGTCCCACCACCCAGGTCACTAACGAAAACACTGAACAATCCCTGGGATTTAGTACTAGTAACTGGGTTTCCAGCTGTGGATCACAGCCCTTTTGAATCCACCAGTACAGCTCTTCGTTACAGACAACTATCACAAAACACTGGGACATCCAGCAAAAATCTTTTTTTTAATAGAAATAACTGCTTTGACTTGAAATCAGGCCAGACACAGCACAGCTTTTTCAGAGTGATCCAACTCATACAAAATAGCAAGTATGTGCTGAAACACTGCTGGACCTATACTCAGAGTACACACACAAGCTTGGATTACTGCATGACATTTGAAAAAACAACATGACAAGTAAGATAACCTGAATAGTCGGAGGAAGCAATACAAAGCAGAAGGATTTTGCTTCTATGAGGATGCATAGAGACCTGAAAACACTACTGCCCAGAGCAGGTGTGCTGCAACAAAGGAAGCTGGCAGAGGAATGCACAGAGCTGGTATCCTTCTCCTGCCTCTCTGCCACATCAGAGCAAAGTGCAAGCAGCAAGAAGCTGAGCTTTGCTCTCCCGCAGCCATGCTGTGCAGGGTGTGGTGGAGGGACACCGGCATCTAGTGGTGACAGCCGGGGTGACCACAGCCCACCCCACCAGCTCCAGTCCCCTGAGCACCTGCTCTCTGCTCCCTCCGCACCACAGCGGCCGGGAACTGCAGGATCTGCCTGGCCATGCCTTTTAAGAAAAACAAATGCAAGAGCAAGGGAAATTAATCTGTGGCATTAACTGTGTGTATACATGTCTGTGGTGCTCTATTTCATTTTGACTGAGACTGTTCTAAGACCATCACCACAAGAACTAAAGGTTGCTCCCAATCACTTTAAACAGCAGTTCACAATTCAAGTCTTCTGAAGTTCTTCAACTTGGCTTGTTAAAGTAAATTTTATTAATTGCTGCCTAGCTTGCTGAACAGTAAATCTCACCAAAACAGAAGGACTGCTAACACTAAGCAGATCCAAAACACAGAAAAAAACCATCAAAATCAAATCACTCAGCAAACAGCAAAACTTGTTTGGAATTAAAATCTCAAAGCAATTCAGTCAGATATTTTTGTCAGAAAAAAAAAAAAAAGATAGCCATCAGTTTTGTAATGAATTTCAATAGAATAGTTCTAGCAGATCCCTAAGTTGTAGTACATAAAATATTTTGATGCTAGAAATCATCCCATACTTCAACACCTCAACCACAACCTCAAAATATAAAGCTGTCTGCTTAGATTTCAATTACCGTGTGGTAAAATCCTTCCTTTGTTGCCTTCTCTTCTTGGAAATAACAGGTAACAGGTTATTAAACATATTGGTAAGTCAAAATTTGACAATTCATGGTTAAAGCTGACAGCCTTACATATCTAAAGAGGTTTAGCTTCAATTCAAGAACATCTCAAACTGGCATCTTCTTCCTACGAAGTGTTTCAGTTTGCGTAAATAAGTGTTTTTCTTTTAGTGTGGTTCAGATAAACACTCATCCACACATGCATGCCAGTGACCACACTTTTACGTATTAAGATTAGAGACTAAAAATGAGAATAAATATACCAGCTTTCTGAAACAACTGCCAAAATCAAAAGAAAGGAAAGAAGACCATGGTTTTCAGTTCTTTGTGCCTTCTAGAACTTTGCACGGAATCTGCAGATGGAACTGAAGTAAAGAAACCAGACAGTGACACTGGACTAGCACAGTACTTCCTTCTTAGTGGCCTACTCCAAAATACAGCAAGAAACGGATAAAGGATTAGTATCACCTAACTGCTGGGTTTGCAACTCACTCTTCCAAAAGTGATCAATCTTACACTTCTAGAATGGCAATTTTTCACTTGATGACTTTTTGACCCAGATGATTTCTCAGCCTCAGTTTTCTAGTAAATTTAATTGATTCTGTTTCATAGTGCCCCAAAACCTTTGAAAAAGGTCAGACACAATGTCAGGTCTTTGCTTAGCATAAACATCATTCCTGTCATGTTTAAGAACTTCACGGGTTTAGTAAAATAACACCTTATCCATGAATTTTAACAGATGACAGTTGAATATCATAATATTTCTATGAGAAGGATTACCTGTTTTGTTGGGATAAAAAGGTTAAAGAAAATTTTACTCTGAATCCTTGTTACTGGGCTGCAAATAGCTCACAAAAGGATTCTAGCAAGAGGCACGTCCTCATCATTCTCGAGTCATCAACTTATCAACAGATTACATCATTTTTCTCAAAGTAATTTTGGAAATCTTATCTAGGAATAACCTGTAAATTTTTAACCAGATACAGGAATAGTGACATACAAGTAGTTTATCCTGACAGACTTTAAAGGAAATAAGCATCTATATGTAAGAGTCATTTTCCCCTACACCCCTTACTTTCACTGAATGATGTGATAGCAGACAGACTGTGAGAATGAGTTAAGATACCTTCCTGCACAGACTGGCTTCCAAACCAAGCATTGCTTTTGAAACTAATAAACATATTAATTATGTTAGCATTATCTCCTTATTGTTAAAAATTCTATTATTGCAACTGTATATAAAACTACTTTTGAGATCAAAGTAAAACGAGGCACAGTTCCACAGAACCTCACCCACACCCCCTCTGCACAACTTTATCTCTTCTACATCTGACAATTCTGCAGCAGCACCAGTACAGCCCTCCAGCTATGCCTGTGCTTTCTTTCTATCCATCATGGCCTCATTGCTTCTGAGCAAAAAACAAAAAACAAAGGAAATTCCTATTCCTGTGGATTATTTATGAACTGTGGTTGAATGCGGTAACTTTTTTACTGACTGTGGCATCTCTGGAATTTGATCAGTGGTCATTTAGGAGTCATACCAAACTAGAGGAAGAGTATCTATAGAACTGAGGGAGAAAAGAACTCACATATTATGGAAAAGGAGGGAAATGTCAAGGTAAAGACAAAAATCTAGATTCCCTTGACCTAATCTTAGCTAGAAGTTGTGAATCTCATCTAGACTAATCAACCAGGCTCCCTTCAAAATCAAACAACAGACAGTGGCTTAATGCTACTGGAGTGATTTATCTCTATTTTGATGCCTGTGTCTCTACAGCTCTAAGAGATGGTTCCCTGATAATTGACTTAAGCTAGATGTTCTATTTCAGCATAGCTAACGTGTGAGCTAAATCACATTCTCCACTAAGACACCTAAGTTGGGAGTCAAGTCGCTCCAGATTTCACTTACAGTTGGGAGGAGGGGGAAGGGAAAGAGAGAAGATAGATACACCCCCAGGAGTCAACTCAGCTACCTCAGTATCTCCACATTTTATGACTTTCCTAAATCAAAAAAGTGTAACAAAGCTTCTACCTGGGATGGAATACAATGAAATCAAACATATTAATGTAACAGAGAAATATACTACTACTGCTTTAAAAAAAGTTAGTCTGGAACTGGGAAAACAGATAAGGGACCCTATAACCCTAAAAGAAATTTGCTGTCTTTTGTATTTCCAGTTGAAATTACTCTATTTCTTATTCACTCTGTATTAATTCAAACATGCACACCTACCTTTATGGTTACATTTCCTTTCGTTATTTTTCTCATATTGAAGCCGACTGTAGGAATCATATCTTCTGTGAACTGCCCCGACTAGAATATAAAATCAAAATTATATTTATTACAAAACGGTTGATACATACCAGAAAGGTTCTCATTTGCAATCTAAAAAAATATTATTTTACATTACTGTAAAATATGACATTAATTTTCAGCCAGAGCACTGGCCAGCACTTCAATTACTGCATTGTCACATCAAGGAAGGCTGTTCATTTCAGTCCCTTTAAATGATCTTTTATTCTCTTCAGCAGCAAAGATCGCCCCAGAAACCACGAGACTTCAGATAATTTTTCATCTGATCCTTTGGCAGCACAGCAAAAATACAGAATTGTAGGATGATCTGAGTTGAAAGAAACCTTCAAAGGTCACCTAGTTCTACCCCCAATATGGTAAAATATTATAAAACTGACTACATTGTGATTTTTTCCTGCAGTTTTTCACTACTGTTACCATTTAGTTTAACCTTAAATATAAAAGCAGTGAAGGACTACCCACGCAGAGAGTACTATGTGCGGACTTGTTTCTTCTGTGTAGGTGACAGCAGAGGAATCCTGCTGCAGAGCTAAGAGAATGCCATTAAGACAGAAAAGTACAAAGTACTAACTCAGTGTACCATAAACCCCAAACATAAACCCCCAGCACAAAAATGCTGCCTCCTCCCCCAGCTCAGAGAAATATTTTCTCAACAGAGACACTTCTCATGACACCAATGGGTGTCCTACAGTCTCCTATCCACTACAGAAGACACCTTTTGAGGATAAAGACAAAACTCAGATCTGAATCAGATCATTCATCCTCTTGAAAATGCATCATTAACAAGCTATTGTGTCTCCTGGACACAGTACAGTAGGCTAGGCAGTTCATTACTTGAGTTATGTCCACACAGAGGCCAGGTGCTCTCTGCAATGTAGAACAATCCTGATTTTCCAGTCACCCAGCAAGGAAAGCAGCACCATCTGGGCCTGCCACTGCCTTTCTGCATCTATCTGCCCATATTTACCTGAGCAATCCACGTGCCCTGAATTGTTGTTTTTCCTTGGAAGAAAATATGGGTATATGGACAAGGTAGGATGCAGTCATGTTCCATCAGTTCCCTCTCATCTGAGAAATGCAAGATCAGAGCTTCAGGGTGCACTGGGACAGCAATGTGTCTCAGTCTACCCCTTCAGGGATACTCCTCGGATATGTACAATTTCTGAAACTTTTCTCTTTCCTGTTTGTGGTGGAGTGAGAATACACTCTGCCTCCAGTTTGGATTTATAATATAAGGTTAATCATTTTTAATCTGGGGCTTTAAAAGCCGTATAACTTTTGACAGTTACATGACTGTTTCACAAGATTTTGGAGTTTGGAATTAGATCTTTCAGGCAAGAAACAACTTCCATTAGTTCCTCGTTCAACCTTACTTATAGGAACCTTCTTCCTAAATTCTGTACTATACATCTTCACCACCTTTTGTCTCTTTTTTCCCTCTTCTTCCCTGCTTCAGTAACTTGTCAACAGCAGTAAGGAAAAAAATGGTGAAGACAAAAGCTCCTGCAGTTTCATACAGATACACATATCCAGCGCTGACATAAGTTTTTAACTGGATGTAGTAACACAAAGCCAACATCATCTGTATTGGGTAGTGGTCTGTCCAGGAAAAGGTGGAGTCACCATCCCTGGAAGTGTTCAAGAATGGACTGGATGTGGCAGTTCGTGCTATGACTTAGTTGATAGGGTGGTATTCAGTCAAATGTTGGACTTTATGATCTTGGAGTTCCTTTCAAATCTTAATTATTCTATAATTATACAAATTTGTTAAAATATGTAGTACCTATATTTGTGGAAGACTGACACATATGAACACACAAACATTGAAAATGTAGCATCTATACTCAATAACAGGAATGCCTGGAAAACCAGACAGTTGACTCAGGAAGCCGCAGACAGTCAGAATTCTACTTTTGTCAGCAAATGATACATCATATATAACATGCTAAACTGGAAGATTGTGGTACTTAAACCATCACAAAGACAAAAATAAAATAAATAAAAAGTGAACCATCATAATTGCTCTACCACTGGGGATAGAATGTAGAGAATTAGCATCCTCTTCATTAGTCTTTAGTCTTTTCCTCTAAGAATCCCCCATTCTGGTTGAATGGAACCAGATACAAAGAAAGTATTATGTCTACAGTCTTTTATTTTCCCACACAGTGAAGAAAAGAAAAGAATAGCTTCAATCGTTTGCCCACATGAGTCCAAGAGCTCTGTTTACTCTGTTTTAAGTGTTGTACCCACCTGACCACCACAGGTAAAGTCTGTACAGCTGTGCTTGCTAAGGAAGGTTTACATGACAAATTGCCTATTTTTGTGAATATTTAAGAAGTGCAAAATTTTTTATTGTCATATTTCAATAAAAAATAGGTTACCTCCCAATATAAATGAAAAATAACTGATGCTAAGAAGTTTGTAACATCCTCTAAAATTTGCTGAATACTGGACTGATAATGAACACTGTCATTACCCTCTACCACATCAACAACCATGGACCAGATTCTATTCCATTACATCAATCCATGTCGACAGTACGAGGCAGTGACTTTATCCAAGGTTTCCATTGGTAACTAAGGACTAAATATGGCTCAAACTCTTGAGAGCAGAGACTGTCTCAAAGGGTGTTTATTCAGTCGTGGCATGACAGGATCTCCGAGTGCTCTTGCAAAGAGAAAAAAAATGATAATTTCCAATGTTTTTCCTTGATCCACTGCAGCTTCCATTTTAAGTAGCCACTATTCTGCAACAGCTATTTTCATCGTCACACTCTAGCCACATATTCACAAACATTCCCAGAGTTCCCAATCTGTCTGCCCTTCCCATATCAACAGTATTCAAGAGTAAACTGTTATTCATTGCCTTATCTCAATGTTTTTTCAAAATTCTCCAACCACTTTTCTTTGGTGATTATCATGGCACACCATCTTCAAACTGGAACATCCAAAATCTACAAAACCTGCAATGTGTGACCCTCCCTAAGTCACAAAACATGAATGCCTAGTAGAATACTTATGAAATAACATTTGCAGGGAAAATCAGACCTGCAGTAACAGGAGTGCTCTGGTGTTGAAGAAAACACAGCAAACACCTACAATGCCATTCCATTGGTGGTATACTACAAGGGAGTGGACAAACAGTTACACACACAACGTCTGGCACCACACACTACTGAGGTCCCTGAACTGCTGTGTTCTTCTTTGCTCTGTCCATGAAAACAATCCAAGAAGCAATGTAATTTGTCATGCTTTTTCCCCATTCCCTGGTAAGGCCCGTCCTTGGGAACCGAACACTTCCAATGGACATAAGAAGCACCGAGGCCTCTCTTAGCAAGATTACCTGAGTGCCTGGCAAATCAACTAAAATATCAGCTACAGCTATGTTCCATTGATTGCTGATGTCACCCAAAACATACTTTCACTGGGCAATTGCCATTCCTTTTTCTCCTACTCCCTCTACACTTCTTCATTCACATTAATGCATAGTATCTTATTTTTCCCTTAATCCATAATCATATACAAAAGCAAGTAACAAATATCATATACTTAGGTCTTCATTGCCTCAATCTCTCTGACTTTAACCCACACACTTCCCAGTCTGGTTTTGATTCATGATCTACTAGCTTTTCACAATAAGGACTGAAGAACATGTAGAAATTTTCATCTCATAGCAGCTGAAGCTGTGATGCACCTCACAAGAGATACCACCAGGTAGAAAAGCTTAACTAAGCTTCATGATTAGTAGTAAGCAAATGTAACATATATACATATATTTATTTCCATCCTCTGATGGAAAGCAAATCTTTGGGATGGACCCAAATGCAGTTTGGAGGGCATAGCAAACAAAGACGAGGAATGTATTTCAGCACAGTGACAAAAGAAAAAATGTCATGGTAGGTGTCAGCATTAGAGACGCTGCAAGGCCATCAAGCAGAGGGAGAACAGAATGCTGGAATGAGACTTGAATGCTGGGGAAGAGCTGTGGAGGATTTGTGGGAAGCATTAGTATTGCTGCAACTGATGGGAGGAGAGAATTCAGTAACAGGCAATTTGTGGCCTTGAGAAATGCACAACTATATTATTCTGGGATACACTGAACATGGAAAGCCAGCCTGAACCACGGCAAGAACCCATGCCCATGAATCTGCTCCAAGATGGGCTAATTTTGCAACCAGATCCAGGAGACATCTTCTTCCTCCCTCCGAAAACACTTTCACACATATCTTAGCCTCCTGCTGCGAAATTCTCGAGGTTGTAAACGATGCAAAAGCTGCCTCATGCTCTCTCCCGCCCGCCCCGCCTTCCTCCCTCCCTCCCTCCGCATCCCACCGCATCCCACCGCATCCCACCGCATCCGACCGTATCCCCGCGGGACCCCAGGCAGGCGGTGGCATCACCGCAGCAGCA
>VWYP01029490.1:471787-554426 GCA_013400435.1 Pycnonotus jocosus | reverse complement strand
GGATGGGCCGGGCTGGGCAGGGCTGGGCAGGGCTGGGCTGGGCTGGCCCGGGCGGCTGGCGGATGGCCCTGAGCGCACAGGGAGGGGATGCGGCCGCGGGGGCGGGAGCGGCAGGGTGGCTCCGGACACCGCGGGGGTCCCGTGCGGGATCAGCTGGTGTGGGAGCGTGGGAATGCCCGGCACAGACTCGCTGCCATGGGCGGGCTGTACAGCATCCCACACACAGCAACGGGGGCCGAGGCCGCGCTGGCAGCACTGCCTTACGAGAGTTGGTGGGCTTGGGATGCTTGACACCATCGATTTTGCAGGTTCATCACGTCTAGTGATGGCAGTCCTCACACCCCTAGGCTAGGACCTCCACTGTTCCCAGGAAACTCTGAATTCTTCATTGTGTAGTGGCAGGCTTCCAGAGGTAGGGCTTACCATAGTTTTATTTTGTTTCTTCTGTGATAATTTTTTTGAAAATTATGTCATAGTATGATTGAGGCAAGTACTCCTTGCCTCAAGAGATGCTTGTGATGGTGGTTTTGTGTTGTGATCAATGATGAGATGTGCCACTTCACCAAGAATCTTCTGCCTGCAATTCATAAGCGGCATTCAGCATACAGTCTTGCCATAGATTATTAGAGAAAAGTTTGTTTTACTCATAAACACAGGGCTAACACTTCTGGATCCATCTGCCAGTCTTAGAACTTGCAACTGAAATTTGATGCTCTGGAAAGTTTACAGTGCTGGTGGTGTTGGTTGATGAAGGACATTCATACAGATATAAAGGCACATACAAATTTAGTGTGGATACCTTTTCTATTGAAACATGGCACAATCATCAAAGCATTTTGAAATCTTGTTTTCTTGGCCTTTTTAGAGACATAATTCAGCAATCTAGAGAATGCAATTTGTGACAAAATTTTATTGATTAATGTCAGTTGGACCACAAAATCTTGAAGCTCTAAAGAGCAGTTGGTTGTAGGCTAACTGTGGAGGTGAAAAATTTCATGGTTTTTCATACTCTGGTTTTAGGTACAGTCAAAATGATTTGTAGTGTAATTGTAAAAGTACTGAGTTATTACTCTTGTAAATTTAATTGCACATTTCCAAAATGGAATTGGACACTAGAGCTCACCCTGCCACTCAGTGGTAATGTTAGGGAATTATTTTTCATTGCTTCTCTTAATTCTGGTTGCTTTTGTCCAGATTTTATGTTCAGTAGCAAGTCTCAAACAAACAAAAGAAGGGGTGTTTTGGGGGTTTTGGAGTTGTTTTGGGGGTTGGGGGGATTTTTTGCTTGTTTGTTTGTTTTCCCCCAGTAGCATCAGGTTTTGTTCTGGCTACAGGTAGTCCATTTCTCCTAATGCTGTTCCCTAGCATTGGTAATCTGGGTAGAGTCAGAATTTTGAATGCCACTCTTAAAACTGTGGCAGTGATAGTGTCTTCGGCAGTTTCAAAGCATGATATAGCTTTTGAACTTTCTTGAAATTTGGTGGCAGAGTAAAAAGAACGAGGTCAGATCCTGCACAGAGGGAGAGTGTAGCAGAACTCTGAGTTTACTTGTCTCTGAGTAGCAGCCAGATGGCTGCTCGATATGTAGGTACCTCCTCGCCAGCAGTCACAAATGTATCAGCCAGTTTACCATTTATGCTACAATTAATGGGGGAAATCACTGGGGAAATGGGTGAAAAGTTGATGAAGTAGTTTATTCTGGTTGGATGGGTAAAAGGACTGGGAAATAATTTGCAGACAAATCACTAAAGACAGTCCATTTGTGAATTCTGGGAATGAAGTTGTTCTGATTACTGCGTGGGGGACAACTCATAAAATTGAGCAGTCTTTATTTTTGCAAGAAATATTAAAATTTTAAGTAGTGCTTGAGTCTCATAATGCTGGAAGTTTACTTAATACATTGTAGATATAGTAACTCTCTGAAAAAATACATTTCAGGCATATCCTCATAAAAGGCTGGCAGAAGATGCACAGATAAATTCTAAAACATTTATTCAGCTGTGCAATGATTGAAGTCTTTTATAATGTCTTGGTTTGTCCACATTTAAAGTTCTGTTACTTCGTTCTAAAATCTGTTATATCTTTTACAATACTGTGTTATTATAAAAGGCATTCTTAATTTTACAGACTGTTTGGTAATAGAATATTGTATGTAAACATATTGCTGCCTTGGTACAATTAGCAACTCAGAGGACATTTGTTTTCATAGCTAAAAGCTATCCTGTTGTCCTGTGTGGCTGTAGACAGACAAGCCACTTAATCTTTCTGGAAACATTTAACCACTAACTGACAAAGTATTTTACTTTTCTGTCTTTTCGATTGAGTTTCACACTCTGCAGGACCAGTTTAGCAGCATTATGGGACCATGCAGCACCCAGCTTGTTGAGTCTTCCAAGTGCTCTGAAGGGATAGCAAAGCAGCTTTCTCCTTTGCAGAGACTTATTTGTGGTATCAAAATTTATAGAAGTGTGTCTTAGGTTTCAGATGACAATGGTGGGGATGCAATAAACATGTGGTCAGCAAAATTACTTGAGCCCATACTGCATGTCCAGATCTTTCACGTTTAGGGAGAAACAAGGTATTTGGTAGTTCAGGCACTACCAAAGAGATTTGATCACAGAATCTGTATTTTAAGCGTGCATTGTAGTTATAACTGAAGATCATAGAATCATTATGATTGGAAAAGACACCCAAGATCATCAAGTCCAACCTTTGAGTGATCACCACCTTGTAAACTAGACCATAGCACTAAGTGCCACGTTTAGTTGTTTCTTGAACACTTCCAGGGATGGTGATTCAACCACCTCCCTGGGCAGATCTTAAGGAGAGGAAGCTTTCTGCAGAATGAAATCTCCAGAGAAGAGAGCATGAGATGAGGTAATGTTTCACCGGTATATTCAGGTTTGTCCTGATACTCCAGATATCTGGGGAAAAAAACTGTAGAATCAGTAATTTCTGCTAGTGAGGCACTACATTAGGGAGTGACTAGTCATCTTTTCTGTTTGTAGGCCAGAGTCAAGCAGCTGCATTGCTGAAGGGAACAGATCGTGTTGAGCTTTTCAGTGAGGTACCCACCAGTGTCTGCACGTGTCATCTGTGCCCTCTGCTGGCTGCAGCCCCAGTGGCTCTAGTATGTGCCCTAAATTCTTGTCATGCTCTGGTGAGGGAAGAGGTAAAGAAGGATTTCTGTAAGGACTGTTAAAGTGGCAGATTAAGATTTTTAACTCAGAAATGCTGGGATTTGATATATGCAATTCATGCTGAAATAGTGCACAGGATTTACAGGCAGCCTAAGTCTGTTATTAGTCCAGTGCCCTTAATTACCAGATGCTGCCCCAGCAATAAGGTACTTTGTGTTCTGTTGTGACATTAACCATATTATTGTTGTGGGACTGCAGGGTTCCCATTTGCCTCCCTTTAAACGGGTGGTTGTTTAGTCCCTGCCTCAGGAAATCATCACTTGACACAGGCAAGCTGTCATCTTGTCTCAACCTGCTAGTAGCCTGAGGGAGCAGTGTGGTCCATGAGACTGCCAACGTATGGCATATTTCTTCTGCAGAATCTTGAAAAGTTCTGTTGAATAAATATATTTCCTGGTATAAAAACAAAGGCAGAGACAGGTGACTGCATATTGTCTAGAGCCCACATATATGTGGTGCTGAACCACCCTCAAACTGTGCACACAGAGCCAAAATGTCAGTTGAATATATAAAGTAATGCTCCACATTAATTTTCAAGCTGTCTGTTTGTATCTGATTACTAATCAATAATATATCTTATCAGTTATAAACTAAGGCTTATACAAGCAAACACTGAAAAATGTAATCTAGTTACTACTGACCAAGGAGAACTATAATCAATATACCATGATGATGGTAACACATTAGTGAACGTAATTAAATCCAAAGTTATTCTCTTAAGGATGTTAATATTGATAGCTGCACTTTACATTCTTGCCCTTTACTTTCTTATATATAACAAAGGCACAACAAACATGGGAAACTTTTGCAGTCCTGAGTTACAGTGACAGTGAAGAGTAGTTGCAACAGTTTTGGAATAGTTACGTGAAAGAACTATTCTGTAAAGACCCTGACCCTTGACTGGGATACACAAAAGTTTAGAATTTATCTTGAATACATCATGTTTACATCATCATCAAAATGAAAAATATTATGAAGCAGAGTTAATATTCAATGAAGTATTTCCAGGAAAACAGACAAGGAGGTCTGGGATAGCCACTCACTGGGAATCATTTAGAAGTAGTAAGGGATGAAGTTAGACTAGTAAGCTTTTTGAATCTGTTTCCAGCCATCTATACGATGGCTTTCAGTAGCACAGGAGAAAAAATTACAAGAATGAGCAACAAAAATGTCTTTAGGAAAGATGAAATCATTAAAAAATATCTTTAAGAAAGATGAAATCAATAAATAAAGCAGTAATTTTTAAAGACACAGAATAAACATTCTTTTGTATCAATGTTATTTTTTGAAAATAAACTCGTTACTCTAACTTGAAGTCTCAGGTCCTAATTTTACTGGCTATTTGCCAGTGCAAAAGAGCTGGTAACAAGCACAGTGTGAAAAAATCTTCCAAGTTTTAGGCATGTATGCTTAAGGGTGGAATTTAGTTGTCATCTGAAAAAGGTCATCAGTGCTTCATAACTGAATGTGTTTTAAAATTATGGAACTGTCTCTGCTGTCTTGTTTGTACCAAAAAGTGATAGATAGGTACATTTAGAAATCTAATCTGTCTGGAAGTTGTCTAGAACATATTGCACAGGTCTGAAATCTTCTGTGCAATTCTTTGCAATTCTTTGCAATATTTACAACAGGGTATCCCAGTCTGATGCAGGGAATAAAGCAAATTTTGCTGAACTCCTCAGGATTCTAGTCACAATCTAGGCTGTCTACAAAGTGATTTTACTGGCCTCTCAAAACATCTCTCCATGTTATTATTTTTACCAAAAAAAGTAAAAAACTGTAAGACGAGGACTAGACTATGTTTTTATTCTGTTTAGATTCTTTAAGTGCCGATTGCCATCTCCCTTTGAAGTATGAATATTATTGTATGTCCCAGAATAAGCAATGCAATAAAGTAGATCCAGATTATTCAGACAGAGAAGCAGAATTTCAATTAAAATTTTAGCATAATGTCAAAACATCGAAGGAGGGTATTTAACAGCTTTCAGTTGAACAGATCCTTTCATCAAACCTGCTTTAGCATTTTTGTGTCCCTAAGTATTGCCAGCCTGAGGTCTCTGTAGAAAGGAGAAATACAAAATAATGAATGGCAATCAAAGTGAGCTGGTCCTCTAGTATTTAATCTTTTCAAAATTACAAGAATTAAAGAAATGAAATCTATAAGGCTAACTAATGATTACAGGCAATACAGCGAATAGAAAAAAATCTCTTTGGAAAAGGGTCCACTTTAGAACAAAATAGATTTGGCTTTGAACATATGATAGTCACCAGCAAGGCAAGTCATAGCACCCCTTTCCTTCTTTTTTCCTTTTACTCTGTGGACACTCATTGATTCCAGGGTGACTCTTTATCATAGAATAGAGGTAAGACAAATATAATACAGAGAAAAAGAATATATTTGGAAAATACTATAATTTAACACATAGCAGACCTAAATCCTGAAGTCTGCAGGATTTAAAGCACGAATTGCAGATACATGTAGGTAACATAAATAATCCTGAATGAACATTTGAAAAGTGTTTGGCAGAACATTGGGCATCAGAGCATAAGGTATATAGCTGCTTACACATGCAGCTTAGGAAGGCACAGTTTATTGCAAAAGACCGCTTTCCCCTCATCTTCCTTTTACTTTTTTGGTCCTGACTGTTCTCAAGGAAGAAAGATGGGATTGGATGAATATGTCTAACATATCAGTTAGTGTGTTCCTTTATCTTTACAGTGAGCCTTCAGGAAATGTTGTCAGTTTTAAGTAACAGGTAGATAAAAATACTGAATGAGAAGAGACTGGTCTGTCCACATTCCTCAGTGTTTCACTCTTTCACTTCTGCAGTTTACTTCCTCTGCATCCACTGGAAGGTCCTGGGTGCTCTGTTTCAACTCTTCTGTGATTTTATCTTCTCATTCCTCCTTTTTTGGTGATTTCCTGCTTGAATCATCACAAACGTTCTGCTTGCTATTGCCTGGCTGATACGCAAAAGTATTCATGGCAACACTTGCAGATTTTGTTAACCTGCAAACTGTATCACCACAAAGTGCTACAGATCCAGTATCTTTCAGTTTAGCCATGTCCAAGCATTGTGAAAAAATAGAATTTCATATAAGTCATACAAGTTTTGCTAAGGCCTTACCAGTGATGTTTCCAGTTTTTAGAAACCATTTAATAGTTACCACAAATACAGTGTGAAGGGAGTTCAGATGCAGGAGTTATGATACCATGCCTTTTCTTTACCCAAGATAAAATAACCAATATCAAAGCTGCAGTGAAAAAAAAGCATGTTTTTACACAGGTGATCAAAACCAGATGCATCCTTTTGTACTGAACAATCTGCTACATATATTTTTATTCATGATTCCACTTGGAACATTAATGGCAGAAACAGCTTTGACTCGTGGACTTCTCACTGTAACTGGGATGAGAAAATTGTCACTTCCTCTTGATAACTTGCTGTTCAAAAGCCATAAAACATTATTTCTCCATGTTAAGTCTAAAGGCTTCATCTATTTTTCTGCACTTCTGTTATGACCAACCTGAAAATTCAAAGAAAATTGATATAATCCATGTTTTCTGCTAGATTAAGGAAGGAACTTTCTATAAATAAATGACCACTATATTGAAGTCCTGGCTATTTTCATTAGTGAGGCAGACTATATCTGTGGGAGATGGTGAATTATTTATGCAGATCATGCCTGGCTCTGGGGAGATTTTTAATGTATCCATGCCAGCAGCCACTCTTCACCCATCAGAAGGCCAACTGTCTATTAAGTAACTGACATAATAATTTGAAAAGGTTATTTTATCAAATAAACTGCAGTTAATTGCTTCTAAATGCTTAAACTGACTATATGTTAATCATAACTAGACTCCTGATATGATACTGAGAGAAGTTTTCTTCTGAAGTATCTCTGCTGCTTTCACACTGCTTTTGGCTATGGAATAGTATTAAGCAAATACTTTCAATTCTGTCAGCAAACTAAATCAGAAAGGTGGTCCTGAGATTGTCTCAGGTCCCCAGTGACGTGCTTTTTTTTGCCTTCAGTTCTAGGTTTTCCTAAGGAGCAAACTGTTTTTCACCAAAGAGACTCCTCAGGAAATAATGAGGTATACAGTCCCATGCACAGACTTTTGTCCAAATGGCACATACAGCCCTATCCAGTTCCTAAGGATGGCTGGATGGAGAAACTAGGACTGGCAAACTGTGCTGGCAGGGAATGCACAAGCAGAGCAGATGAGTTGTGAGTATTAGCAAGACAAAACAACTGGAAACCAAGAAAGGGACATCTGAAATCAGAGGGAGGGTTTGTGAGAGAAAGGATAAACTGGTACAGCTCAGTTTTTAAATCATGAAGCTGTAATATTCAAAGTCAACATTTACATTGAAGTTAGAACCTTTTGAAGAGTTACAAATATATTTAATTAAAAGAAAAGCTACAAGATCCCTAAAGGTTTTGTGAAAAGTGGAGGAACTTTATATTAATCTGATAAATTTTATGCTGCAAAGTTCCTAAAAGATCTAAAGTTAAGCCAAATATTTTTAAGAACTAATTCCATTCATATGGAATTAAGTTAACTTTTGCATAGAGCATCAAACCTGATGACTTATTTTATACTTTATGTATTTAACTGTATTAGCTTGAAGTATGCAAAAGAGCAACAATTACTTTTACAATTACTTTTTTCCAAATATGTAAAATGTTAAAAATGTAAACTGTAAAAAATGTTTCTTATTCTGGATTATTCTCTCATATGGCAAAGTCATTATATATAGACCAAATTTTTTTTTTTTTTTGGCACAAATATTAGTTTATAGAACTAAACTGGAGGAATACATTCAAACTGCATTGGCACCTATGGATTAGAAAATGTTACCTGATACAGATAAGACCATAAACCTTTCAGGAATTTGTTTGTTTGTTTGGTTGGTTTGTAAACAAAACCTTTAGAATTTCAGATCTAGTCAGGGAAAAGGATATTCTCACTTTCATGAGTTATTTGTATTAAGGTTCTCAAAAGTAGAACTAAGTGAAACAGATTAAACATCCTTATCTTATAGGATGAGGATCTACTGAAAGTACGAGTATCATTTTCTTCTAAATCATAACTACTGGCAGCTGTAGCAATGTTGTATTCTGCAGTTGTTATATTAAGTATATTATTTCCAAAGGTAGATTGGAAATCTTCTGTTTCAGGATGGGTAGATAATGTCCCCTTACTCTCAGAGATAAATGAAAATGCAGTTCTGTTAGACAGGATCTTTTCTTCAGAGGCTTCTATGTTTGAAAGTGAATTTGAGGAGATCTGAATGCAAATATCTTCTGAAATGCAAACATGGAGGTAATGGATGTCATTTATATCAGCTCTAGGTTCACAGCTATACCCTGCATAACAATGGCAATCAAATTTTTCTATGAATGTTTGCAGATCCTGATATGATGGTTGCCCTTGCAAAGTATATTTTCCATCCTTTGTCATTTGAATTGCAATATTCTCAGGGTTCAAGTGAAGATAGTCACTGGAATTCCATTTTTTCCGTGCACAAGCACCAGAGTCTTGACATAGCACTTGGCTACATATTCTGGCTGCCATTGTGACGTTGATGAGGTAGGGGGTCAAAGTCCTCCTAAGGTAGTTGTCCAGAGTTCTACAGGTGTTCTGTGAAAAGATCATTATACCTCCACAGTTTAATATGGAAACCATTAAAATGCTGTCATTCTAATAACAGTACCACAGTATATATCTATAATTGTTTCCCCTGAAGATTTGATAATAGCTGTAACTCGCTGTTGGAAGCAAGTTTATCTGAGAAGCTGTTCTAAAACTCAAAGATCACAGCAAATTTATGTTGTGTAGTTGCTGGAGATGTTATAAAAAGCAGTTAGATCAGAAAGCAATTGTCTTTAACCTTTAGTTTTGTCTCTATATTTCATGTAACTTTTAGAAACAGATACATTTAAAGAAGTTTCATGAATTGAAGTTCCTTTTTAAGTCTTAAATAGTTTGAATCAATCTGGGGAAAAACCCTCACTCACTTCTTCAGCTTAAACAAATACTTTTTCTATCAAGTAATCTCTTTGAGACTTTTCAGCTTTACCCTGACCTGAATTGGCTACAGGGTAGGGAGCTTTCATGGCATTTTTGAATGAATTGTGGTCAGATGGTCAAATTGAAGATATGCTAAGATAATTGATCATTCTAACTGGCCATGAAATTGGCATACGTTCTGTGCATTCTTGGCACAGTTTAATAACCAGAAGGTTTAAGAACTCTCTCTTTGTTTCTGACCTTATAGGCATTTGCCCAATACCACATGTAGATACACCTAATATTTATACCCATGGAGATCACTTTGGTGAATCTAAGATGTAGGTAGTTTTTTTGGTTTTCTTTTAGGAATATATAAAAATACTTCCAAGAAATTTTGGTTAATGCAGTAGTGAGGCGTACAGTAGTATTTCATTGCTGAAATGCTAGTGACTGTGAAACCTGAGAAAAATCAGGAGCAATTAGTGCACAAATACATAGTCTGACTGGGCTGTGGAGAGTTCTGTTTTCTCACAGGAATCTCAAAATTCAGACAATAAAAGTTACTGCTCATCTATGTTCTGATATTGAGATAATAGACAGAATAGTTCCAGATACAACTGATATCCTTTCTCAAAGGCAGGCACATGCAAAAAAGTCAGAGTGGGATGCTTTGGGGAATAACAATCTTACAGAGCTGTGGAGGTGTATTTGGCCATGCTTTCTGGGACAGGAGGTCTGGCAGTGATGAAGCGTTTTGTTTTTTTGCACTCAGAAGACTTCACAAGAGTCTTCCCGTACAATAGTTTGTTAAATCTAACTTGCCTGGTTATGAATGAACTACCTGGAAAGAATTATGAGAACATCCTTGTAACAGTTTCTCAAACTATCTATTTCCCCTTCCTAAAACAAACTAGAGTGTTTTTCTTCTGACTCAGATTTTCATACAACAAAATTAACCAAAAGCACTATTTACAATACACAGAACAGGCTAGGGCTGAACTTCTCCTACTGCTTTGCCAAGTTCCATGCTCCAAAAGGCAGAAGGGTCTTCTAAAAATTGTTCTGGGCAAGCCCAAGTATTTTTTTCTTTACCTCTGACTAAAATGAAATGAAGATCTAGTAATCCTTTCTTATACTAATTAAACAAGTGCTAACTTCCATATGGTTATCATAGTAACTTGTCCAGTTACCCAGAACCAACAGCACTGATACATTGAAGGACTGAACTCTTGTTCTGCATAGTCAGTGACCTTAGAAAGCCTCACTTGTGCTTGGGTTTTGACTACAAAACACTACTGGCAATATGGAGTTACCATTTTAAAAGTAGACAATACAATATAAATGATCATAATGCTTTACATACTTTTCACTTTATTTCTCCTTAAAAATTTCATGTAATAATTGGTCTAACATACCTTATTTTGTGTTAAATTCATATCGCCCCAGATCACAATTCCAGAAACACCCAGTGCAGCAGATTCTCCAATGGTATTTACCAGGTCATCCTGAAGGAAAACATGCAAAGAATCATACAAATGTAAGTAACCTATAACATAAGGGCAGATGAAAAAAAGCATATAGCAAATGCTATATCCAAAATAATTACTTTCAAATCAGCAAGCAATGATACACCATGCAAATGTCCTATTCTCAATTGCACAATTTTTTCCTGGAATTGGATTGCACATATGATATCAGAAAATGTTGCCAACAATATCCAATTTATATATGTCATCTGTTTAGAAAAACGAGACTGTAAAACTGATCCAGTAGTTAGGCATATGACATACACTCCTCCAAGCATGTTAAGTCTTATTTTGCTGCATTGCCTCCTGGTGGCTCAGAGTTGGTAGCAACTGGTTTCAGTAATGCTATGGGATAAAGATACTGGGAAGCACAGCTGGTGTTTTTGGTTTGGTTTTTTATTAACTTAATTTCTTTTACCAGAAAGTGCTAAAACAGAAAAGTAGCAAAACAAAGGGCTTTCAACATAGGAATCTCCCTTTTCCAGAGAATGTCTCTGGTCTTTTACAGAGATTGATTTGGGAAATTTGTTTCTGTTCAGTTCTCCTTTTAGGGTCAGCTATTAGCCTAGTCCTAGCAAAATGTTAAGGCCTATATGGGATGGGAGAGGACTATGATAATGAAAAAACCAATAAAAAGTCAAGTTACTGTAGGGCACAACACACAAAAAAATTAATATAAAAATGATAGGATTTCAATTATTAATTAGGATCCCAGCAGGGCCCCTTGTTCCCTGAAAGTATCCACAGAGGTGGGGGCAATGCTTGCTAATGCTCTGTCCAGAATGTGGGAGGACACCAGATGGAATGCCATCACCAGGACTCTAATTTCCCCTTCCTCGTGGCCTAGAACATCAACAAGAGATTACCCAGAGTGGTGGTATCTCTGATAGGGTGGATGCCTATAAAAATGTGAAGGGAAAAGTATAGCCAGAACTATAAGCAATAAGATGATTTGATTTTAATCAGAGCCTAACCTTAACTAACCCATGGCATGCTGAAATACAATTTTAAAAGCTACTTGAGTGCAACTAAGGACAGAATTTTCTCACTAGCTTGAAACACTTTCTTTTTAAGGAAAGAAAGACTCCATTTTACTGTATTTTTTTTTTCTTATAACCTAAAAAGCAGGCCCAGTATTACTAATTCTCTTTGGAAGACTTTACTTGTATTTCTTTCCTCTAAGTGTGCTTAATATGTTTTCTAGTTTTGTGATATTTTGGTACATGTGAGGACAACTCGAGAATAAAATACTATTTCATAAATATAATGAGAAAGGTTTGAAAATAGATCTCTTAGTGTTCTGCTTGGTAAAATTTCTTAGGTGGATTAATTTTTTAGACAAAATTGCACACTTCTTTCTGATGCAAGTTAGTATATTTGCTAAATGTCACCAGGTGATTTCTTGCCATATTAATTTGAACTATTTAAGGTCTAGCTTCACTCACCTCAGAGAGATATTCCTCATAGACATCTGTGAATACTGGACGTGTGTATACAAAAACTGGGAGGGGATGGCTAGAGTTAGAGACATAGGAAGTTCTAATGGCTTCTTGAACTCTGTTGCGAACAAAGAGTTGAGCATTTCTGGAAGATTTTAAGGCTGTCTCTAGATAGATAGACGGATAAAGTGCTGTGCTTTTCTTCCACAACCAGTTAAGCTCATTATTTCTTCCTATTTCAATATCTAAACAGGTTCCTGTATAATTATGTGGGTTTTGTTTGTAATCATAGTTATAACAGTCTGGGTAAAGGTAATATCCCCACAGACGATTTGGTTTCATTTCTATGCCCAGCTTCAAAGTTTCCAACATAAATGATTTTGCTGCAAATTCAAATTCTGTTTTAGCTATGGTTCTGGCTTCAGCTTCTGATAGACTGAGGTCTCTCTGCTGAACCAGCTCAATGGATTCCTGTCTGTAAATATCTTTTGATCCCCAGTTCCTTATCCACACAGGTCTCCAGTTTTCCCAGTCAATGACAGCCAATCCAAGTTGCTCATCTGAAGGAATGTAGAATTGGATATCCTCTTTGGCTTTTTTTAGATGATTCTCCAGCAGTGAGAGTTGAGGAAGTCCTCCATTGAATGCCTCTCCTGTGACTTCATTTTTGTAAGGATAGTAGCCAAGCCTGTCTGGATAGAAGAGAGTGATATTTTGCCCAATGGATGTCTTTAGTGTGCTTCCAACTAGAGGAAAAAAATTCATGTCCAGTTGCACTCCAGTCCTTTCAGTACAAAGTTCTGTAGGAGCATTCCAGATAGAAAGGAAAGGTGAATTGGAAACTAGTGGTTGAGCTCTTATGTTCAGAGATGAGCAGCAAGAAACTAGAAGAGTGGCAAACACTACACCAGATGCTACAGGATATGTACAGGTAACACAAATGCCAAAACCTTGCACTTGTCTTACAGTTTCCATTGTAGCATGTGTAGTGACATTAGGTGCTTCTGATCAGGCAAAAATTAAATGCTCTCTTAAATTCAGAAGGTTGGTAATCTGTCAAAAACTTTACCATACTATATATTTCTTCAGATTAATGCCTATTGAGCAATATTCTTTGGTGTAAAATAGAGGTGTCCTCTTTACAAGGCTCTCTACAAGGCTGCAGGAAACTTTTCAACAACTTCTCAGACCTAATGCAGAAAAAGAAGCAAAAGTAAAGTAAGAAATTGTAAATATTTAATTTCTAACCTTGAAACAAATACCATTTCTGATTTTGAATATATTGTAATGCTTGAACACAATTCCCTTTTGAAGGAAAAGAACAATGTGTAACCATAGAGAAATAAGCTGTACCATTCCACTATCAGTTTTACACTTAAAACTTAGATGTAAAAAACCTAGATTTAAAACAGACAGTGGAACAGTATTCAATGGCTCAGAGTGAGTGTGCACAGAAGTAGTTCTGATTGTGTCAGTTACTGATGCCTGTAAAAATGAGCAGTTTCATAGTGACTTCTCTTAATCAACAGCAATGTATATATAATATTTCTCACCTACCTCAAAATAAAGTTCTAATCCTTTCTTTGTTGATTCTACAGAGACCTTAAGGGAAGATACAAGACAACACAAAACAAACCTGGACTGTTTTACACTTGCAGAAAAACAATTGATGGATACTCATTTAACTCAGTGAGGTATCTGAAATATTGTAGGCACTCTATCTTCTGTCCAGACTTCTTTTAAACAGGCTCAAACACCTGTGTATCACTTTGGTTTATGGCCAGCTATACATTACTTCAGGCCATTTGAGATGTACAGATTAAGTGGCCCTAAGTCAAAGTCTGCCCAGGGGTGCAGTTCATTCGGAAAGCTGAGGCTGTCTGTATACCCAGTGAGCAGTCACATTTAGTGGTGGTAGCCTCAGTACAGGCATCAGCTTTTACACAGAATTCCATTAGCTAAAGCATTCTATGTGCAGTAACTCTTAAATCTACATTCCTTCTGATTTTGAAATGGTTAAAACCTGACTCCATCCCATTCTGTAGAGGCCTTGTGATGAGGCAATAGAGTGTGTGAGGATTATATGAGTGTACACAAAAATATAGGGGTCACCATGAAGTGGGCCATGGAGTGGCTGACAATGTAAAATCTCTAAGGACAGATTCAAAAAACAAAAGCAAAGGAGATTTCAGTTTGTATTTATTTATTGAATTCAGCCAGGAGTGGAATCTACAAATCTTGTATAGAATCAGCAGATATACTGAAATCTAAATGTTGATGCAGATATTTCATCATTCCACAGCCACTGATGTGATAACTAAAGAATCCCTGCCAAGAATCACTTTTAAACTAGACTTAGATTGTAGATCTGATCACCAGGAAAGAAGATGTGGCTCTGTTCATTTAAATTGCTTCAAGAGCACCACCTCATTTGCATGGCATCTGCTTGATGAAACTTGTAGAAAACAGGTCTGCATGCATTTCCTCCAGCTGCCCAGAGATGACAGCAGGAAAAAGCCATCTCTCCTCCAAGCTAAACAATCTTGGCTCTCTCAGCCTCTCATCATATGACAAATGCTATAATCCCTTATTCCTCTTTGTAGCAATTGGCTAGATTTGCTCCAGTATGCCTGTTGCTTTATTGTACTTGGGAGCTCAGAGGTGGATACAACACTCCAAATGTGCCATAATTACTGCTAAATAGAAGGAATAAACACATTGCTTGACCTGTTGGTGGTGTATATTCTTGTTAACGTCACTCAAAAGACTCCTGATCTTCATTGCTGCAAAGATGCATTACTCAATCCAGTCAACTTCGTAGAGCCTATTCTGCAACTTCATTCCAGCCATTCAGCTCACAAGCCTGCACTGGTGAGTGGGGTTATTCCTCTCCAGGCATGGGGCTTGACATTTTCTTACGCTGAACTCTATGAGGCTCCTGTCAGCCTCTTTCTCCAATCTGTGGAGGGCCCTCTAAATGGCAGCGTGATCCTGTGGCATGTCAGCCACTCCCAAGTCTGGATTATGTGTAAACTTGCCATGGAAACACTCTTCCCCATTGTTCAGATAATTAATCAGGATGTTATATAGTATTGGACCTAGTATGAAGCCTTAGTATACATTACTGAACTGGAAACAGGCTTCCAGCTGGACTTTGATGAGGCTCCAGCTGTACATCCTGGACTGATCACAACTCTGACCCTGACAGTTCAGCCAGTTTTCAGTTTCACTGTTCAGTTATCTAGCTTGTACTTAATCAGTGAGAACATTATAGGAAACTATGCTGAAAGCCTTGCTGAAATCAAGATCAACAGTATCAAATGCTCTCTCTTTGTCCACCAAGCCAGTCATCTCTTTGTAGAAGGCTGCCAGGTTGAGCAGGCCTAATTTCCTCCTTGTTAATCCATGCTGACTACTTGCAATCACATTTTTGTTCCTAATGAAAATGTTTTCCAGAATTATTTTCTCTCTCAGCCTCCCAGGGTTTGGGATGAGGCTGGTTTGACCAGCCTATAGCTCCTTGGATCTCCTTTTTTTAATCTTTTAAAGAAAGGACTTACATTTGCTTTCTTCTAGTCCTAGGAACCTCACCCAATCACTGTGACTATTCAAATATGTTCAAGAATGACTTTACAATGACATCAGCAGCTTCTTCAGCATGTACTGCTCCTTGCATGCACACACCATTATGTCCCATAAACTTGTGTATATCCAGTCTGCATAAATGTTCCTGACCCTGCTTATGCTTTACTCCTGCTGGCCCCACTCAGCCCTAGGCCCATATTTTCCCTTCTCTTCTGTTGCTAAACTATGCCTAGGCCCTTCACATTGCCCTTCACACATCTTGCCAGATTAAACTCCAAGTGGGCTCTGGCTTTCTTAACCACATCCCAACAAATAGTGTTTCTAGATTACTCGTCTCTGCTAGTACCTCATGTGTGCTTCCTTTTTGTGTCTGAGCTTTGCCAGGAGCTCATCCTGCTGTTTTTTGATTTCTTGCATGTGGAGATTTTTGGACTTGGAAAAGGTCATTCTTAAAAATCAGTCAGCTCCTTGACCCTTCTGTCCAGAGTGGTCTCCCAAGGAATTCTTCCAAGCTGATGCCTCTAGCTGCCAAAATGTGCTTTCCTGAAGGCAGTGGTTATGATCTTGCCATTTCCTTTGTTACCTCTTTTCAAGATCCTGAACTCCACCATCTCATAATCACTACAGCCAAGACCCAGCCTTCACCTTTCCTGTTTGTAACTATGAGGTACACCAGAGCACCTCTCTTCCCGGCTTCTGCGTCATCCCGACTGACACTTCCTGAGAGAATCCAGATGGAGGCTCCCAGGACAAACTTAAAGAATTCTGTACTGAAATTCTGGAGAGATGCTTTTTCCACTTATGCAAATACGTCTTACTAAAATTAAATTAATTTTTACACATAACCAGCTGATATACACCAGCATTTGCCAGGACAGTGATCTTTTATGTTATTAGTTTTGTCATAAGAAAGTGGGAAGGCCTCAGAAAGAAGCTGCAGGAGTAATTTGGCTTTTACTGTTCCTCTGGCTTTGGTTATAAGAGATTCATTGCCCCCACTGAAGTCAGAAGACTACAGAACACAAATTTTATCATTTGTTCCTGTGAAGTTTTTTTATCAGTGGATTTTAGTAATAGGCTGAGTTGATGTAAAGGAAAAGAAGAAACCATTGTTTTGAATATTGCATTTACTGGTTTAGCTAGAATTCATTTATTATTGGCTGATCTTGCAAATTTAAGTGATTGTTGGGAAATGGTTTTCCTCCAAATCTTGCTGTGATGTACTCTACTGGGCATGAGTTAACAGATTATATAATGTGATAGTTTCCAGTTAAAAGGATTGCCTTCATCCCAGCCTAACAATGACAGCTCTGATAAATGTTACTCTCTTCAGTCTCCTTGATGTTGGTCCAAGTGAGCTAAGTCATAAAGCTGCCCTTCTTCCTTGTCAAAAATTCAATTACTTTACAATATATTAACATTAATTATTCATGGAATACCTGACTGGAAGTATATATTGATGGATCTAAGTGCCTTTTGTTTAGGGAAAAAGCTTCAACTTTAGATTTTCCCAAATCTGGCATTTGTAAAGGTTAAGCATTACAGGAAATCATACTAATTTTCTTGGCTTAATTGTTGCATCATTTTTCACAGCATAAACTGTACTGCAGAAACACACATGGTTGAAAGTGCAAGTGTGCTCTTATGTTTTGGTAACTACACAGTCATAGATTTGAGCCATGCCACATGTCCCTGAAAGAGTGGACACTGAAAAGGTTTCACTTGACCAAAGACATTTTGAAAAGAATAGGTAGAGAAGTATTATACATACACTTGAACTTTACACAAATCAATGTTTGTTGCCCCACAAGTGGATGGTGTATTGCATCAAAAAACATTGGTTATACTGTCAGGCTTGTGTTCAAAACCTGCCACTAAACATTAGAGGAATTCTGTTTCGAGGCTTTTAGATGAAAATTAGACACAAGACTCCACATTCTGCCTTAATATAATTAGACATTGCTTAGTCAAGTCATTAAACTTAAGCCAATAAACAAAAAGAGTATCTGATATTCTTATGTTAATAGTGTTAGTTAGACTTAGTGAATTTCAAGCAAAGGTGTCTGAAATATTGCACTTTCAGTTTTAGTTTGAACACACAAAAGCAAGCATGCTGTTCATGACTCCTAAGGCAGAAAGTGGGTGTTACTGAACTATGCTATCTTGTCTTGTCAAAAATTGTAAGAACATTTGTGGGGCCAAGCTCATCAATGTAGTTATCATTTTAAATTACAGATTACATACTTCTCGTGGGTTTATTAACTGTTTCTTTCATTGCCAGCAGTATGATATTGCCTATTAATTAATGGCATAATAACAAAAAAAGCCCTGATGTGAAAATTGGCTGGTCTTTTCCCTATGCCAAAGAAAATATGGATAGAGATTTTGGCATGTAGAGGTGCAGTTTTTCATGGGACAGAAAAATCTAGCTCTTTAAATCTTTGCATTTAAGTCTTTAAAGGACTGAGGGTGTGATGTAAGGTATATGGTCAAATATGCAGATAGGACCAGAATATTAAGGATTTATGCCTTATTCTTTTGTTTTCATATAAACACTAGCTCCTTCAGAGTAGAAATAACTCTTGATGTTACAGAAAAAATAAGGTATTAGACAGTGTAACTTAAGGTCTCAGGAAAAGTTGCTTTGTATTTACTTTTATCTAAAGGTTACAAAAATATAAAGTTGTACAGATGTTTAAGGACTCAATTCTAGCTTCAGTGAAGAGGTCAGCACTGATTAAGTCCTAAGGAGAGATAGAATAGACTTCTGAGGATCAGACTAAGTAAATATTAAATGTTAGTGTATTTAAGCTTGGAAGAAACCTGAAGGAGAACCCAAAGCATTTCCTTACCAGCAGAACTGATACAGCCATACACTGTTTCTCTAAATAGGATCACATCAGCCCATGTTGCTGGGAAAGAGCTGTCTGAGGTCAACACATGTATTTTTTACAGATCAATGGAAAACAGTCAATGTGTCTGACATCTGTCCTGGTCTGTCCTTGGGTGCCTCAGTGGTGCTACTGTGGGAAGTGGCCCTGTTCCCTTCCATTCTGCTCTGGAGTGGTCTTCCTTCTGGATGAAGGGGACAGTATCACTGTTGCAACTTCAAATTAAACCCTCCTGCTCTTTTTAGAGATACATGTTCTGGCTAGAGGCTGTTTATTTGTTACAAACAGGTATCAGAGTCATGAAACAGCCACAAAAGAAAGGGAAGAATAACATTGTAGTTCTATTGCATTCCTCATTTGGGTCATTTTGGCATTTCTTAAAGAAGAGGCAATGACATTCAGTTAACACAAACACATGTGAGTGTTGTGATGATAATATTAACATTTGTGAGGAATGGAAAGCTCCACAAAAAGGTCCACCTCTGGAAGTATGAATCTGTGCTACACAACTGATGGCAGGTTTAACCTGTGAAGATATTTGCATAGAGGATGTGACCTCATTGTTACAAGTACAGTAAGCTTCACACCTCTGCACAGTCAGAATTTGATAAGCACTGATCTTGACAGTGGTTTTAAAACTCCACCCTCATTTCAGTAGATTCTTCTCTGCTGGGCTAAGGCAACTGTTAATGAGGCCATGTAATGAATTGCTGAGGTTGAAAATGCCTCAGCTGATATAGAGGAGAGGAAGGGTTTTTTATAATTAGGTACATGAACCAGCAAAGCTGGCTAGTTTAGTCAGCATGTCTGATTTGAGAGATGCTTGGCAAACTACACCCCAATGCTGTGGCTGTCCTTATCATTAAGAACTGCCAAATCATCTCTTTCATCATTGGTTACTCCCATTCCCGAGTTCCATTTCTGAGTCCAGGGCAATGAGTGCATGAGGACCTGAAAAAACCTCCCAAAAAAATTCTGCCAGCATTCCTGACTGTTGCCTGTGAAAATAAATCAAAATATGCCCATGATGTAAAGGTCAGGAACTGAGCATCCACATTGTAGACAACCCTCCTTAAAAATACCTATGCAAAAGTAGTCAAACATTTTAATTATTTAAAATTAAATTAAATCTTTTAAATTATTTAAATGAGTTAAATATATGTTTTTAACTCATTTTATTTAAATTGGTTAAACTGTACATTTTTACTAAACTTACCCAATTGTTTTAATAGTCTTATAATGACTGCTGCAGTGTTTCAGGATTACTCCCATGTATTTAGTAAAATCTCTATATTTTTCATTCTCTTTTTTTTTTTCTCTTGTGAATTCTAATTCTCAATGTTATAACAATTCTTAATATCATAACAGCCTGTTAATTGATGTTCTGATTTTTTTTAAAAGCAAGTTAGCAAACAAACCATCTGAACACATTCCTAAGAGTACATGGAAGAATTTCCTTTGCTGTATTATGTAGAAATAGATTTGGCAGAACTCAGATTATTCAGTGACAGTTTCGATTGCAGAGGAATCAGGGACAAAATGAAGAGTTGATCATGTGTGACTTTGTAAAGTATTGTGTCTCACTAAGATTACCCTGCAAAACGTTTACTGTCTGCTAAACCTCTAGTATTTTGTGGCAAAACAAGCCCAAACATATTCTCTATAGCAAGAAAAATGCGTTAGCAGTCAATACAGAATTTAAAAGCATAATTATGTATTTATTATGAATATGGGTTATTAATATATAGCTAATTAAAGGTGAGAACAACCTGGAAGCATATTTGGATCACTGTACTACACCACTGCTATCCTAACCTAGAATACTGGGCAAATCACAGCCCAGTTTTTAAAAGCATCTAGTGGGTTTTTTTGATATGTTTTTAGTAAAATAGATTTTTCACTATATTACACTGAAACCTCTTGAATATTTCTATTTAGAATCCTTCAAAAAATAAACACAAACAAAAGGCCCAAACCCAATTTTCTTTGGGCTTGTATATTCAGCCTCTTCTTTATTCTGACTGCTTCTCAAAGTAGGAGGTCAAATTTTCATACTCATAGAATGGTTTGAGTTAGGAGGGACCTTTAAAGGTCACTTGGTCCAACACCCACTAGGGATATTACTTAAGATGCCCAAAGTCATATTTTCTGCAGCATCATTCATTCCAGCATAATTTTAAATTCCTTTGGACAGCAATATTTACAACAGGCTCTAGTGTAGATCACTGTGCATGTTGCAGTACAAGAACAGGCTTCTTAAGCACTTTACTAGACCTTCTCAGGGAGCTCTTCCAAACAAGACAACATTACCTACAAGTGTATAGACAGTATCAAAGGTGGCCCATAATATAATCTGCTATTAGTAAGCACTTAATGATCATCATCTCCCTTATGAATACTATTTTGAAAATCAGAAGTCTGAACCGAACATAAAAATATACATTCTTGCCTTCTACGCACAGGAATAACTGCAGTACTTTTCTATACAAAGCAGGTATCATTTCACGTCTGTGTTAAAAATATATTTCCCCTTCAAGAAACTATTAGCCTAATCTAGGATTTATGAAAGAAAAGAAAATCTACACTGTACAAAAGTAACTGTGCCTTTGGAAAAGGTGAGATTGCTCTGGAGAAGAAAGCAGGACAGATTTTTGCATAATCCTGAAAAGTATTGCAGTATTAAAATTAACACAGCAGTCAATTCTGTATCTGAAACTGTTTGAGTCACAAATTTGTGCCATCCTTTTCAGAAAAAATAAAATCTTCAAGAAAGATGATAGTGGCATTCCCTTTCAAACATAAAGGAGTAGAAACATCCCTGGGGTAAATGAAACCTGCATGGATGAAGTTGTTCCTGGATATTCAGTAGCCACACGCCATAGAGTGTGTTGCCAGAGCAACAGGAGGCAGGGGTAGCAGTGGGAGGGGTCCTCAAAGCAAATTATTCGTGGAAATAAATATGTATTATTAACCTCATACCAGTTTGTACATTAACATATGTCTTCACAGTATGCAATTTCAAGTTCTCTTCTGCAATACCTGAATGCTCTCTCTTTTTAATCTTCCTCTCCTGGGATGGTAATTCATTCCACATTCCTTTCTTCCACGATTGTATATAAATAAATACAATCTGACAAAAAGATGAAACTGCAGTAAAGAAATAAAGCTTTCCTCAAGAGTAATTTCTCTTTCGTACTGTGTTCTTTCTCACCTGCTCTTCCTTCAGAGCCCTCACTAGCCTTTTGTTATTTCGATAAACCCACTAATACTGAGGAGCCCGTCTAATTACCACCCATCCCTGGAGATAAGTGGGAGAGATGGGTAAACAGATGCCAAAGTCTCAAAACAAAAGTGAGTACAAAGCTATGCAGAAAACGGGTGATTTATTAAGGAGGCATTGGCATTATCGAGCATTGTTTTGGGAAACGGGTATGCAGAGAATTAACAGTTCAACTGAAAAGAAGAAAGCAAGAGCATTAGCATAACCCTCGGAGAAAGCCTAGGGAAAAGGATTTACAGCTCAGGAACTGAAAGCAAGGGCTTGTGGCTCTGAGCTGAGGAAATGAGTTCTTTTGTTTGGGTCTGCCACTGGTTAGCGTGGCAGAGTTGGTGCTCTCTCTATGGACATACGGCTGGGACAGCTGACCCCAGCACCGCATCTTCTTATAACTGAGACAACCTGCAAACCCTCACAAACTCTGACTAAACAGCAGAGCTGAGGAACACAATGATATCTACTGGTTTTAAGAGACTGTAACATCTAACATGTGGAGAGAGTGAGTTTGGACCACTTGCCGCGGGAACTAGGACTTGGACAGTGTGTGGCAGTCAGGCCTGGCTCTCAATACCCACATCCTCACTCCCTCTCAGATTTTTTCTCCTGGGAGGCTTTAGTGGATACCCATGCCAGCCCTCACCTTGCCCAGCACGTGCTCCATTGCTTACATGCAACTCTGACTCAAACCTCTTGCCTCAGATATTGAGTGGAGTGTCTTTCCTGCCTGTGGCTTCATGTAAAAAATAACTATTACACTGCAACATGTCATTTACCTGAGTTGAAAGGCTGAAAACATGCAGGTGTCTTTTCTTTCACCCCTGATTAGAAGCATTCACTAGGGAGAAGTAACTTCATATTAAATTTTCCCAGGCATAAGTTTATACCAATAAACGTTAGATTCCTAAAGAAACAGAAATCACTATTAGCATACTCGTACCTGTAAAGGAAACTTATTCCCACCCCCTAAGAAAAATTGCCTAGACTAAGGACTTAACCTAAAAAGCTTGAAACAGGACTTCTTTAAAATAAGGTTGTCTTAGCAATTTTTTTGTCTAGGGACATAGATTTTACTCAATACCTCTATAGAGCTATATATATGCAGTTAATAAGTAATTTTTTTGTGTGTCTAATAGTTCAATGAATCACCAGCATTGAAAAAAGGAAGTTAAAATACACTGAGAGAGAAACAGCTGATAGTGGCACATACAGTTCTGCATGTGTAACACAGGTATGTGGTTGTTCCACCTCACAGACTCCTGACAATCATTCTGGAAAGTCTTATCAAATTTTACCTTCCCTCTGTGAGATCTGAATTTAAAAATAGTAAAAACTTAAACAGCAGGAAAAAAATTTAGTAAATACTCACCCCAATGATTCCACAGATCAGGACTTGCTGAAATGAATGAACAGGTGAGTGGACAAAATTACTACCCTTGTCTAGAAAGGCAGGGCTCTGGCCCAGCCAATTGGGATTTGTCATTTGGTGAAAGCCTTAGCATAATTATAGGGTAGTTGATGAAAGGTGTCTTCTGACACAGCTGACTGCAGTTAAGTAGTACAAAAACATTACTTGTCAGAAGTCTTGCACCATGTTCTGTAGTTTACTGAACAAATTCTTTTCAAAAAAAAAAAAACAAATACAGCTTGACTTAATTTTGCTTTTCACTGTAGCAGGGATTTGTCCAGTGGAGGTTAAAAAAAATTTGGTGGGGAGAGCAAAACCATGTTCTGTTTCGCGAGAATGTAGAGTACCCGCAGGTGATGCATTCATGCAGAGTGTGAAACAAGGTCACAGAAGAGATCCTGTGCTGGAGAGCAGATACCGAGATTGCCATGCCTGGAGATCACTGAGCTGGGTGCTGCCTTGGACCTTCTGATTGCTCTCACAGGGATTCAGGCAGAACCCTTGGAGCTTTATAATTAAACAACCAACCACTCTCTGTCATTAAACTCCGAACTCTGATTATGCTCAGACAGCACTTTGGGTTGGTTGAGGGCTTCCCTCACCAAGAATGGCAGGCGCTGCCACACGTTGCAGTAATTTTGAGCTGTGAACCCTCTGTTGTGCTTTCAATATTGCAATTTACTTTCACTATTGCAATTTAAAAGCTATTTTTCATCTTCCCTGGCATAAAAACAATTTTGTCTTTGCAATCAATTTCAGTTTCAAGACAGTCATTTCTATATTGAAAGGTTTTTGTCATTTTAGATGTTGTACATTGTTTTCTTTGTGTAATATTTTTTACTAAGTTTTTGGTACTTTGTGACATGTCCTCCTTAAATGTATATAATGATAAATCCTCCAAATTAGGAAATAGTCAAAATATTCAGCTATCTATTTTTTAAGGTCAACTGTAGAACAACAGTTTTAAATAATTATTTTTTTAAAAATAGATTAAAAATAAGTTTATAAAACTATTCCAAAATTATGAGAAAAGGTATTCTGAAGCAGTTTGCTATGATGAAGAAACAAGATAGAACTTTTCAAATTATACATTTTCACATTATCATTCTTCAGCAACATGCTAATATATCTGTTACTCCTTTTTTTGCATAAGAACTTTACATCAATACCACTTGGTAAAAGTTAAAGAAAAAAATGGAAATAAAGTTTTGGAATTTTCAAATTCAGTGCTAAAATATGTTTTAGTCTGTGTTGAATTCTTCCACCTGCTATTTTTTCATGGCAAATAGGGAGCCAGCTTTATGTGTCAGGAAAACAAGGAAAAGAAGATAAACAGTAATTAAACTATGTAGGTCAAATTACTGCAGAGAGACTCATGGTAGCTGTTGCTGTTTCAGCCCAACCTGTGGACTACAAGGCTTTACTACTTCACAAGTAGCAGTGGTTTTCTCTCCTGTAATGTTGCACCTTTATGATGCTCCACTCCACAGCATTCTTACAGTCAGCAATCCCATCCAGCATCTTTACCGCTCATCTTCTGGTCCAGCATTCACTTCCCCAGTCAAATAGGAATTCCCTCCCAGAATAAGCCATCTGAGTGTTAAATAATAAAGGGAAATAATCCTCAACTTTTGAATAAACCATTGAATCATTACTGTATTTGGTGGAAGTAGAATAAAGCCAAGGATCCTGAGGAGTTACAAAAATGGGTCTGCAGAGATATGGAAAACAAAAACTAAAAGAAGTGCAGAGAACAATAGTCAAACCACTCTTCACACCTTGTTAAAAACTACTAGTTTGTCTCTTATGTCCAGCAACACCCCCTGGCTTCTATCATCAAAATATTTCTTTCAAAACAAGACTGAGTTGCTGGTAGAGAAGATTCCCATCCCCACAACAAGCCTCACAGAGGGGTGGCCTGCAAATTGTTCACTCCAGTACCCTTGGCCTTTTCTTTGTGGACACTACTCAGCGTAAGAACAGCCTCACTGCCCACTGGATGTGTCCTGCTGAGGCTGCCAACAACAGCATTAGTTTTTGTTTGGGGTTTTATGAGGTGGACATCTGTCCATTAGCAATTGGAGGAGAGCCACCAGCATCACTCCCCACAGCTGCCAGCCTGTCAGCAGGCATTAACAATTTCCAGTTGCTGCTGAATGAGCTGGATTCGACCCAATAACCTGGTGCTAAACATTTCTGTGCTCCTTCAAATCATAAGAGTATGGCTGTTGGGTGGCTCCTGACTTCACTTTGATATAACACAAATTGTGTCCCTGCTGGCAGTGAGGCAGCAAGAAAAGATGAAATAATAGAACAGCCACAGCTGGCAGCCAAGAGAAGCTGGTAAAAATTTGCAAATACCACTATACACTACAAATAAAAAGTAGGATGCATAATGTGCAAAGGCATAGCTGGTAGAAAACTTCAAAGCAGTGTAAGCAAAGATTGAACTCAGCTGATCCAAGAATGAAACACGGAGGAACTAATCCCATTATTAATGAGGGGCAAAAATCAACATTGTGACTTTGGCAAAATGGATTGCAAGGCTGAGGGCACCTGGAGTGGAGTGATGGGAGGCAGGGCACTTATCTGAAGATGTGGGATGTCCCTTCCCTTCTCACCACATATCACCTGCTCTCCTGCCAGTCTGATTCCACTGAGATGAATCCCACTTCCTTGGCACCAGCCACTTCATCTCTCAGCAGAGCAAGTCATTAAGGGACCTGTAACCTGTTTCTCAGCAGCTGTCCCCTGAGCCTCAGTCACACATGTCAGATCCCACCCTGCACACAGCATATCCTCTTTTCCTAAGCCCACCCCTCAGTCAGATCCTCTTCTCTTTCTCTATTCCAGCACATCCCCACTTCCAACCGTCGTTTCTCCAAAGTACCATCCTAACCTCCACAAGTCTCAGGCAGAAGGACTTTCTCTGTTTCATGCTCACCCACCATGGCCATGGGACAGAATCCATCCTCCAATTTACATTGCTCTGGGCATTCTTTTCCTTCAGCCCTTCCCAAAATGAGCTGACTTCCCTAACTTGCTCCCAGGATTGCCCTCCCATGCAGTCAGACCCAGGCAATGTTGTGTCTCTTGCAGGTAAGATATGGGAGCTCAGGTTGCACTGGTAGTTCTGGTTAGTATTACATGCATTTGGCATGCTCTGTGCACATCTAAGATTTGCTTTCCTCATTTAGGAATGACTTTTTGAATTGTCTTTGTCTTAATTTACCACTTATTTCTCTTTAGTCAAGATTTTCTAAATATTTTCCACTGTTCTTGCCAGCTCCAGCCTAAAGAATTCAAACTGGTTTTTGGAGAACTCTGACTAAAATCTATCCAGCCCCCATACCTGGAGTTCAGCTACCTATAGAGGTGGAACATTATAAGCAACTATCATTCGTGTCCTCTTTTGTTTGAGAGAGTCACTTTAGGTGTTAGTGAGGTTGCAAATCTTTTTCTAGGACTGGAGTCTGCGAGAGATCTGACCAACAAGCACATACTGTAGACATCCTCAAATCTTATTCTCTGAGCATCTGTGTCAGGGATCTGACCTGAATACACATGTTCCCATTCTGACCTTTGTCACCAGGTTTCTATACTATGAAAACCAGGGCACTGGGGAAGAGACATGGAAATCAGTGAGCTCCCCTCCAGGATGTACATTAAGCATACAAGAAAACCAGGGAGCTTACATTGTTTAACCCCAGAGAGTCTTTTCCATCCTACGTGTGCATAAACCTTCCAGGTGGAAATATGTCCTGAATGCAGAGAGTCCTCTTCTGTACCACAGCAGCTCAAGCCACTGACAGGTCCTGCTGTCCCCTGGGGCATCTGATGCTCTGTGGGTGAGCCTGTGTTATGCAATGGAGACCAAATAACTGTTGGTTATTTGGTTATTACCTTCTTTCCAAATAAAGCAGTTTATCTGCAGGGTGCAATGAAATACAGAGATACCAGCCTGGATTTTTAAATGGTAAAGCGTGAAAAAATGCAGTATATCTGTTCAGCATAGGACATTTTTAGTTTGCCTGGCCTATTTTTGGTACCTGAGATGGTCTCACTGTGGAATAGTTCTGCACTGCACCTCCTAAGCCCCAAAGCTGCCATTGACCAAACTAGCAGGTTTCAGTCCCACACGTTGTTTCCAGAGCAGCTTTGCTGTTGCTGTCTCTGCAGACCCTTTAGTTTGGACATAGCATCACATTCCTGCAATTACAATTTTTTCCTCTTCTGGCACATTTGCATATGCAAGTCTACCTCTGACTTGTGCTTCTCTAGGTATGCAAGGTAAGAAAACACTAAGAGGAGAAGCACAACTCTTCCCTGGGAGGCCTCCTACAATGTGGCTTGCACTCAGTGCTTTCCAGAGCTCAGATCCAAGCATTTAAAGGCAACACAGAAGGCTCTTTTGCCTTTTCTTCTTTTTTTTTTTTCTCCTACAATTTTGAATAACTAACTTGTTTTCATTTTGAGAGTGACAGATCTAATTTATGTTTAAATCCTTCTAATCCCTTGCCAAGCTACCATGACAATAGGCATTGAAAAAATCAGTAAATAAGAATTTTCCTATTTACCTGATTGCCATTCATGTTTCATTTTCTTTTATGTCATTCTATGCCAATCCACTCTAAAATTATCTCTTCCAATGTGAAAGCCAAAATCAATCTGGGTGAAATAGTTTTGTGTCAAGAAAGATATATCCCTGTTTATCACATGTACACATTGAAAACAGCAGCTTTAACCCATGATTTGCCTTTTCTTCAGAGACACACCCTTCCTCACAGAGCCCAAGTGAAAAAATGTTTGGGAACATAAACCTCAGTTTAAACCAGCAGCAGTAGCATAGGATGCTTCTGAAACTTATCTCATCCCAAAGCACCACCAGTGAAAATCCAGACAATACAGGTAATCAACTGGTGCATGTCTACAGATTTATACCAACGAACCCACATTCCTTAATACAGCAGATATTTGGAATCATGCCTTTAGCAAGTAAGCCAACTGGCATATTTATGTGCACTGATGTGGTCATCTGGGAAAAGATCTTTTCCATGTGGACAGGTTCAAAGCACACTTGGGAAGAAGAGAGAGAAGCACACATCCTTACCGCAATAGCAGAGAACAGGAACTTTAACAGCTTCCCCGTTGTAAATACTGGAGAGTACAAGAGGCACTTACCTGCATTCCCTGGACTCCTTAATTCTTGTCATTTAGGATAGCAGGACCACTGGATCTCAGAAAATCTGGCTTCTTGTTCTCAGATGACAGACTTTACTTTTTTGCACCAGAATGTGTCTTATGGGCCAGGACATTTCTTTTCTGTTAAGGAAGTATAATCCACCTGAGTGTTATTCATGTGGTAGACATGCAAAATCCATGTAAATATTCTCCACCCACTTTTTTTCTAAAATACTAATGTTTTTATTAGCCATCTTACAGGGAATAATACAGGGTAGAGAATATGACAGATGATAATGACTAGCAAAAACTATCTTTGGTTAAGAGTCTTGGCCTTCACCCCAAACACAGAAACATATCACTGCCCCAAGCAAAGATAGTCGCAAGGCTCATGGGGAAGGAGGCTTTGTTTCCTGGTTATTCCTTCACAACATGTGCAAAAGGAGACAGATGAGAACAAGGAAGGAGGAAGGAGAGTTCCTGGAAACGATCTCTGCCATCTGTGTCACAGGTGACTGGAGGAGACTCAGTGCCCTCGCCTCTCTCAGCTGGGAGATCTCTCCATGTGCAGCAGAGACATGCAGCACAGATATGGGCAGCCAAAATCACCTTTAGCTGTCTTTAACTGGAGCATACAAGCAGGAGCAGGGAGATCACTGCCTCTTCTATTTCCAACTCTGAGAAACAGTATTTGACTCATCAATTTACACAAGATTAATTTCTTTAAAACTGATTGATTTCTTTAAGACTAGCTTCTGATAGGTTTGGTTTTTTGGGGGTTTTTGTTTTTTGTTTTTTTTTTTTAACAGATTGGCATTTCCTCTTAAAAAAGAGTTTGATCAAACTGCTCCCATCCAGAAGTCCTCCACCGTGTAGTTGATTGACAGGGTTTTTGTTCTCTTCACCTTTGCATGTATCATCTTGATTCAAATTCATTTCAAGAATTTTATTCCAAGACCTTCTGGGAGTAGAAATCTATTCTTTCTCATGAGCATTGAAAACTTGCCTGGTGAGTCTGCTTTCCCCCCACAACCTGCTTGTAAAGACAAGGAGAGTTAGAACTCATTATGGCTTTGCTATAACTATTAGTACACTGGAAGAAAGTTTTAAAATCTAGATACTAGATTTTAAACTACTAGATTTCTACTACTAGATCTAAATACTAAAAGGTTATGACCAATATTTGCCCTATATTGCAAAAAGTACAAGGGCTCCAGAAGCCTTTTTTGTTTATTTCCTTTCCGTGTTACTGGCTTACATATCACTTCTGAAGAAATCAGGACTAGATCAGTACCCATTTCTAATTAGATCTATCTAAAAGTGGTTTGTCCCTCATGCAAAAATTACTATTAGATGTTTCTTACTTGATTCTACTGGAGTGAGACCTCAGACCCAGATTTGTTTGTGATTTCCTTATTGAGAAAAATAATACAAGTAATTTTAAGTCCAGTCTGACAAAGCCTTTATGCATTTTATGCATTATTTAAACAAATAAGAATTTCAGTTTAAAAGAGTGCTTGAAGCAACAGACCCTATTTTCTGTTACCTTTAAAAACTAAGAGTCCAATTTACTAAGCCTACTGAGAAAAGTGCCCATTAAAGTAGGCCATAAATGTTCGGTGTGAAAATGACTACCTGAATTTGAATTAAAAATAAAAGAAAACCAAGACTTTTCAGAGGGGCTGAGGTAGGACGTTGCTTACCTGCTAGCTCCCATACCAGTAAGTTTCCACATCTAACACAGTTGGAATGCAGCCCTAAAGAAAATCTGCATTATAAACTGCCTTGGAACTGCTTCACCTGCTTGGGGAACTAATTTGAATTACTTCTGAAAGCTACAGAAGTAGCAGTTCATTTGGATTGCAAAGCAGCGTAGAAAAGGTACGTGTTTTCCCAGACTAGCAATCTCCATGTTAAAGACATGAAAAGAACTATTTGGAGTCACAAAGTGCCAGAATACACTCAGGAAGACCCGTGGTAAGTGAAATGGTGATTCTAGGCAGCAGTGACAGCCTTCATGGGTTATTCATCTTGCATAGTCTTAAAATGTTGTTGTATGTTATGAAAGTTGCACTACACTTCAAGACAGCAGCATCCAATATTTTTAGGCCCTAAAGGAATAGCTTTAGGAAATGGCGATTTCCAGGAGAATTTCATGTCTACACTATATTTGATTTCCAATAGCTTAATTCTTTGCAATATAGAAGCAGCATTTCTGAAGGGTATTTTTTATACTCTTCAACTAGTCGTTTGAGAACCATTACAGTTTCTTCTAAGCTTGACTTTGCTTGGGAAGTGTCTATATAAAGATGATATACCATCTTCTGGAACACCTCTATAAAACAAAGTGAATTACTTATTTCCAATTTCACTTTTCAAACCATACAGATATTTGAACTTAGTAACAAAAACACCTATAATCAGATGATTATGAAACAAACAGGAGTGTGAGACAGAGATTAAAAAATTCAAAAACTTTATGTAGGATTGTTTTAGATAGTGGAGTTTTGCTATTTCTTGCTTCCGTGTTGAGCAAACATAGTGTAAATCATCTAGGACAGGTGTTTTTCTGAACATAAAGGAAATTATCACTGTACTGAGTAAAAGGGAGACACCTTGCTACTGGTGAAATCATGCAAATGTAGGAATCCCATTCTAAATATTATCAGCAAAGAAAAAAATGTTAAGAAGCACCTTTTTCTCTGCTGTTATATTACTTCTGAATTCACATGCTCCCAGATAAAAGAAGAATTTAACAATGGATTATATAATAGAGTTTTGCATTTCATAAAGTGGGATTTTTGCATACTATTTTGTAAAGAAAACCTTATGGAAGTAATAATTACCTTTCAAATAAGTAAATCACTTTCTATTACCACAGGATGCACAACCATTTTGCATATTTAGTAGACCATCTTTTATGACCTACAGGTCTGCCAGTGCTGTGGCCTAGTATGCAAAAAAAAATTAACTTTCACATACAAGGAATGACCAGAGAAAACTTGGATTTGACTGAGTAGAGACATATGCAAAAATTTATACTGAGGTTGGAGTAATCAGCTAAGTAGCACGACAAAGACACAACAAGGTGGAAATCAATAGAAGTCTGGAAGAAACAGCATGACATGGTGGGAAGGGAGGCAGGGAGGCAGGGAAGCAGGCAGGAAGGAAGGAAGGATGGACACTTTAAAGGAGATTATTAGGAAAACATGGTAACAATTTTTATTGTTATGAAATGGAAAAAATATTAAAAGGGATGAAGGAACACCCTGTCCACCATGGTTTAGACAAGGACTAAGAAAGCAAGGGATAATCAGATGATCTGCAGACCCTTTCAGATGATCAAGGCTTGAGGCCATTAAAGTCTTCCTTAACCTGTCATCTTTATCCCATGCTTAAACAATACTGGTCCTTTCCCCATCTCTTCTCTTAATGGGTTCAAAGTATCTACAGTTAAATATATTTTTTCCTCTCTCATGGCATCACAATTAAGTTGAAATTTCAGTTCCAATAATCCCGGTTAGTATCTTATCTACCTATTTCATCACATAACATTTGTATCGTGAATGTTCAGTGCTCTGGCATAAAATCTGTGGTACAGCTGGAAGTAATTGAGTTACTGGTAATGAAGACTGAGCTATTTTCCCACTTTTCAGGCAAATTGGAGCCTAATAACTTCAAATGGCACTCACATAACATTACAGTGAAGTTTTAAACCTGCTGCCTATTTTATCCTTCTGGGCAAGCTAAAAGATGATGGTTAAGCTGCCAAATTGATACTTTCCTTTATCGTTTAGGATTGGATTTCTCTCATCCATCTAAAAGTTATGTCCCTGCTCTGAGGCAGTTATTCCAGACACTCTATCACTGACAGAAAAAGACAGAAAACCCTAAAGCATGACCCATCCTGTCTTTGTACAACTTTGTACATCTTTGTATCTAGTAGATTTAGCCTCACCAGGAGATAGCTTTTCCCTCTAATAATGACTCAGTAAATCATGGACACATAACCAGGTCCACAGACATAAATGGTTGAAGTTGTATGGACTGAATGCTGCAGAGCCCTTTCCAGGTAATTTCAGGCATTTAGTTGAGATGCTTGTTTTAGGAATGCAGTTATCACAGACTATCTCTGCAGGAACCTCTCAAGTCCTTCTCAAATCCTCAACAGCGTGTGAGGGGGCAGGAATCATCCTGCAGAAGTGCCTGTCTCTCTAAGTTGCCTGGTACCTAACGAGAGCAGGCCTCTAATTAGCACACAAAAGGTAAGGTAGATGAATTCAAGACCTAAATAATCAGTTATTCACACAGAAAATGAAAAGTATATTCTCTCCCTAGGAGATGGAAGTGCTTTCTGGACTATATTGAACTACTCAGGATGTGATAAAAGATGATGTGAATACCAGCACACAAAATTGCTCCATTTGAGAGCCAGTGCACAGTCTGAAGATGTGCTGGGACCCACTGGGGCAGCAGCTGTCTGGTTGGTGCAGCAGCTCATCTATTTCTTCTCTGAGACACTGCATAACTGAGTACTTGATGTTGAGCCTAATACTCAATAAACTTATTGACTTGTGACTAAATAAACAAATTCTAATAATCGCCTGCTTAAAAGAAAAAAAAAAAAAGGACAAAAAAGAAAATGAAAACGTGTATATTGATAAATTTTCCAAAGAGCATACNTGACTAAATAAACAAATTCTAATAATCGCCTGCTTAAAAGAAAAAAAAAAAAGGACAAAAAAGAAAATGAAAACGTGTATATTGATAAATTTTCCAAAGAGCATACTGTGTTAGACTGTTCAGTCAAAGCATTGCCTGTACCAATTTAGCTCCTAAAGATGCTCATTATATAACCCATTGTTACCTTACAAAATAATGCAGACGATGATAATGTACATATTATTTTTTTTTAATGTACAGGAACAAGGTGTCAGATTAACTTCTTTTATTGAAAAGTATCAATGACATTGAAATTAATGACATTTCATTCCCTGGATATATTTGCCAGAATCTTCCAAGTGAGATAAATTTTAATATGTCACTTGGTCCCTTCTTTGAAAATGTGTGTATATCCCAAAATTCACAAATTCTTTTCAAATACTTCCCATAGAATAAAATAATCTTACAAGTTTTATTCTACTCTAATATTCACCAGACCATTCATAACCTTTAACATCATACAAGATAGATTCTCCCCTTTCTGGTACCTACAGCAATTTTTACTATAGCCTATGATTTTTTTCCCTTTACCAGCAAGCATTGTATAATCAGTCATTATAAATAAATAAATATATAGTGGTCTCTTTAATTCATGTTCTTTTCCCCTGAATTTCTTATAATATTTAACATATTTTTGAGTTAGGGCTCTATTCAGATCAGTGCATAATATTACAAGTGCAGGGATAGTGCCTTATGATGTCCCACTGCTACACCAAATTCAATTGTTTGGGAGGTTTTTTGCAGTTAGATGAAGCTACTTGCTTGTTAGCCACCGATATTTGTTGTGTTCTTTCAGTATTTCTTTTCCTAGATACAGCTCTTTCACTGAGCAAATGCTTTATATTATTTTTCTCTAACTATCTCCCTTTCCTTGAGGGAGAAAAATCTTTCCTTCTCTGATTGTTACCACTAAGTTCACCCCATGCCCACTGGCCTGTGAAACTTGAACAATTTACAACTAATTCTCTGAGAACTGCCACTAACTCAGAAAAGGTACTCCTTGAATTTATTTATTTACTTTATTTACTTTACTCTTTGAATTTATTTATTCACTGGCTCTTCTTGTCTCTGAGGAAAAATTAAACAGACACAGATCTTTCCTTGCTTTTACTTGTAAATAGCTCTGAATTTGTTCATGCAAGGTAAACTAAAATACAGGTTGAAAATAATCAGGACCTTCTTATAACACAATGTTTTTTGATAACAGAGAAAAAGAAGAACTTGCCTTGCATAGGAGTGCTAAGGCGCAAATCACAAATAGGACAGAAGTATAAAAAAGGTAACCAGATTCTAAAATATTACATGTTGCTAATACAAAAGAACAAAGTATAAATATATATTGTTGGGGGGAGGGCAGGCAGGTAAGTATATTTATTGTATTCATCACCAGGTTTTAAAAATGGCTTATAAAATTCCTTGCCTTAGGATCTGAGCCTGTGCCATCAAAATCAAAGCACTTTTGTTTATGTCAACTGTGCTATGAGAAGTACTAGCCTCTAGAGGTATCCAAAGATTTAGAATGTGAAGAAATTAGTGGAATGTTCCCAAGAGCTGAAGGAGAGGATTATTTTGTAAATGGAACACAGGAACTACTGCACTGCTGTAGTGGATTTTTATGTTGAAATTTGGACTGAAAATATTTCCAGGAGCCACAGGAAGGCAGTGTGTAACAACTTCATTGTAGTTTTGAAGGCTACATGTCCAATATCTGAGGAAAGTGTCATAAATATCAATTTCACTACCTGAACTCGGCTTAGTTGAATATTTTTCAATGGCACATTGGTTTCAGGCAGAAAATGTTGACTTTTGACCTTATGCTTAATTCTGACCTTATCATTTAGATTGCTATAATGTAAATGACTGATACAATGTAAATTTGCACGTAAATAACCACAAGGTTGTTTGGCATTTACAACATTTCCATCTTAAAAGTGGAGTTGGCCTCCTGTGAATGACCTGAAGTGATTGCAAAAAAAGTGAGTCAGTAAAAGATGAGATGTGTCAGGCAGCAAAACGCCTGAAGCCACAAACTCTCAAGCATCTTTCCCAGCCCCTGCTGGCCAGCTGGCCCTGGGTGGGCAGACAGGATGCTTTCTGAAGTTTCCTAACCACAATGATGAGGCTACCCAGGACCCAAACCCACCGATTTCAGAGACAACTAATGCAGGCAGAAGGCAAAGAGCCCTCATTATCTCTTTTGAGGGCCAGGTTTTAAAGGCTCAGATGCTCAGGTCAGGTAGCCAGGGTATGTAGTGTGACCCAGCCTGTAATTTCACTCCTTCACACCCCTCCAGAGGAACTGGCAGGTGGAGAGAGTAAACCCAAACTTCTTCTCATGTTCATATACAAACTGGATGAAGAAAAAAAATCTCTGTCTTCCTGCTCTTCCAGGATCCAAAGATTAAGGTATTTTGAAGGGAATCATGCCAAATCTACTTGAACTCCCCCTTTCTGGTTCATTGCAGACAATTGCAAGAATAATAGCAACTATTAATCCAGAGGTATGGATTAATAATCCAGTGTGTGATTTACAATTATGGAGGGGACGGATGGGGCACTGGTGTATAAAATTCTCCAAATACTGGTACTGAGTGGCTGGTGTGTGTCCTGGTATGAGGGATTAGTCCAGATGTCCTGCCCCCAGTGCTCCCTCTCTGCTATCCCCATCTTTGGAAATCTGGCTGTACCAGCCTGTGAGCTTGGGTAAACTGCATTCCCTGCAGAGCTGATAACAAAGTCTCTGATGTGTCTGTATGGAAAATAACAGTTTAAACATTTCTCCTCAAAGAATTCACAATCCTATTGGATCCTATGTAAAAAATTCTGATTTGATCTACATTTTTCTTTTAGCTCACTCTATTTTCTAACACAGTAATTTTTCCCCCACCTTTATCCTGATACTCAGTCTTTTTGGCAATAAAGTGATCGTATGAACTTTCTACATATTTTACTATTTTTCAAAGGGAAGAATATATTTTCTTTCAAAAGTCATTTTTTTCCAAGTTAATTACTTAGCATTAATACAGATTTTTCATTATGCAAATCACCTTTCAAGCCCATTAGCTATTGTGGCTGTTGTTGGTATTCTTGACTGGCCTAATTCTGCAGAACAATGTGCAGCACAAAGGGTTCACTCGAGGAATGAAACCTTATTATCTCACTCACCTCACAGGGATATATTTCAGCCAAGCAGAATTTCAGAGCAGCTTTGTTTGCCGATGGGTGAATGTCTGTCACTGAACTTGGCTTTTGATAGGGGATATAGAGAATTCTTGCCGAAAGGAGGCAGAAGATTGAGAGGGAAGAATAGTTTTGCTGAAGCAATAGAAAGTGCAATAATAGTGGGGGAAAGCGATATGCTGTTGATTTTTGCAGTTTATATGGGGTAGAAAGGAACAGCTGGCATGTGACCCTTAGAGATTTTTTTCCAAGGTATTTGCTCTTTGCAGTGTGGAAAACTGAAAACATTCAAGCCCCAAAGGGGAGAACCTTCAATTCTGCCCAAAGCCAGTAAATGCAGTGTCTGGTTTTGTGACCTTTTTATATGCTAAACTTACTGTTTTGTCTAAAGTGCTGGTTAAAGTATAAAGATCTGATTTTATATGCAGAAGTATAAACATTGAAATTAATATTTTCATCAATAAGAAGAAATTCAGAGATCTGAATATTCAGAAGCTTTGTTCAGCCTGCGAAAAGCTGTCCACCTGTAGCTGAAACTCAGCTAAGTTCCTGAACCAGACAAATTTCCCAAGTGATGTTTTCAAATGCAATTTCCAGTAACTTTTCTGTTCTTGATTTGGTAAGACCATCAGAATAGGATATATGTGGCATTTTTTTGCCATATGTATTTCAAATTTTTAAAAAAAGAAGTTTGTTAGAAGCACAAACCTTTCACAGGCTGAAAGAAAACCATCTACTTTTTTCCCTAGGAGTTCAAAATTTAGTTTACTTTGGGCTTTGGGCTTTGGACTTTGGGCAAGGATTGCTGAAAGGTGCAGGTGACTGTTACTGAAACTTCTTCTCTAGCCTCAGTTTTTACTGAGTTTTTCACTCGAATTTGAGTGATATTTCTTTTTCCTATTTTCAGTGCTGTAATCCCTGAATTACCATTATCACTACACATTAGACCAGAGGGAGTAAGGCTTAGGCCCCCAGAGCCACTTAAGTATTTAAAGCTTTTCAAAGCCTGAATTCTATTTAAATCAGTTGGAGCTGGTTGGTAAAATATATTCTTGAACACAGAAAATAAAGCATGCACTCTAATGTTAGAAAAAATATCCCTATCACTTGTTTATTTACATTCTAAATATCTTAGGCTTTAAAATGTTAAACTCTTTCTGCAGGGGTGCAGAAGCAAATGATTCAAAGAGTATTTTTGACTTTAGTATTTAAGGTGCAGGAGGTGAAGCTGCTAGAAAAGCTGTTTCACATTTAAATTATGTTTTAATTAAACGTATTTCTGATATAAATGAAATTAATAAAATTAATATAAATGAATATAAATGAAATTATTCCTTTTTTCTCTAACATAAAGCCTGAATGAAAAGGGCAAAGAAAGTTGCAACAGTATGAAAATGTTCTGGGAAGAAAAGTTTGTTTGTTAGTTGAAATTACTTTTAATTTTCATTTTGTATTTAGTTAGAAGTTAAAAAGCCAAAGGCAAAATCATTTGTTGAAATGAAACAGCTATAAAAGGAGTTTTTTATTTCCTGACTGAAAGAAAAGTCTTTAAAATGATAGCCAGAGAAACATCTGGATTGCATTATCTGTATCCCTTGGAAATAAGAGGACATAAGTGCTGGAAAATGCAGTTGAAAATAAAGATCTCTGACAGTTGTTCCAAGTTGTTGTTTTTTGGGTTCTTCTTTCCCCAAGCCTTGCCTTTTGCCTGCAGGTTTCTTTCAAAAGCCGTGGTGTTTCTCTGGCTCTGGAGGTCAAACCTGGCCCAGGGCACTGACAGCTCCCTTCAGGAGGAGCAGGATCATCTCCTGCTCTGGGCTGCTGCTGTGCAGCTGGAGGGTGCCCTGGGCTGGGGTCCTGCTGTGGCTGGAGCCCTTCCCCCAGGACATTAATCCAGGGAAAAAGCAACAAGGTTCCCTAGCCATTACCCTCATTTCTGTCCTACTGGTTTCACTTTTGGCTTTTTGCTGCTCTTTAGGAGAAGGAAAAGGAAAAGGTACATTTTGACAAGTGGAACTTCAATAAAAAGAAACTCATTGCATTCTCACTTCTAAAATGAGTGAGAATTGTTGATTTGTCTTATCCACTGTTTTATGCTCTTTAGCAGGTGAAATAATGGTAAAAACAAATTTATCATAATGTCTGACCCCTCAATGTGGACATAAACAGGGATAAAGGGATACCAGCAGGGATACAGGGATACAGCAGGCCCTGCCCAGGCTGAAAGGTGTTCTTTAACATAAAAAATGGGTGGTGGAATAACAGGACAAAATTATTCTATTTAGAACACTGCTCATCTGCCTAAAAGCTAATTATAGTACCTTGATAGAAATAATTCCAAGTGACAGGTCATTCTTTATTGCAATTACCATGTGCAAACACAATGAGCTGGTAGAGATTAACAAGCTCTTTCATTTTGTAGTGATGGAGTTTGTCCACCTGCCAGCATCACTTTTTTTCACTAAGTGGGCCTCTCTAAGAGAAGAAGGTGATTTTTGAAATCTCACTACCATTACTGTTGTCATTAAACTCGTATAAAGACATCTTGAGTATGTGTAAATTCTCAGCTATTTTTGATATTGTAGCTTCAGATTCTTCCTGGTAGGAGATATTTTACTTTTTGCAGTGCCAGACTAGTGGGAATTAATGTACACACTGAAAATCAAATGCACAGTCTTGTTGTCAACACTAACACTGTTAAGAGCAGCAACCAGTGCTGTAATGTTTATAACAGGTCTGTCTGTGTACATGCAAACAAATTTGACAGATTGCACAATTTATTAATGAAATGCTCAGTATCCTCTAGAAACAGCTTTTAGTAGATACTACTCACAGAGTTCAGCTATTTTTTTTCCAAAGGAAGCAATGCATATTAGAAATCATTTGCTATTTCTGTGTGTAAAGCTCTTGATTTTTTTTTTTCCTGGCTCATTAGGATATTAGAAGTTTTGGGCTCAAAATGAGGGGATTGTGCACTTAAGGTGTTAGGACATTTGGACGGGTTTTCAAATTTATCAGCAGAGAATCTGTGTGGTAGAGCTATTATTTTGTTCCTCTGAGCTTGTTATTAAAGGAGGTTCCCCATGTCTGTCTTAATTTTCCTTGTATTTCTAGTTCTCTGCATTACTGACCTGTCTATATTAAATTCTAAAGTCAAATGAGACTGACAGTGCTTTAAAAAATATGTAAATTTCAGTCAAGAAAAAAAATAAATTGTATTAGGAGTAATTAGTGCTGGGTATTTCCACATCAGATCCCACAAAGATGATGAATTAAGAAGCTTTTTGAAGGTGAAAACAATCACAGACCTTCATATGGTCACAAAATATGTTGAGGACAGGAGGCAGGGCAGTTCTGACAGGTCTTGACTCAGCTCTTTGCCCACAGCCTGCAGAATTCTCACCTGACCAGGAGAGATCTGGTTTTAAATGTTTTACTTGCAGGCTTCAGAAAGCTCTTTTGGCCCACTTTTCTCAGGATAAACACCCAGATAGAGCACCTTGATGGTTTAGGGAGCTTGAGACCTCTTCCTGCTGCACCTGCTGCACTCTCAGCATCCAAAGCTCCTCATGGCTGTAGTTCCTCTACGTGCCTCGAGGTCACATCTTCGATGTGCCTTGGTGACTGACAAAAGAGGATCAGACACTTTGCTGTGGCCCTGAGGGCACCGATGGCCTTTCTGTCCCTCCCCCAGCCCATGTCCCAGGAGCCCCGGCTCGATCCAGCCTGGGGCTGTTGCCCCCTGCCCCAGAGATGCCGCAGAGAGGCCAGGCTCCAGCCCTGGCTCTGTGGGGATGCCTTGGACCCATGCTGTCAGCTGAACAAAAACCATGTCCCAGACTAGCACCCCTATCCCCCTCAACAATCAGGCTTCAGGGGGTCAGGCTGCAGCACAGGAGAGTAAATTCTACTATATAACAGTCTGGCTGCCTCAGGGAAACCAAAGGTACAGCAAAACTCGAGTTATTCCTACCTATTCAGCATATTATTCCAGTCAGGGTCCTGAATTCAGACCAAATATCTTCCAAACTTTATTAGACCCTTGATTGGTTTCCAAACCTGAAACTACAGTACTAGGCTGTTGAATAAAATGGGATAGAGGTGGGGTTTATCAGCATAATCTGCTTCTCCCTCAGATATATTCAGAAGATATGTTCCAAGGACACTTAGCAAATCGCTCTCTTCTGGTCACATAGTTGAGAATTCCAGAGAATGGCACCAAATCATAAATGTGAAATAGGTCTCCAGGGAGCCATTTGGCAAGAGGGGGTGATGAGAGATTGCTGGGAAAATCTGCTGTGTTGAAGGAATGTAGCAGTCTAGAGTGCTAGGAAGGACCTGAGCAGAGGATTTTAGGGGTTTGGTAGCATCTACAGGCTAGGTGTAAGAATCTTGGTTCATTGTGCTTGCTACCATTCTGAATCTATTAGCAAGCACAGCAAAACAAACTGTCTTTGTGAGTGTTCCCATATATTAGGACATGGACATTTATTTTAAAAACATGAATTTATGCAGACTAAAACCACAAACCCCCAGTGCAAGCAATTTTAAGAACACTTAGTAATGGTTTACTTGTCTATATACAATATATTATAAGTATTATGTTTTGTCCCAGCTATCTCCACAGGGTTGGCAGATATGACACAGGAGTTCCACATCCATCTGGGACAGAAGCTGAAGGCCAGGTAAGGTATACCTGAATCCCACCCTTCACTTAGGAATGACCCAGCTCAGCCAGTAGCAGGCTTAAACCAAAATAAGTAAATTCACACAGAGGTTTTTTACCTGGTTCTGATGAGATCTGCTGCTTACAAGGCTTTGCAGGAGAGAGCTACCAGAACTGTCTGTTCCCAGGCTACCTTACATTTCTGCTGGCTGGCAGACATTCAGTTCTTCCAGTCCTTCCCTAAGTGGCACGGAGTGAAGTTTGTGGCACACCACTTATGCCCACATTCACTTGTTACAGCATGTTCTCTTTGGCACAGTAAACAAAGCAACCCCAACCTCCTCCCAGCATTTGAGATCAGGAGGGGTGAGGGCCCTTGGAATGCAGACAGAAGCACTTGGTGCTTTGTAAAAACTGAGGTCCCTGATCATAGATATGAAGAGAATGAAAACTGACCATTGGAAAACGTGCAAGCTCCTGAAAGAGCTCAGGTCAGAAATGTGGCAGACAGGTGGAGGCTTGAAGTGTTTGTGCTTTTGGCTGACTCCTCGTGGCCTCGTGCACCAGGCCCCCTCAGTGGGGCTGGACATAACCCACTGACAAGCAGTGCTGCACCTCTGTGAGGGTGCCCCAGCACATTTATGAAACCTCTGCCCCTATGACAGACCCAGGAAGTCTGAAGGGCAGAGCTGCCAAGGAACTGTACAAATTCTGCTCCTCAAGAGAAGGAGCAAAGCAAGGGGGTGCCCACCTCTGCCAGGGTACACAGGCTGCCTTTGTGATTCCCTCTCCCTGTGTGGCCCAGCTATCACACAGAAGAGTTTGGTTTGTTGCCCCTGTTGCTGTGCTGCTTCACCCGCTGCCTGGGCTCCTGTCTGGAGCACCCTGGCACAGGGAGGGACGCAGAACTGCTCAGAAAGCAGAGCCTTGGAAGCCAGCGTGGGACAACACAGAGTTACCGAGGCAAACTGGCCACAAAACATCTGTGGTTTCTTTGAGTCACCCTGGAAAAAGATTTGGACTGCATTGTGTAAAAATATATACTCAGCAAAGAAGTTTGAGATAAGAAAAGACGATGTCACTCTTATATTTCAATCGGCAGACAAATTCACCTTACTTTGGAAGTGGTCCATTCCCAGGAAATTTGAGATAATATGGATCAATCACCATCAAATCTTCCACTGAGAAATGAGAAGATTAAACAGATTATTATGTTTTTCAATACAATGAGTTGATCAGTGCTACAAAGTCTATTTGAGAAACTAGGTAATCACATTTCTCTAGGTAGATTTCAGGAGGTGTGAGACTTTGTTCATAAAACTTTTCTGTCTGTTTCCAATTAATATTTTAATGAGCAAGTTTTCTTCAGCAAGCCTCTTGAGGAAACAGCAAATTTTATTTGAAAGGAGAAAAAATTTCTAAAAAAATACATTTTACATCTTTCTCCATTAACATTTGCCTCAAAGACTAATTGAAAGAATTTGATTGATCTGGTCAGAAAGATTGAGTGCCTCAGCACAATAAATTTGTGGGTAAGTAACCAATCCCTAAAAATGACAGAACATTAAAAAAATTAAAGATTTTAATGTAGAATTCAGATACTGCATTCTATTCCATAAATAGGCAAACCATGTAAGTAAAGGTAGTCTGCTACAACTAAGGCAAATTTTTATTTCTTAGGTGTGGTGACAACATAAAGAAATACCTTTCCATGCACTGTAGTTCCATTTTGTTGAATTATGTATATGCAATAATGTTTTAAAGAAGCAGATGAGACTGTTGTCACAACACTTATATGTTTATAGGCCAGGTGACTGTGAGCTGAACAGACACTGAGCAGGCACCACACGGGAGTTCAGATCTCCCCTCCCAGTGCTGTGCTCCCAAAGGTGTGTGCCCAGGGAGGCTTTGTTCCCACCACTGCAGCGTGGGCAGCACGAGAGCGGAGCTGCTCTGGGAACAGCCTGTGACAGTGCCCCAGAAACTGATCACAGAAATTTTAGAGACACTTTTTGGTTGACTGGAGTTCCTCCCTGCTTTCTAGATCTTGAGCCTGAGGGCAATTTTTTGAGGCTTGCATCAGCAGGTTCAGGAGTTAGTAATTTAGGACTTTTTTATTCAGCAGCTGGAACTCAGAGTGGGCTGATGGGAGAGCTGGGAATGGTGCCATGAGCTGGCTGAACTAGGTGTGAGTTTGGAGTGGGACTGAGTATTTTAAAACACTTGTGTGGCATTTTTATTCAAAACTCCTTTGCTTGAGTTGCTTTAAGTCATTGTAGGAGTTTAGGGAGGAAGGGTGAATCAAATCTACTTTTACCAGCTGGGAAGCATTCAAGAAAGTATATGATATAGTTTAGCAAACCAGTTAAGACAGATAAACTGCTTATTGCGTCACCTGGCAAACTCTGGGAACCCCTGCTACTTGCAATTTATGGTTTTAGTTCTTTTTATGCAAGTCTGTGATTTCTTTATTTTGAGTGAATGAATGAAAGCACACAGTAGAGATGGACCATATATAATTTCTGGTACCAGTCCTTCCATTTAGCTGCTTTTGCTGAGAACAGATAGGATCAGGAGTGCAGCAGTGTCATAACTGCTCTTACAAGATCTCTGCCAGTGCACAGGTAGTGAAACAAATGGGAAAGACCCCAGGGGAAACTTAGCAGACTTCTGAGGTGAAGAAAGGACCATTTGTCCTTTGGACCCTCCCTGTGCTTTTCTTGGCAGTGTCTGCTTTTGCAGAATGTATGGTTGCTGTAGTTTGTGGTAAGGCAAGACCCTGCTCATCCTTTGGATTTGGGGATAACCTGCTCATCTGGGGTCTGAGGGCTCTTACCCTGTTCATGGCTCAGCCATCAGCAAAACTGTCTCTTTGGACTACAGTTTGACTATCTGTAAAATTGTTGTTACAAATGCTTTGTAAAGCATTTCAGGATTCATGGGTTGGCCATGCAGGTATTTACTGGACACATTATGTGAGTGACTTAAAAGCCACCAACTCTTACGAACAATAGGCATTAAGTTCCTTTTGGAGTTTGGCTTTAGGAATTTTCAGTCATTTCTTCACACCACACAGGTCAAACAGTATGCCTTGATCAGTGGCCATGTACCTTTGGGAAGTGGTGTCATCTGGGGCAGAGGTTTTAGAGCTGATCTGCAGCGAAAATCTACTGTGTGTCTGAGGTACATTGGATCTGAGGCATGCTCAGAATAGACATGCCATTTTTTGAAAAGGTCACATTCAATGCTCAGATGTCACTTATCTGGTCTCATCTGTAGCCATGAACCTTAAAAGAAATGCCAGACTAAATTTTCAGGCAGAAAAAAATTAGGCATGCCTGGGGAAATCCATCTGCAAGCTAATCCCAGCCAAATGCATTCCTTCATAAATGAAAATTATTATTTCTGTACTTTGTATTTTCCAGACAGCACTGGAGGAAATCCTCCAGGTATTGCAAAGCAATAGTAATTGTGTAGGAGTTAGCAAAGGTGGCTGCTGATACACCAGGCAAGGAGCTGACTGATGGCAACCAGCAAGAAGCCCAGCAGGTCACCTTCCTGTGATTCTGCAGAGCAGAGGGGTCACACCCCCAGAGGTGACATTTGTGGCAGAGCAGGGTGCAGACAGCACTGAGAGCACACCCTGCCTGCAGTGCTGCTCCCCAGGCCTGCCTCCACAGAGAGACTCCACTGCCCTCACTGCTCTGCCTTCGCTTCCCACCACAGAGTACAGTCCTGGCACTGCAGAGCTGCCAAGTGAAATTCTTCCTCTCCAGCTCTGTTTGCCAAGATTGCACAGGACCCATCATGTTGATTGTTCATTATAAAGCCCTAATATATGTTTAATGACACCAATTTTTTTTTTTTTTTTTTGCAATGCCAGCTGGTATTTTAACAGCCTTAATAATAGCACATATTAGTAGCATTATTACTTGTTTGTGTAACACTCCACCTTCACTGTGCTATGCCAGCAGTAACTAATGAATGCATTCTAGGAAATTGATCCACCTGAAGCAGATTTCTCTGAGTAAAGCTTTAACTTCAGGGAAATAGGTTGCAAGCTTGGTGTGGGAGTGAATATGAGAGAGATTTAAAGCTCTTTTTGGATTTATAGAATAGCCTCCAATTCCTCCTGATGCAGAAATCAGTTTAAAAATAGATAATTCCACCTGGACCATTTGTGTGCCTGCTGCTCCAGACTTAGCCAAGAGCAGCAGACCTGCTGCTCAAGCCAAGCTGACGAGAGGTAGGAATCCAAGATGGGGGGATGCCAGTGTGACATCTTTCAAACAGCCTTTTCCATCCATCCTCCATATGACTAAAAAATTAATAGCAAGAACAGATGAAATAAACCATATTACTGGGCTATGAAATCAGGGGTGTCTGATGAAAGCAGCTCAATCAGCAGCCTCAGATATGCAGATGTTGGGAAAAAGAAAATCAGGCTTAAGACTATTTTAGGTCTTTCATTTGGCCTTGAATATTCTGCTTTACTCAAAATACCTTGCAGCCCTAGATTAATGTATGAAGTTGGCAAGATAAAATACTAGGCATATAGACAAGAAGAAGCAAGAAGGAAGCTAAATTTTACAACTTGCTGCTGAGATCGGGCCCAGCCCTTTGGCCAGTGATATTAGCTGTAAATGATGGCAATAGCTATAAATGTTTTGAATCTGTTGCCCAAAAGATGGTAGTCAGCACCTCTGGTAGGAGTCAGAACATGGGTGATTCTACAGAGCCTCAGTGGGAGCAGATGTTGGCCAGACTTGTGCTGAGCACTTGTTCAGGTTAGGTATTTCACTTTTGCTATTTTTTTATATACTTGGTTCACACACTGAGCCTCAAAGCCTTGAACCCTACATGAATCATCTTTTACTGGCACTGCCCCTCTCTCCCTATGCCTGTTTGGAAATCTCATAAGCATCAGAGAGCTGGTGCTAATGTTAGGCGCAGTTACGCTAAGTAGGTCCTCTTTGGACTCACAGCAGCTCCCAGGATGATTTGTGTGGCATACCATTCTGATCCAGTCACCCAGGCTCTTTCTTTGAACCCATGTTGACAGCCAATCCTTTGCCTTTTCCTACCCATCTGATAAGAGAAATTATCCCAGCACACAAGTCCCTCATGGTTGTATTCCCCTTTCTCGCCCTTTCATGTATTTCCTGGCTCCTTCCTATACTGCCCTAAAAGCACAAGAGGCCATAGTAGCTACTTTGAGGAGAACCTGTAATTGCTGCCTGAGCAGTCACTAAAAAGATTGAGACAATTTTCTTTGCTAAAATTCCACCAGAAAAGCCAAGGACTGAACCCACAGTTCAATGCTATTTTTCGCATACCAACTGAAAGGTTTTCTAATTGATTAGCAATTAGCCAGTTCTGAAAGACTCAGGGTCAGACTCCAAAGTGGTATAAATCAGAGAAATGCCACTGAAGTCTCTGATTCATTTTCCAAATGGTAAAAAATTGAGCAGGAGCTTTAAACTGCCATGTTTAAAGCTTGTCCATCCAACAGCTGGCTAAAATTCAGAAAGATAGCTCATTTTCTGTAATGCTCTTTGACATTAGGTATTCCCAATGGGCCAGATATAATCAATACAAAAGCTAAAGTGAAAATTCAAGGGCTTAAAAAAACCAAAACCCAAGAAACCATGGATCTGATAAACATAAGTTTTAGGAATAAGGGTCAAAATGTGGAATCAAATTTTACATCTTTACAGATGTATGTTCATTATCATAATGGATCCAAACCAAGTTTTAACAGTTCTTCTGTCTCTTGGATGGAAGTCTGATGCTCCTGTCAAAGTGACTGGAAGGATTTTGCTGGCTCTTGGTGGGGGTGGACTGCATCCCTTGTGAAGCCCAATTCCCCAGCAGGTGTGGATATCGCCTGTGTGCACAGCACAGTTGTTGCATGTTGCTTCCTTTCTCTTCAGTTCTGCTTCTCAAAACATTCAGCTCACTGCTGTTCCAGAAAAATGTTCTAATGAAACTAAAGGCCTGGGAACTGAACAGCCTTGGGAGAATTAGAGTGGCAAAGGAGTTTGGCAAAAGCTCCAGAATCTGCCTTTTCTCCTGTAACAGACAAAGACTTTGTCTTAGGAGATAAACGAGCATTGCTTGAGCTTGGTTCATATGTTCTGGGAAGTCTAATAGCAGGTCTGTCTCTAACATCCATATATATTAGAGAACTTTTGTAAACTCACTAATTCTGACGGCACTTCTTCCTGTATTTCCTTCAGCTGCCTGACAAAACAGAACTGGTGTGGGGCTGCTGCTCTTCAGTGCGTGCATCTTATTTCTGGACATAAGTTAGGCCATACTGTTTTCTCTGTCTGCTTCACATTGTTGGACAAGCATGTCACAGCTAGTGAAGTCTATATTATATCAAGATAAGACAATTATATATGTGATAATGAGTGGTGATGTTTCTTTTTACTAGTCAGAAACTCTAATAATAATTTAGATAAATGCAAGACCAGACTGTAAATTACATATTTTCATTAATCTTCTACTTGTATAAAATATAACCTAAACCACTTCTGACTTTATTAGAACCAGATAGTTTTTCATATTTACTATTCAATAAATCACAATGCAGAATATGAGGAAATATAAGAAAATGTGTATTATTAAGATAAAAACACTATACTCAGGAAGTGGAAAAAAGGAGTTTACCACCTAGAGGAACACCCGCTTCTTCCCTCTCAGGAATTATTGTAAACCTTTTGTGCTTATGTTGCCTTAAGTGAATGATATTAAAATTTATGCTGTGTTCTAATAAAAAATGGTTTTCTTGGTAGCAGAGGCACAAATTAGTCTTTATTTCAGAAATGCAATCTTTTAAACTAAGGGCTTTTTCCCTAAATGCTCAGCTGCTATCCTTCTTCCCACTCTCTGGGAGAAGCTCTCCATTGTCTCGTTTGTTTAACAGAGATGGCTCTGGCAGATACAGTGAAAAGCAAGGAGAGCCTTTGCCTTCAGTGCCGAGGCCATTTCAATGACCTGTGCCTGAAGATCTGGAACAAGGCTGGCCTTTACTTTGCAAATTCCATGTGCAGCAGGAAACTGCAGAGCTGCTCCAGCTCTAAACAAATCTTCAGGGAATAAATGTTCAAGCCTTCACCAGCCACATCCAGTGAGGGTTAAAAAAAGAGCCACATCTTCCACACTTCTAAATGCCAAGAAAGTCACATTTAGTTGAGACTTCATTTTTCCATAGAGAGTTTGTAGTTTTGTAGGAAGACTGTGAAAACTGATCTGAGTAAGCAGCCACATTGGCTAAATTAGAAAATCCTGCATTAAATTTGGAGCCTAGTAGAAAATTCAGGTGCCAATTCAGCAGGTTAGGGCTTGAGATATATTAAGATTTAGATGTAATTCTGTAAATTTCAGAATGGCATTCCTCAGTCTTCCACCAGTGCAGCACAAGGTGCAAGTATGTGTAAAAAGATAGAAGAGATACATAATTCGTTCCACTATTCCCAATACAATGATTGATTATTACTGGTGATAGAATTATTCAATATAAGCATAAAATAATCTGTCATGGTTTAGGGTATAGTGACTCAGATCAGTAGTTACCTTTTAATCCACTCTACATAAAAATGGGAATAACAGAAACAAGCTCCTAACTATTAATCTGACTCATTAGGTGTACCTAGGAGTCCTATTCCCATCAATTTCAGTGTAGAACACAATTTAAAATGAATGTGAGATGCAATCTGTACAGTGTTTAGAGTGGTGTATTTAATAGTTTATTGCTGAGTTTAAGCATCATTTCATAGAGTTAAGCACCTGAATTATGCCAAGGCAAATCTACTTTGCACTTGACTGTCAAATTGATTTGCAGCAAAGCCCCAGCCTGGGATTAAGATCAACATCCAGACATCTGGAACTGGTTGAGTGATAAAGAAAAATCCTGACTGTAATATCAAGCAGCAGAAATGGGCAAGAAGGTACAGCATTACCCTTCAGCTGCCTCGAGGCTAATGGGAGAAAAATAATTTAATACTGAATGAGGCAGGATGGTTGGAATGAGAGCTGCCTACACTGGATCAAAATTGCTGATCTAATTTGTAACACTAACTGAACCTTGCTGTCACACAGATCTCTACCTCCTAACTGTCTGAACATACAGATGCAATTTGCCTGATTGGATCTAGATGAAGAAACAAGACCATGAATTCTACAGCCACTTCATGGTGTAACAGCAACCAACATCTGTCCTTTTCTGGAATGAGAGGAAACAGAAGAGAAACAAGATATCTTTGTTAACAAAAGGTGATGAGAAATGTGGTACACAATGCCAAAGAATTACTAAAAATGAATGTTCCAAATAACCTGAAATTTGGAATTAGTATCAGATTTCCCCTTTCAAAGTGACTCATAGAAAAGCCTGTGAGGGTGATCAGCAGGTAATTATGTCAGAGCAGATTTCCTTCTGTCCTGTTCTCATTCCCATCTACAAAACCATTCCAATAACCTTGGTTGCTTCTGGGAAAAGATTATATTTGCTGAAAACTGTACATGGTTTCAATTGTTAGTGAGATACTAGCAGATTTGTATCTGATAATTTTTTGGTTAGGCAAAAGAACATTTAGGGTTATTCTTATACCTTATATCAAAAAGTATTGTTAAAATCCAAGTCACATAGGATATTTATTTGTTATCTAAATGCTTAATAGCTTATCAAAATCTTTACCAACTTGGATAACAAGTACAGATGGAAGGGACCCACAAGAATCATCAAGTCCAGCTCTTAAGTAAATGGCTCATACAGGGACTGAATGCACAACCTTGGCATTATTAGCACCATGTTCTGTAGAAGTATTAATCTCCTTTGCAGGGAAAACTTTTCTCCATAAGTGCTGTTCTTCATTTCTCTTGGCAGATGATGAGGTAGAAGCCTCCATATAAGAAAAGAATCCCTTTCTATATTATAGAATATAGAAATATTCCATAATATTATCGATATTATAGAATATTTGATATTATACTGATATTATATACTGGTGATATTATACTGACCCATGTGAATCCTGATCCAATGCCCACTTCAGCTAGAGGAAATAATCACAATTTGTACTGTAATAGGAGAAAGTATGTTTATTCTATTTAAAAGCATCCATTCTCAAGGATGTACAGAGTTTACTTAATTTTATCACTACCACTCAGTAGGAATAATAGCACAAATTGAATTTCAATCCTCTGCAGGAAGAAAAGTGTACCGCTAGAATAATTTTTTTCCACTGTCAGTTTCATTGTGACATATTGCACTATGTTCCACATCCCACATTGCAGCAGTTTTAGCCATGCAGCTGCCGAGAGCCCAGGTGCAGATTTTGAGGCCTGTTTAGGTATCTAAGTAGTACCATCAAATAATTTAGTCACTGTAATAGTAATGTTTTGTATGCCTAAATCTTAAGGGTATAGGTACTGAGAGAAACCCATGGTGTGACGTCTAAGGCATCTGATTCTGCACAGGATGCTCTATGATGGTTAGATCCTAGGAAAGAAAAGTGCAAATGCCAGCACATCGGTTAAAGATAGCAAGATGTAGCCAACAGGAAACAAAGAGAAGAGAACAGAAGTGCAGAAAGTTATAAAGTTGGAAACCAGAAGTGCTCTTCAGAGGAGAACAGAAGAGAGAGGATTTGATCTTAGAAGTCTAGCTGATGCAAATGTATGCAAACGTGTCTCCCACAGCCTGTGTGCAGCCTCCAGAGGAGAGGGATGCTAGCAGAGGAGTCAGAAGGAGCACTGGGGTCAGCTTTCCCCATGAGAACAGACCCTGTCTGTGGGGTTTGGGGAGCATCTCCTCACTGTGCCATCCTGCACAACCTCCCACACTGCAGATCCCAGATACCTGGCCCTCACAAAATCATCTGGCCTGCTAAGAGTGTTGAGATAGAAACCAGCTAAAGCCCACTGGAGGTGCCTTCCCACCTAGAGGGTGAACTTCTAGTTTAGTTGCCCCACTTCAGTGGATATATTTGGTGGGAAAAATCTGGGCCTGAATACCTGGATGCCTGGATAGACCTTTATACAGGATGCACTAATGTACTACAGACAGTTGCAAATTCAACATAATCACAGGAGATTTTATAAAATACTGTTTCACTGTTCAAAAAAAAAAAAAAAAGGCAAAATATCTCTAGTTTTCTTCACTATAAAAATATGCTCCAGAAAAATTTTGGTAGATATCTTTCATTTATTTTTTGAAAATAAATATCCTAAATTTAGTTGTGGTTTTTGGTGGGGTTTTTTTTGTTGTTTGTTTTGTTTTGTTTTTAAAGAAGGATCATTGTAAATTGATTAATTTCTTATTGATTGGCTGTGGTTTAGTCACAGTGTCTCCTAACCTAAAGGGAATCTAAAATGTATCTTTCTACAATGGAATTTTTTTTTTTAAATGAAGGTTCTTCTCACTTGTCTTCAAGAGCTCTATTAAGATAATGTTTGTTCAATGCACAATTGCTTTTCTAACATACGGCAATAACTCACTGAGGATATTTGAGGATAATAACACATGTTTAAAGAAGGAAAAGCTGCTAAGAGGTGCAAATTCACAAAGGTCAAAGCCTGATGGGATCTTTAAGGTTCTGAAACAAAACAAAAAAAATAATAGGAGCAGGTGGGAGTTGGATGTTACGTTGCAAATATTTGCCTGGATCACACAGAACAAAAAGCAGGGAACTCAGCACAGGTCTCACTGATCTCTGTTTTCCCTATAGCTATTTTTTTATCCAGCTACACATATTGTAATACAAAGACATATATAATACTCCTGCCTTTAGGACTACTTATTAATTTTATTTTAAATAGTCTTGCTTTGAAAAAACACAGAGACCATTTGTTTTGGACTAGAATATATGAATTCTTCTCTCAGTATATATACTAATATACTACTACTTTTTCTTCCTCAGCTCCTGACTGTTTCATTCCTCTTTATCTTGCGGAGGACTTAAAGTATGAACATCTTCATCACACTGGTCATGAAAGAGGAAAACAAGAATTTGAATTCATTCAAATGGAAAAGAAGCTAGGAATTTCCCTTCATCATTCATTTTCTGGGAGGATGGTCTATCCAGTATGACATTCAGTGTGATATGGGTAGACTCCTTCTTTCTTTACAAAGAAGAAGACAGCACCTCTTGCTGTCTCATTGAGAAGCAGCAATCTTCTGCTGTCCTGGTGGTACCTGTCAGCTGAGCAGAGTCCAGGCTGCCAGACTGCTAAAGAGCCTAATCTCAGAAAATGGGATCAAGGGCCAGATGTGTTCCTAGATCCGTGAAATTTTTGACTCAGCCTCCAAGGTGCTCCATGCTCTGTCTGTGCTTTATGGACACTAAACCTCAGGGCACAGCTGCAGGATTTGGATTTTGTCTGGGACAATGACACGTTCAGCTTGCAGCTGCAGAGCATGTGAAACTTTTCCTTGGATCCACGCTACCTTTCCTCTTGACTGACTGAAGCCAGCCCTTTGGCTAAGCTAAGTACTTAGAGAAGAAAACTGCAAATCTGAGGAAGACAGAGTCTGCAGAGCTCCCTGAATGGTCCTCAACACTTTAACTTCATCACAGTCAGTTCCTTCAGAGCCCTGACAACAGTGGCAGGCAATATCTCTGCCATTACTTCCAGATCTTCATTTGATGTTTCTCCTCTCACAATAAAACTTGGTTCTCCAAAGCATCTACCTGGAAGGTCTTAAAATTTAAGTGTAGCTATGTTGAGGCTCTCCAGGTTCATTGCACACATGATACATTGTCCTGACAAAGATGCCTCCTTTGCACCACAGCTGCTGCTGTGACATTGATAATGAAGGGCTCAAATTCAGAATCAATTAATTTTTGCACTTCTCTGCTCTGTAAATGATAGAAATTTAACTAATATAAAACTACCCACTTTATTTTTTTCCTTTTACATTCTAAAAATATTCAATATGTAAGGAGCCCGCATTAATCGATTCATCCAGGACAACATAAATTTCACTAATTTAAAGGATTAATACGAATTTTTATACAGAAAACATAATCCTATTAAGGGGCTTCAGCAGCTTGCATTGCCCAGGAAGCACCAGTGTGTAGATCTTTCAAGAAGCCATGTTATTTGCCAGAAAGCAGATGATGTCAGCACGGCTGTGTGGCAAGACTGTGGGTGTCTGGAGCTGATGGAGAAGCTCCAGAAGCTTGCCTTTGTCACTTGACTGGGGTGGAAGGAAGTTCACCCTCCTATTCATATTGATTCTGACAGAGGCCACATCCAAATATTTAAAAAATTGGCTGAAGTAATTGAATTTGCTGAGGACAACTGAACACTTATTTTCAGCCATTCATTCTCATGCTGGCTGGGTTTTCCATACTATCTGCCAGGAGGAAAACAGCCCAGAACATCCATTTCACATAGCTCTAAGGAAAAAACCTTTTTCATGACAAAGTTTGATATGTGACTTTCTGAAAACTCCAGGACATGGCAGAGCCTCAAAAATCAATCTAATGTATAGTACAAAGCCTCTCCATCTGACCTTAACAGCCTGATTTATTTTTCTTGTCCATGCACAAGAACAGTTCTCATAACCTGACAAATTGCCAAGCACCACCACTAGACCTTGTCTGGTGTGCTAATCATGCTCTAGGTAATTTCCTAGTGTTTTACCAGCTGGAGGAGAATTTGACCAGAATGATAACTACCAAGAAACAGTCTTCCAAAGTTCCTGGTATTAGCCATTGACTTCCTACTCCTGGTTGCCTATGAGCCTCACAAGAGTCTTGTTAGGCCAGGAAGAAGTGATCACGTTCCACGTTGTCCTGACTGGAGGACAGCAAAGGCTGGTTAAGCAGTCAGCTCTGCTGGTGCCAAGTACTCAGGACTGGTGCAGTCACATACTCTCTATTAACAGGATAAAGTGAAAATCATACATAATGCATTTGTGTCAGGCTAGGGTTTACCTCTAAAGAAGTTAAGTTCATATCTCACCAAATTACAGTGCCTGCAGCTCCCAGGGCATTCTATCCAATAGTGTTTAAAAGATCTTGCAACAGTGAAAAGAGTAAAGATAGGTTAACCTATCTAATTTTACCCAAGATTTAGGTAAAATTATCTTTACTCTTTTCCTAATAAATATTTCTTACCTAATCTTTACCTAAAATTAACCAAACACTGTCAGGTTAATGCAACGTTTCAAAGCCTTTCTAAAGTGATCCAGTGATATGTTATGTGGCTGTCTCTCAGATTGGGGATTCATTCTGGTCCCTAAGAACTATATTTTATTCTGGCTAAAGGTTTGCTATCTAGACTACAATGAGTATTAAACTAAAGTTGCAAACTTAGGTACTGCCTGAGATATTGGTAATAAGCAAGTGAATAAACGGGGAGGAATAGCATTTTAATCCAATTTGATGCAAAAATTTAATCACAGATATTTGATAACTCATCAGTTACTAGAAGCAACTTAAGTCCTTTCATCAAAGTGGGACTTTTTACATGAGAACTTCCCCAAAACATTGCCTCAGTTCTCTTCTTGTTGATAAGGGGAAGGAGAGAGCCATTTTGCTATGTCAATCAGTAGTTTCCCAGTCCCTCTCCAATTTGAAACCTGTGATTCCAAAGGCATGCATTGTTCCTGCTGCTTTCCCTAGGAGCTCACTCAGATTCTTATAAAAACCTAGAAAAAGCAATCGTAAAAAGACCCACACTACAGGAGGGAAATACCGGCACTGTGCAACCTTAAATGAAAGACAAAATGCAACACTTGGCAAATTTTAAGAATTTCAGTTATATTCCTCTTTCAAGTTTACATTCTTTCTCGTTTTGTTCCAGAGATGTCTTTCACTGTCCTGCTCATAGAGCAGGCTTAAGGAGAAGGTATTTGATGCTTGGATATTTATCCTCAATTTGAACCATGACTGAGGATCCGCAACATGTGAAATGCTATGCCATCAGCACAGGGTTTGAAAGGCTGTTGATAAGCAAGTGACTCCCTAGACAACATCACTGAGTTAGGAGACTTTGAGGGCTGCAGTACATCAAGAAATGACTTGATGTGAAAAAAAACTTCACAGAGATATGGTGCCTGAAAGGGAAAAGAGGCAGGAACTGGACATAAAATGACAAAGAGGATGCAGCAGTTATTGATGTCTCTCTGTCCTCTCCTTGCAAAGCTAAGGAAGAGCAAGCTGGGTTAAACCACCAAGAGACATATTTCCATCTCCTTTAATGTCTTCAAGACCAAGAGAAGTGAAGCCCCTTGCTGGGAAGTGTGGTGGGTGAGTAATGGCAGCGATAAGGGAGTAGTCAGACCTAATAGAAGAGGGAGCTAATGCTCCTTCTCAGACAGGATGCCAACTTCAGATTCACTGCCTGGGATGAAAATTCAAGCATAGCCTTGAAAAGCAAATACAGCTCACTTGCTAAACTCTGAAAGAGAGAAACTGGCATCTGCTGGTAGTGCAGTCACTGTCTGCAAGTGAGAACAGAACCAGGGCACAGACAGACAAATCATGCTGCTTTTTCACAGGAAGTCTACTGCCCTCATCCAGATTCTGGGAGGATAACCAGAATCACATTAAAAAAAGCCTAGGGTAATGGACTTATCTCAAAAATAGTGTTATATGTGTGTTTGTATGTGTTCAGCTGATGTGAACAGTACTCCTCTGTTCTGGGACAATGGTGGCCTGGAATAACATAGGTATTATGGGACTAACAGGTATTATGGGGTTTGAGGTGGAGGCATGCAGAAAGACTGCTGGTTCCAATTTTCCATTCTTATGTACATAGAACAAGTTGCTAACATCTCTGCCTTGGTTTCCCTTCTAAAAAAAAGGGCAGGTATCTGGGGATTAGTGATTGCATACCTGAGCAGAAGAAAGTACAGGAGGGAGGATTATTGTATTAACAGCCTCCTGTGTACTACATCAAATTTCTGAAATCCTTTTAATCCATTCAAATGCTTGCTTGAGTACAGCCTCAGTAGTTAGGAATTAAAGCAAAAAGGAAAAAAAATATGTTAAAGGCTGTGTTTTTTCTTCAGAACCTTACGTTCTTTAAAGCATGTGGATAATTAGCATGAACCAGCAGAGCTGGCCCAAGTAGGAGGTTTTCCATCCTGATGCACCATCTGCAAGAATGGTTAAAGGATAAATGCAGCCTACATTGTTCCAGCAAAAATTTCCGATAGAGAGAACTAATAAAGGCTGCTCTCTATAGCCTAGTCAGGTATACACAAATACAGGCAAAGCATAATCTTGGGATGCCATGGAGGAAATCCCTATGGATTCATTCAACCTAAACTGAGAAAAGTACAAAATGTTTCTGACTGTTCCTAAGGAGTTTTTAAATGTCAATGGAAAGATACAGGGCTGCAAAGCTGTTCTAGAGGCAGGAAAATTCATTGTTCCTCAAAACATCACTCTTTGGGCAGGAACCAATGTAGTTCTAATCATGGAAACTGTAATTATGACAGTCAGGGTATAAGTAGCATTCCCACAGGCCCTTTGGTTTGCTTTCAATTCCTAAAGCAATTATTTCCTTCAATAAAGTTTTTGCACTTTCTTCAAAGGAAATTGATAACATTCAACATCATTTGCAGAAATATTCCATTTCAGTTATGAGTTTCCTGGACTTTCCTCTGTAAACATCTTTTACACCACAGTTTCAGGCCCATTGAGGTCTCCAGTGTGCCCAGTCTGTGACAGCTACCCCAGTGAAAACCTCAGCTGGGATGTAATAGTTCATGCCATGCCTTTTTTTCAGGATGGGCTTGAAAACTGAAGTTTTAGGGCATGCCACCATTAACACAGATTTCCTGTGGTGTGCCTGCCCTCTTGCTTTAGCCAGGGGGCTTCAAATCATATAGAACATTTTCAGGTTCAGTACATCAAACCTCAGGAAGCACAGTTCTGTCAGGCACTCCAGGAGTCTCGAAAGGCCTACACTCCCAAACTGGTGGTCAGGCTGATTTGAAAGCAAGTCCAGATGAGTGGTATGTGCAGCCATGCCAGGGGCTGAAAGGTGAACAGTGCATAACTGTGTTCCATTTCCAGGAAGTACTTTCATAACTTAAGAGATGACATTGGGCAGATCTCCCAGTTTGTCCGTAGAACATAACAGAAGAGCTATTAGTATTTATTCCATATATAACTATATGAATTGGTATCAGTTAGCTCTAAGGCATCTACCATGCTAACACTGAAGAAACAAAGTGAGCAAAATCTAACCCAAACGAAGGGGAGAAACTCCCAGCCAAAGTAAATTGGTGAAAGTTTGGAAGGCAGCATACCACAGTTACTTTTCTCATCAATTCACCGAGGGTGTTGCCATTACTTCAGTGGGCCCTGGGATATCTTGGTGGCTGTGGCTGTTGTAATGGAAAGCCTGATGAGGACATGGTTTCCTTATCATTCGAGCTTTCTCAATAACAACCAGCATAACTCTAAAATCAAACCTTGGCTTTTACCACCATCTCAAACTTTCATGAGCATCCCTGATGTGTCTATGCAATGCTAGCCAGAGATACTCCAAATAGCTCTAAACAAGCACACATATTTCATTGTCATTGTGCAGTACCATAAAGGGATCCACGTTCAAACCCTTGATAGCAATAAAGCAGATACATCAACACTTGTTCTGAGCTATTTATTAGCCTGGCTACACTATCACATGCAGCTGGTGCCTTCCAGACCATGCTTGATATCTCTGCACAGCACTGCAGTGTGCACTGTGGACTCTGTAGCTAAGGTCTATGCCACTACTACGAGCAGCATCACTACTCACAAGGTCCCTACAGCAAACCCTACATACTTATGTGTGTGTGAGAGAGAGTCATATCATTTTCCAACACCAATTCTCCCCTGCATTCAAAACCCTGGGAAAATCCCATACACCTATACAATCAACAGTCATCAATTTGTATTTGAGTTCTATTGTTGTTCTCCTTTCTCAGTCCTAGCCTACGTTTTTTATCTCTTCTGGGATTGACCTACTGGAGGTGAGGATCATGAGTGTCATGTGGGCAGCCAGGGGTTACATATATACTGCTGGGAAGAGTGTAGCTATGCTATCCTTCCTTTCTCTCAAAACAGGAAAGAAGTGAGGAATATCCACACACCTAAGGTGCTTTTATGGGCCTCCCCAACCCCCATTTTTCTGTTATTTTAGGGTAGGCCTAGCATAACCTAATTTCATCAAAACCATCAACGTCCAAGGTAACCAACCTAGGTACTTTTTAATAAGCCTTTGATGGTTTTAGGATATGATCTTCTGACAGTCTGAGGCACCAGACTGTTTGACAGCACACAAGGTGTGCCTGTTCCTCCTGCTGACCAGGAGGCCATACACAGGGCCAGTGCAGTATGGGCAGAAGCTGCAGAACTCAGGGTTTTGTCAGAGAATCTCACCCCAGGAGACTCACAGTACATAAAAAACTCAAGCTTTCAAACTCAGTACCCACATACCCACAAGTGCCTTACCAGCACTACTGAGCCTTTTAGAAAATGGTGCTAAAGAAAATTAGCCTGATTTGCCCGATCATGTCTCAGTAAGCACATACTAGAAATGAAACTTGGCAGAGCCACTCAGGGCTTGTCAGCATTAGAGGGAGGCCAAGCTGAATTTCTCACCAAAAGGCTGCACAGCCAAGTCTGGAAGATGGTGAGCTTGCTCTTTCGAGGAGACAACCAGCAAAAGGACCACATTTGGAGAGTCAGGCTGCCTCATAGCAGCAGAGAGATGGAGAAAAGAGACAGGGACCTCCTGCCAGCCCAGCAGCCCTGCTCCTTACACCAGCCCATGCCTGGGATCAACATGTACTTTTGGCTTTCCAGGAGGGTTCCATGGGGCTGCAGCGCTGCTGACCAGCAGCTTTGGCAAAAAACAGATGGAAAATGGAGACCTTGCTGTGCTGGGGCACTACTGCTGAGCACTGCTCTTGCACTTCACAGAAAAACTGTGCTGTGACAAAATCCTGCCAGAGGGCAGCAAATCCCCACAATTGCTCGTTTTTGGCATTGCAATTCTAAACTGCAGCATGAGTTTCCCCCGTGAGAGCCGTGCTACCATCCTGCCCCTCTGCTCCCACGTTTGTACAGACTGCTCCAGGGAGGCGGCACTGCCCGTGCTGAGCACACCCTCAGGGGGTTCCCATCCCATTCCAGGGAGCCCTTCCCACGCAGCACCTCTGTCACTCGGATCAAACACACCAGTGGTGTGCCCCGGCAGGCACCCGTGCCCTCGGTCACCTCGTGGCATCGCACCAAAACCCACAGGGCTCACTGAGGCTCCCCTTCCTGGGATCTGCCTACCCCTGGGAAGGGGGGAGGCTCAGCTCTCCCACTCTGTGGGTCCACACATCTCCCCTCGGGCAGGAATGGGGTGCAATTAGCCCTAGGATTTACTTCAGGCTGAATATAATGATTTGCTGCTCCAAAGTCCTCTGAGCTGGCACATGGCAAAGTATCAGCAAACTGAAGAAAATACTACTAATAATAAAAATCAGCAGCAGCAGCAACAACAACATAACAACCACAACAACCTATAATATCTTTATAGATTACTGAAGACTCCAAGGGAGTGGCAGGCCACCTTGCTCCCCAAGAGAAACCTTTCCTGGGGAACTTAGCACAAGAAGATACTTGCAGGAGCTCTATTGTTAAAGAGGAAACAGTTGCTCTTTTTTTATTCAGTGTGATGGCAAATCAATGACTTCTGACTTCTAATTTTATTCCAGTTGATGCATTTAGCCACAACACACACAGATGCTCCATCTGAGAACAGTCTCTGAAGTCACTTGTTTGCAACATGAAGGAGAGATGTTTGCAATATGCAGAGCCCAAGCTCTGCTCAATATTTTTTCCTTTCCCTAGACTTTTAAAATTTGCTTTCATCTAGCAGTACTGCTAAAAAATTATCCTGCTCTTTTCGTGTGTTATTTCTTTCCCTTGCATCTATCAGAGTTGATAAAATCCAGAATACCTTTTCTGCTAACTAGATTTTCCTGTGGCAAGGGGAACAGAGAGGCAGCCCATCTTGGTGTAAAGCTAACAGTGAAAATGCAGAGTGGACCGCAATTTCTAATACAGAGGAAGTACAAACTGTGTGTCTTTACTAGGCACCAAACAGCTCTAGCTCAGACTAAGCAAAATCAGCTTTGAAAAGACAGTTCTGAAATGACAACACATAAAGAGAAGTACTTGAACCACAACAAAAGATACTGCTGAAAAAAATAGCTGGTGAAAGGATAAGAAAATGACTAAGCATTCATCAGTTGATATAAACCCTGTATCTCTCTTCCCCAGATAATCTAGAACACAGGAATGCATTTTCAAGCTTTGTTATCTGTCTTGTAACAGAAAACCTACTCCAGTGATGTTACACTGTTCATATCAAGGAATTAGAAAAATTACAATATATGAATAAAGACAATGATATTTTTTCCTTTCTACAACAATATGGCATTGACAGGGCACAACCTTGATGGGCTTAAACCAGGCTGTTTCAACAGGCAAGCCAGTTGCCAAATACTCTTATCAAAGACAGGAATGTTTTTAGAAAGAAGAATTTTCACACCCACAGAGATCCAATAAAATCCCTGGATTTTTACAAAATAATCCCTTTGTTGACTTTTTATCAGCAAAGCTGAAGTTGATACACTCAGAAGTCTGATGATGGAATGAGGTTTTTCCCAGTGGAAGTCATGCTTTCAGCAGTGAATCTTGCTGTCTGTGCTGGACCTAGATTTGGTGGCAATGTGCTTGGGGGCTGGTGACAGGAAATGACCTCGAGAGCCACAGAGCTTGCAGCAGCCTCAGGGAGGGGGGTAAGGCAGGATGCATTGCTGCTGTCTCTACTTTTCTTCATATGGATGGAGGCTTATTAGATCAAGGCAAGCTTTAGTGATTTGCCTCACTGAGACTCTGCAGAGTGTCTCTGTTATGTTAGTAAATGCAGGGGATGGAATATACAGCATAACAGACCATAAAAATGGAGAAAATAATAATGATGATAAATATGAGTGATGGATAATAAAAATGGACTTCATCTCACAATTATCTGCCTGACCAAGTAACACTGATGGGTGATCATAGCCAAGATTCAAACTCTTTTAGTACAGTCCTTCACTGATCCTGATGAAGGTGCTAGAAAAACTGAGCAGCATTAATTGCTGAGGGATGTTCCAAAATTAGGGCAGGGCCTAATTGCACATGATAGTGGTCCAGCCTGGGAGACCAGACTCATGCTTAGTCCCAGCAAAAGGCAGATGCTTTGGTGGATTGATTTAATGGCCCACTGAAACATCCATAAAAGCAGTCCTTATGCTTAGCTTGTATTTTCCTCATGCTCTTGATGCAGTGACTGGGTCATTTGCTGGCAGACACTGAAATAATCACAAAGCCTCTTTGGCCCATGCCCAGCCCTACAAGGTTCTCAGGGGTCAATACCACAATTTTCCACTTGTTTTAAGCCCAAAGGTTTTCCAGAACATGTCTTTTCCAAATATGTAGCCTTTACACTAGGAGCTATATTTTGCATGCTTACACTATAGTCAGCACAGTGGTGTGAGTTCTAAAATAGCCTGAGTGGGCTGCATTGCTACTCAATTGCCTTCAGGGGATATAGCATATCAAAAATTATATGGATTATAGCATGTGCACAGCAAGAAGTTTCACTTTCTTTGAGGGTACATCAGCCTCAAGTCACAAAAACTGTGTTCAGGAGTTGGCTTCAGCTGGCTCCAGGATGCCCAGGTTTCCTGTCCCACTGCTCATTTAGCTGTAGTTCAAAATACCCACACTGCAAAGAGCTGGAGATGGGGCATGTGCTCAGAGGACCACAGTTCAGCAGAGCCAGCCACCTGACTTCAGGCTGCCTCAGAAAAAATGCAGGAGCCCATTCAGAAGCATCAGAACTGCTTGGGCTCTCCCTCTGCCTCTCTTACTGCTCATAGCATTTGAAATTGTCTGAACTGGTCCTTTTGAGAAGCACCTTTCCTCTGTGCTCACTTTGCTGATGCAATTGCAAGGCAAATCCTAACTGAAAACTAAACCAGTGATTCTTAATGTTCCCAGCATGTTCTTTCCATAGAAATTAAACAGGAGGCTAGCTCTGTGCAACAGAAAAGAGCTGACTCTCCTCCTACCACCTTTCCTGGAGTCCAGCAGAGTTATTGTGTATTTGAAGTAGGGTAAGACTGGCCCCCAACCTTAGCAGAACAAGCACCCACGCACAGAGTGGAGTGATTACAGCTTGCACCCGGCACCAGCAGATACGGGTGACATTCCTCTCTTCTACTCCTACAGAATGGATCTAACACAACAACAACAACAACAAGAGTTTGATGGTTTTTCTCCCCAGCTGAGAATTAGAGTAGAGCTAAATGTTAGTGCTGCAGAAAATATAACAATTCAGTGTTGTCAGTCTGAGGGATTATTGCAATTATTTTGAGCCAGGGGTCATGTAAATCTTGGTGAGCCTCATGTACGGATGGAGACTTTGAACAAACCTGATGAGCCTCTCTCACTGACCATGCCCTGTACTGCCTTTCCCTCTAGCTCTCATCAGCTGCCACAGGACCTGCTGCCTCTCTGTAAGGAGCACAGAGGGGATATTTAGAGAAACTGCTACGGACAGTCCTTACAGCAGCTGGTGGGTGCAGGGATCTAATGGACTAACTCCAGTCTAAAAGAAAAATTCCAAGGATGAACAAATCAAACATGAATATTTCATGCCTGCTTTTCAGCTACTCCAAGTCTATGATGATAAACCATCTTACAGAAGATGAGGTTGTACCCATATAAGAGTGGAGAAATCAACACAAAATTGAAATAGGAGATTGTTTTCTGGTGAGGTTAATTTGAAAAGTGAGGTAGTTCTACCATTCAAATTAGCATCTTCAGTGAAATCAGATTGGCTCATTATTGGTTTTGAATCCAAGTATGCTCAGATCTGAGAATTGCTGCTGAGATATGAATACAGCAGTGGTGCTTACATATCATTACTCCTTCTAAATCAAGGTGTATTGGTACCATACAGAGGCCCAGCGAGAGTTTGTCTCATTCCTCCCTGCTTCTAGGGTTAGAAAAAAATGTCACATCATAATGGTTGGTGCTGACATTCAAGGAAAGAATACTTGTCCAAGGAGCAGTCCAAAGCTTCCAAAGGACTTCACTGCATGCCTGTATTTATCCCATGCAAAGAGCATCACTATTCACTGTAGGTACTCAAGGGCTCTGGGATGTTTGAGCCTGGCTCAGTTTTACAAAGCTTGAGGAAGCACCTTTGATAGAGCAGTGGGTGGCCTGCACTGGCCCTGCCTCTGTCCTGTCCCTACCAAGGCCAGCTTGCATCTTGCCTGGGGCCAGTGTTCCCCCATCCCTGGGTCCCACTGGAGGAAGATCAGAATCATCACCAGGGCCTGTGGTGTCCCATGTAGAGGAATCCTGTACCAAACTGTCCTGCCAGTGCTTTGGATATTCCCTGTACCCATGGAGCTAAGACAGCCCAGCAAGGGAGTGTCAATACCTGCCATGAGCCTTTTTTACACTTCCATTGGGAGCCATGGGCAGAAATGGAGAGGCAGATCCCCTGGGCATTAAAATGCTGACTTCTCCTCATGGTGGGGACAGGCAAGAGCAGCCACACATGGAGGGCAAGGGTGTCAACACAAGGTGAATGCAAGTGTCAGCCAAAAACCCAGCTGTCCTCTGTGTACATGAGCCATGTACTGACCATATTGCTGTTCCGGGGGGAGGCATCAGCCTTGCAGGGTTTCCACAGCACACAGGGCATGTGGACACAAAGCCAAGGTAAGGAGAACCTTCAGCAGAGGGAAAAACTAAATGCTGTTAGTTCTACCATGCAAACTCAGCATTGGAAGGAGCAATATAAGAAATGTTCTTAATAATCTGCTGTCTAATTGACTGAGAAGGTTATTACTACCATGAAAACAAAGATCATTTTTCCAAAAATGGCTCACAATTATCAGACTTCTTGACTGTCTGAGGAAAAAAAGCAGGACTGATAATCTAGGCTGCTTTGTTTCCATAGACATTGGAGGGCGCCTTAAATAAAACAAGGAAAGTTCTTGCTGTAATGGGAAAATGACAAAGGAACTCTGACTTTCTCTGAGAAAACAGGCTGCCAGGGTGTTAAAATATCACCCTAGTCAAAAAGGAAATAAAAATTTTGGAAAGACCAAATTAAAGGTTGACATAGAAGCAGCCACATACGGAAAGTTTAGAATACTGCTGTTAGAAATTATAAAAGTCTGCTCATTTTTAGCTTGTTAGATGCTGTTAGCTTCCTGTATAAAAGGGGTTACATAATAAACATAATCTGTGCAGCACTGCAGGCCATACATGCCAGGCTATAAGGTTATGCAACTGCTCCAAGCTTGCTCATGCCAGGCAGAAAAACAAAGTCCCACACCCCTCAGAACTGTTCTGCTTCTGAGTCAAGCTCACAGACACACACATTACAGTAAGAACATGCACACCCTCATTTACATGTGCATATAGATATATATGGATATCAACACACATTCACATATCCCCTTGTTTTCTTATTACAGCTTAAACAAGCTACTCCTTGAATCAGAAAAATGCCACCTGGAAATACTCTGTTGACATTCAACAGGAGATAATCTGATATGTTCTTACTGTTAAATGCAGAAAAGTTAATTCTCAAAGTTAAATCAAACTTAATTTGAGAAGCCACCAAAGGAATTCTCCCCTTTCCTAATGGGACCTCTAGCTGCTCCTTACTGCCTCATGCTATGGTATGTGGAAGGCACACAGTGCCATGGCTGAGTAAGAACACCTCAGAGGTTTTAAATTCATTAAGCAATGTGCAACAGAATTGGTTTTCCTCAGGCTTTTAGAAGGATACAACTTTTGTATCTGACTGTTCCCAGTCAGTATCGTTCTTCAAAGTGTACAGAACTATAATTTCCAACTTGTTTTTAGAGTAATCTGTGTTGCAAACACTCCCATCCTCTGAGTCTGGCACAGATTGACAGGAAATTATTTTTCCTGAAAGGTAAGAAAAGGAGAAGTTGTGGCTGCCACAGCAACTTAAACATACCAAAGTTTCCTTGGCAAAAACTTTCATATGTATCCTTATTGTGCATGATGTGCAAATTGAATTTATTATCTACAACAAATGGTTTCAGTACGAAACTGATATTTTTAATTTAGGTAGCTTTTTTTAAAATCTTAGCAAGGAGTTTTAAAAGAAGATCTGTATACAAAAATGTATTTACATACATTATTACAAATCCAAACTGGTCTGAGATTTTGTTCTGTTGGTTTCATTGGTGATAGCTGGTATCTCCCTTCCAAATAATTCTATCATTCCCATTTTTGCAAAGCCACTGACCCTAGCTGAGGACACTGCATTTGGAAAAAGCTGATGAGACACAAAAAAGCCACATGATTATGTTCAGCCAGGAACCCTTTCTCATCTTTTTTCAGTCTTAGGCCACAGTAGCAAAAGGGTACTTCAGAAAACATATTAAATATCCACGTTCCTGAGTTGGGCCATGCCAGGAGAGTTTTACTTATCCTGACTTTGGCATCTTGTGAGGCACCAGGGTCTGGGCTGGTCACTGCAAGGAGTAGTTTTGGAGGAGTCCAGCAGGTGTCCTGGTGTGGCAGAGTCCCCCTCCTTGGATGGATGCTGCCCATGGAAGCAGGGAGGAGGGCAGAGGCTGCAGGCACTGCCCTTCCCCTGCCACACAGACCCAGGCACGGGCTGGGTGAGCCATGGCTGATCTGCCAACTGATACCAAGGCTGCTTACTCACAATTTATTGTCTTGGGTGACAATACTCAGCTTATGGCTTTGTTACCACTTCCTTGTGGGTTTTGTCCACTTCCTTAGCACTGGCTCAACATTATGGGCAGAGCAATGTGAGTCAGATAGAGGAATTAATGTGACTTTCAGAAAAAAACAAACAAACAAACAAAACATTGTGGGAAAGCACGTGTATTTTAACAAGGACACATTTGAGCTGGAAGGTTTTCCAATGCAGAAGAGGTCAAGGGCCCCTGAGCAGCTGTGCCAGGAGAAGCAGGGAACAGCACACCATGATGGATGGATGGGAGTGAGAGGAAGGTTTGGGAGTGGAAAGAAGATGCCAGTGACATCTAAAGGTGGTCAAGTTGGAGCCACAACCCCACACATTCACCAGTCAGACTGAAGTGGAATAAAATGAGTCTCAGGCTTCCTATATTTTAAGAGTTGCTCAAAATAAAATTTTATTAAGTGCAAGACCCAACCGTGGTGAGAGAGAAATAGGAAATAAGCATAATATTTCCCCAAATTTCAAAGCTTTTGAGTACTAAATCAGAAAACTTGATAAAGGTTGAAAGCCTGTCAGTGTGTTGGTATTGATTATCCTCAGCTGATTAGAGAAGTTTACAGCTCAGCATTTGGGAATGAACTGGGGTCTGGGTCCATGATCATCTTGAAGAAGAAGTGGTTCAGATAAAATAAATCAAAGTCTTATTTCTGTTGTCTCTGGAAATCAATATCTATTTCCCAGGATCAACTATGGTTTAAGAACTGGTTCTAGCTAAGGACATCATTGTAAAGGTTCTCTGCTGCTTTAAATTCTCTCTTCTCCAATACAGATATAAGCTGGATCTTGTCTCTCCAAAGACTGAACTGTACAGCCAGTATTAAGTGAACCAATTAGTTCATAATTGAATTTTAAGAGTAATATTAATTTAAGGGTAACTGAAGGAAAAACTTTCTTGTTACCAAGGTTTTGACTATATTTCGTGTTTCTCCATGTAGTGCATGCTTTGTGGTCCTGCCCAGCATCAGTTTCCACGACTTGGCACAATCCCACCCTGGATTGTCCCTGGTAAAGAGCACTAATGCAGCACCTCATAGTGACCCTCTCCTAGAATGTGATCCATTTGAGGAGCTAAGGAATCAAATGCATCCTAACTTTGGTACTGGCTGGTGTAGTTGGTGGTCCCACATGGGGACACTCAAGACATGAGATACCTTACATTCAAATGTGCAACTTCTACCTGTCCTCAGTCAGCAGCAGCAGAGCTACCTCCAGCTCCACCTCTTCCAAGGATATTGTCATATGGTAAATGTTTTTTTCTTCACAAAAAAAGGGCTCAAAGTTGGTGAAATAGAAAAGAAATTGCAAAATTACATACATGTTGGAGTCCAGGGCACAGGTAAAACCCTCCCTGCTGCCCTGGGGTGTCCAAGACCCTGGCTAGGACCCCAGGAAAGCACTGCCTTTGACTTTAGTCCATGAGAAAAACTTCCAAGACTCATAGATCATTTGAAAACAACAAAAATGTAAAATAAGTAATAGTTTAGTTTGTCACAGGGTGAAAAATTGTAGTTTTTGGTTTTTAGAATGGAAGTGGATCAGAGCAAGATGGAGAATTTTGGGCAGTGCCTTGGGTTTTTCTTCTTCTCCTTTGACTCCACCTCCTGCTGTGACAGTGGCACAAAGACATTGGTAGATGTAGAAATTGCATGTCTAGAATCGATAGTGATTATTGGCACAAAACTGTAAATATAGAACATTTTAAGAGTTAATTGGGCTAGAAACCTTTAAGAGACCTTGAGCACCCCTCGTTGGGGGCACTTGGCAGCATCTTCCAGCGCGTTAAGCCTTTTGTTGGTGGAGTGTGAATCTTGAGTTAAGAAATTGAATAAACATCTTTGAAGACTGAAGTCCCACTCATCTTTTAAACCCTGGTACAGGACTTTGTAAGGAAAAATCCCCTAATTAGGGGATTCCTGGATTATCAAATCTAATACATACACCTAAATACTTGATTCTTTTAATAATTATTAAGAAGCCTAGACCAAATTCTGATTTTGCTCTTCTACCTAAGACAGTGTAGTGATGCAGATGCAGAATGGGGCTTGCAGTTCTTCACAGAAATATGTGACCCAAATTCAAAAGCTTTTGTGTCCAGATAAATGTACTCTCACAGACATCACACACTCTTCTGTGTGAAATTGTACTCTAGGCTAAAGAAGAACCACTGGACAAATTCCGACCTGACATAAACTGACAGAGCCTTATGTACTTGTACAGGTCTCTACCAGCGTTTCCTCATGCAGGATATATACCACAGACTGAATCATGAACATGGACGTTTCACCCACAGCATTTGTTTAGTTTGCATAAATTTTCCACAAATTGCCAGAACTTTAGCTGATGAAGACTTTATGTCAGTTTAATTGAATTTATGCTACCCAAATAAATTGTCTATTTAAGTCTCAACACCATTTACTCTTATAAGCATACAGAAATAATGAAAACAAATTATGACGTGACACAGAACATTTTATAAACACCTTTCACTGACACAGTGTATAAGCATTACAACATTTTCACTTCAACTCTATGGGACAGCATCACACAAACCAGGAGCGTCCAGTTTAAATAGAGACTGACATGGTGACAGCAATGCAGAACTGGGCTGATAGTTTCTGTGCTCTCAAGACACTAAAGTAGGTGTAAGTTTCCTTGAAGTTTAACAAAATCTGAACTGAATAAAGAAGCTAAAGCAAAATATATCTGTATCTATAGATATAAATATTTTATAAGGTAAACTCAATAACTTCAATTTAAATACTTAGGTCTTAATAGCTGTCAGTTTTTCTAAACTTCAATTTTAATCCTTCCTCCCCCCCACCCAAATAAGGAAATTTTTTACCTTTACTTGTGCTGTCATGCATTGCTGTTACCCATTACAAAGCAAAAGGTCAGTGGCAAAGCTCTCCTGGAGCTCCTCAGCACATGACATTACAATGACTCACCATAGGCCCCAAGTCACTCAGTCTCTATTGAACTGAAGTTTGTTCAATTTCAGTGTCTAGGTTTAAAGATAGCCTTGACATCCACTGCAGGTCTGTAATGAGCTGGATCTTTGGTTCAAGTGAATCTGAACCTTTCACACCAGCTGTGGATCTGGTCTGCACAAAGCAGGGATAGTTTTTGTTTTGTGGGGTTACCATGAAGAAATGTTCAGAGATAAGGAGATTACAGAAAATGCAGCAGATTATAATGCATAGACACATGTTAATGTTCAAAGTAATTTAGGACAGTCTTAAGAAGGGGCCTGGATAAGAGCCAGATTCAGACCTCCTTTCACAGTTAAGTATTTTCTCCATATAGCCCTGCTGATTATAATCAAACTGCTACAGGAATAGGGTACTGTGTAATGTGAGCAATGTGGTCCTGCCACAGATGATCAATACAGACACTAGTAAGGGCAAAAAAAGAAGCCTTAGACTCACATGTGGGTTTCTTATTAATGTCTGTGTCCATGATCTGGAACAATACTCAGTCCAACACATCACACAAACACCTCAAATAAAATTATCTTAGTAAGTCAGAGCAGTGTAGGAAATCTCTTGGGCTTGTCTTCAATTCAGTGAAGGTATCCATTGTTTTTTACATTGAAAGGCTATGTGGAAGACAGATAGGTCTTTGATGGAATACATTTGTTCACACATGAACGTGAATCAGTGAATAACTGCAAATAGACACGGCACAGCCTGAGAGAACAGCGTGTTATGGACGCTAAATTAACCAGTAATCAGTAGTTCATTAAGCTATACCACCTTCAGAGAGGTCCCCATCTGAAGCCAAAGGCTGCAAGCCAAAATATTTCAATGAATAGAGTTCTTCATTTTCTCCGACCTGCTGAGGGAAATGCACACTGACAGTAGGATCTGTCAGCCTGTTCTCATTTCCCACTCACTGCAAAGACCTGCAGCAGCTCCAAAGGCAGTAGGGATGCCTCTTTCCCAAGGGGTTGGGGTGAGCAAAGAAGCACTTCCCTATTTCTTGCCCAGGCAGAAGCACTGCTGGGTGCCAGCTGCCAGCACTCTCAGAGCTCAGAATCCCCTCACCTAAAAGAAATTGCAGAGACAGTCAGACAGTATCTTTGATGGCAGAACATTAGTACTGGAAACAGATTCCTCTAGAAGTAATACAAATTAAATTAGGTCTTGGAATACTGAAATAAAAATTTCTAAAAGTGTGTGCTGATGTATAACTATACACATTTCACATTGCTTATGCAGAAGAAGTAGGATCAATGGATATGGCTCTGGGGACAGTGCAGCTGCTCACACAATGTACCACTTGATTTCAGCAAGAGCTGCAGAGAACAGTTCCCAATCCCTGGTCCACAAGACTCTTCTCATCACCATGTTAAATCACCCAACTCCAAAACAAAGAGGTTCTTTGTTCTTCTTTTTAAACTTACATATGGTTGAATCATTGTACAAGTTCACTCAACTTTTTTCCTCAGGTAGAACTTCCACTGCAACAACAGAATCTTTATCCATCGAACACATGAGTGAACTCAAGGTAGAAGTAAAGGAGCTGGTAAAAAAAATGCTTTCAAAATTTTTAATGTCTAAAAAGTTCTGGGAGTGGAAAATTACTAAAACAGCACAAAAGTATTTAATCAAGAATGCCTTTTCCCTTTACAATATATATTTTTTTAAGGAACAGAACTCTTGAGGCACCATTTTTATTCCCTTGCACTGCTTTAGAAAGATCTTAATGTCTAGAGCAAAGCAGAAGAAATTGCATTGCTCCTAAGAGGAAGATAAAAAGGCTTTGTTTTCTTGATCTACTAAACACTACATGAACCCAGTGTTCCAATAGCCTTTGGTCAGGCAATTCACAAAATATTCCTGTCCAGCCCTGGTAACACTGACAAATAAATCTCTGCTTCATGGCTTCAATACTCTCCAGGCTGGGTTTACCAGTCACCTGGAACCTGGGGCCCCTCTCTGAGTGATGGTCATGGATCTTAAAGTCAGTGGGTGACAAATGGAGGTAAGCAGAAGAGTCGCTGTCCTTGCGGACGCATCTTCCATTCTTCTTGCACAGGACTTTGCTGCAGAGCTTGGCTGCTGAGGTCACGTTAATGACATAATGTCCTAAAGGCCCATCAATGTACTGCTTCACGGTTAGGCAGCTCTCCTGGGAATAATAAGAGACCATGACACATTTCTCAGTATCTAGCACTATGTCCAAGTTTATCATGTCTAAAAGGATGCTAGTACTAAACTGTTCTTGCCTAAAGTAATCTGTTGAGATGATTCTGCTTGGACTTACATACTGGAGTGATCTATTTGGTTTAAATTAGTTTCTTTCCATGTGTAAGATTAGAAAAGTATTGACATCTACTATAGTTTCTATTTGAGGGCCTGGTAGGAGCACATAGTGTGAGACTAGGGACGAGTCCCAGGAAGCAGAAAGAGGGTTCATACAGCTCATATCTGGGACTAACTGGTTCCTTAAGTAGAGATTTCTGGTAACTGCTGACTAGAGGTGTATGGGACTAACAGGTTTTAAAGCACAAATTAAGCCACCATTCTGGCCCTGATCACTCCAATACCTTCAGTTTACCAGGAGCCACATAATTTTCATAAACCAGCTGCAATTACAACTAGAAAATTCCAGTTCAGATTTCCTGGTTCCCCTGATCAAGTCAGTGATACTTTGCCAGAGACTTCAGGAGTAGGAGAGCAGACTGCATGAAAAGCAGAGTGGGCACCAAAATCCAGGTTTAGGAATGTGGGCTATCCTGCCATTCCTCCTGGGAAACTCCAGTGCTGCCTCCCATCTCCTCAAGAAGGTTTATTTATGAAAGTCTGAAGAACCTGGGAGAAGTAACTAGGGCTTGTCTTGTGACCTTATTTTCCATGTAACATTTCAACATTAGCAACTGGAGAAATAACCTCATCTCCAGACTCCATTCCTTCCCAGCTGAACTGGACAGCTGCCGTAGTTACAAAGCAGAACACTGTAAAACAAGCTGTGCTTATACTTGCATGGATTTTTTTTTTTTTTTTTTAACGTATCTTCCTCCTCACCAGGACGCATTATTCCACTGAGCTATGAATGACATGCCCAAAGCAATGTGCCCTGGAGCAATGAGACTTTTCAGCCTAACAGAATTAATGAGACCTGAAAGTAGTACTTGAGCCATCATCCTCGGGTGTTGGCTGATGACACTGATAAAGGCAGATAGCTGCTGTGGAGGGTGTGGTGTCAGGCAAGAGCTATTGAGGTGATTCCTAGGAACTGGTAAACTGGTAGGACCCACCTTTGAGCTGGCATATTGCATACTGCCCCAGAGAACAACTCCAGCTGCTCCCAAAGCTGCGCTTTCCCCGATGGTATTGACCAAATCCCTCTGAAAAAGAAGGCCAAACCCATACATGAGAAAAACAACAAAAAAGTAAAAAAGCCCTGGGATATGGGAATCCCCTTTTTTTTTTTTTTTTTTCCCAGAGGCAACATTGGTCCCGCAGTATATTCTTCACAATAAAATCAGTTTAGTTTAGAAAGCTCTTCTGTGTCTCTACAAGGGTTTGCATGGGTGCCTACTAAGTAATGAAATCTTTATAGTTTATTCACAAGGGTTCCTCCAACCAAGGTGGTGGAGTAAGAATTTAGTGATCTATTTTATCCACTAGTCTTTGAATGATTACCAAGGTACCAACCTACCTAGGGAACATTTTTGGCAAGGATGGTCAGTGTGATCACACATCACTGGATCAGCCTCACAGTGTCTTGTTGCAGTTGGTGGCTTTGGGCAGGGGTCTAGCTCATGCTGCTTTAGCCATGCCAACAGAGTTACAGGGCTGCTGTTTCTACCAGCATGAGTGCCATTAGTCCAAGGAACATCTTTGAAAATGAACCTCTCTCCCTGCTACCAGTGCCAAGTAGGGAGAAAAAAACACAAATGCACACACATTTGCATACTGATTTAAGCAGGTCCACTCCTAGAATTGAACCAATAAAGAGCTGAGTTGTAGCAATAGCAATAATACAACTCTACCAGAGCAGCTTGAGTGTTGAACAGGAATCACCACTGCCTTGCCAACAGCATGGCAATGTACCTTGCAAATGTCTTAAAGCCATTCTCTGAGATTATGAATCTTATGTCTAGAAAAACGCAACTAAATACTCAAAAATGTGTAGGAAGGAACTTCTTCCCCCAAATTTCAAGGTGTAATCAATTACATCTAACACCATTCTGTCTAGATGAATTGATTGAAAAGTAGTTCCTGATCAGTATTTGTAATGACAGACATTACAAAATTTCTCAATTTGACGAAAATTCCTTTTAAAAGATACTTATGGTCTTTTACACAGTTTTTGCAACTCTTTAACTAGACAACAATCAAAAATACTAGCCTAATTATCTCTGTATAGTGGTGGCAAATTTAGAAAAACAAAATTATAGAGTGGAAGAACCATGTTATTATTAATCACTACTAAATAATATATTCCTCTGTGTAAGTGGGCCTGTTGATTTATCAATGCATGGTTATGGAATTTCCATTCCTGAAACATTTGTGGCCTGAGAGATATTAAAAAAAGCACACATAAATGTCATGGGAAATGGAGAATCCACTGAAGAATTGAAGACAATTACAGAGAATTCAGAGTGAGCAGAGGCTTTGACACTTAACCAAAGTTTGGACAAAAAAGTGCAGGAGAACCTGCAAAAGTTTGGAAGAGTAAAGCTTGCCTACTGGCTCTTAGTGCAGAGATCAGAGTGATTTAAAGTATAACTGGTCCTGCCTGAACCTCATGTGGCTGCTGATCACCCAAACACTCTTTCAGAGACTGTCATTACTCTTAAAAGTATACAGAGCAGTAGTACTTTTTAAAGGATAGTGGTGTGGACAGCAGATGTTGTTTTTAAGGGAGTTAAGGAGGAGAGGTATTTCCTACAGAAGTTAATTAATTAATCAGTTTTTAAGAAAAGTATGTAAATTAGATCAAAATAGCAAGTGTTAAAAGAATGTGAAATACAGTCTGACGTGTTGGTAATGAGGGTTCCCAGGCTTTCGTCATCTGCAACACATTTTATGGAGTTTATCCAGATTCAAAGTCTGGATTGTAATTCTACATTGCTCACATGATGGTTGAGTGATTTTGCACTAAGACATTTCAGATCTCATTAAGACATTAATTAAAAATTATCAGACCTCCAGAATAAATAATCAATAAATATTTAGCATTGCTGGATGAACTAAGACCTGAGAAAACCCTGAAATAATCTTTTTGTAAATAATATGCTCTGGGAATTAGAGTGCTTGACTAGAAGTCAGTAAATCTAGTTTTTATAACTCCATATTCCACATCTTTCTTTTGTTAGTTTTATCAGATCTACAAAAATGCTACAGCACTTCATGTCTAATTCATATGGATATAAAACTGACAAAACTAATCCTTGAAGTTCATCCAGACCTCTAGATGTGTAAAGTCCAATGGCACTGATAATTTCACACCTAAGTCCTTGAGGCACTTACTTTTCCATTTTCCTGCAATCTAGAATTACCACCTTGACAACACTGAGAAATTCAGCACTTAGCTTAAATCCAAAATTTGGCATTTCATTGAAAGGCATATTTTCCTAGGGATTCTTAAAGGACTTTTACAGCACCTGCACAGATGCTGGTGAAAGCAGCAGTTCACCACAAAAATATTGTATAGGACTTCATTTAAACACTTTCCTTACACCTTACATTTCCTCTTTTTGTATTCTTTGGAACAAAGATCAAGTGCTAAGAGTTCTTCCCAGAAGAAGAGAGAAATAAAAAGAGCTGGTCTGATACATAATCTCCAGATAACTCTCTAGAGAGGGTTACCTTCATCATGAGATTTCAGATGACATGTCTCTCTGATGCCATTTCATTTTGCAACAACTCAATGAAGGTTCAAAGGAGAGAAAGAGAAATAGGTGGGGACCTGTCTACAATTAGTGTTTTTAAATTTGTGTTAATAATTAGGTAACCTGCCCACAAGGAAAGACATAGGGTTCCTGACTGTCATTTCTAGGCATAGTTATGTCTGTTACTGAATGAATGTGTCAGGCTCAGTATCTCAAAAGGCATCAACACAGAAGGGCTCTTCCCCAAATGATCTGTGGACAGGAGATTGCATCCTCGGTTTTATTTTTGCTCTCTGGTGGCTTGTTCCTTTTTGCTCCTTAACTCTTTTCTGGTGCCTGACACAGGGTGCTGGATTCATTCTGAGTAGGTTGGGAAGACAACAGAGCCAAGAGCTTCTGCACCAGAGGCAGGTGCTCTGACCAGTGGATGGTCATACACTGAAGGAGGCACCATCCCCTGCTTCCTCCTCCTCTGCCACAGACAGGGTTAGAAAATAAAATTTCATTCTTCGTTTGGGTATTTCAAGAAAAGGAAAGATATGCACTTTTCCTAATAGCTGAGACTGGCAAATTAGGGCCAGAAATAAGAAGGAGCCTCCACAAAGAACTGAGTGAGGCACATGAAGCCCACCAGCAGCCTCAGACACAGCAGTCCTGTTTTTGGGACTGAACCAAGTGCCCCTTCTCACACAGCACAGCTTGGCATTGGGGGGGCTCACTGACATGGTTCTTCTTTCAGAGCATAATAAAAGCCTCATATGGAAGAAAACATGCAATTAAAAAAATAGATATTTTAAATATTAATATCTTAGCATTTGTCTAACTGGGGAATTCTAATTTGTTCCTTGTATCATATTTTGGCAACTGATATTTGTCCAAATGATTAACAAGTCAACAGAGCCTCTTTGCTTGTGATGCTCACTCTTGTTCAAGCTTTTGAGGACAGTGTCCAACTACCTAAGGTCCTCAAGGCTAGGCTGGGCTATCCCCAAGTGGACACCTGATTTGGCAGGGAGAAGGAGGAGGCTCTAGTGTCTGTCAATGTTTCTTTGTACTTAGATCACCCAAATCACTGCACTGGACCTTAAAAGAATAGGAGGTGAACTAAACCATCAGTTTTGGAGCTTGAGATGAAACAAGACAGTCAGTTCTAGTTACATGTTGAGGAAAGAAAAATAGGTATATCTGCAATCTTGAAGAGCCTTAATTACAGACAAGAGTTTTCTGTGTTCAGCAATAGTAGTTCAAGCCTGGCATGGTTGCAGGGGTTGGTCTCTATACACATCCACACCTGGTCATCAAAGATTATCTGTAGGGGAACAGGATTGTTATCCATGATTAATCATTTGTCAGTTGTCATCCTGCTTTATTAATAATTTCAGCCATCTAGTCAGGAAGCACAGATGCTACTGTGCCTCTTCCCTCTCCCACATGCTTAGCAGTGAATTGTCTAAGCAGAAAGTTACTAAATACCCTACAGATGGCAAACTGCTAAATACATGTTTCTAGCAAATACAAAAACCTTTCATAATGATTTGGATCCCAAGTCAGAATTTATAAATTGTTTCCAAAATAAAAAGCAGGATTAATTTCTCAGACACCTTATGCACAACTCACCTGATTTCCAGGTGCAGTCAGGATGAAAGGTACAGCACACACAGATACAGCATCTGTCTGGGACCTGGCCTTTCATCTTTCTGAAGGTTTGATAGACCTGTGTCTCTCCCTCAGTGACTCTGACTCACAACCACTTTTTCTGACTCCAGTGTGCAATTTCACATAAGCCCTTTGTACAGAAGGGCTTGTTCAAATCTTGAATGTCAGTAGTGTTTCTGTTGGAATAGAAAGCACAGCTCTTCACAGCTCGATGGAGCAAGGCTGTGGATGTCCTGGCCCAGAGGTCAGGTAACTATCCCATCTGCCTACTGTCCCAATTTTTCTGTGGCCATTTAGCCTGGATGTCACTGTCCTGGGAACTTTTCCTTGTCACCTTCATGCACATTGTTTCTGGAGCTCAGAGGTTTCATGTCTTGTTTGTAACTTTGTGAGCATCACTTAGGGGCATGGCATGGGTCAAATGAGAAGCTCCAATCTAGTCTAAAACCTGAACATAAAAATCCACATTTAAATTATCCTGGTGACTCCAGGGCTTTGAAAGAATACAAGAACATTATTTTCTAGATCATCTCTATGTAGAAGATTTTTAAATACAACCCTGCAAGTTCCTATCAGACCCCAAGCTGTTCTCACAGATGATGTATATAGCCTGGACATGTTAAGCCCTGTCTCATGCTGTCCTTATTAGAAAATATGTAGTGGAGCATAATCCAAATATGTTTCTCTGGCTATGCAAAGATCTTTTCTGGCTGCAGAGTTGTAAAGCAATCTTTCAAGCATTCAAAAGTAAATGGCTTCATGCAACTGGAAAGCAGGCTAGTGAGTTAAAGAATGCAATCTGAGAGGAGCATCACTCCAAATTACTACCATACTGTTCAGAAAATAGCTTAAGGTAAAACAGTAACTATATAGCACCACTGATTTTGAACTCACACATAACTGGTAACTGCATGCTAGTTTCCACAGTTTTCAGTAATATTCATGGTATTTTTATATTGATCAAGGGACTAATTTTATAAGAATGTATTATTACAGACTGCATTTGAAGAATTCTTATGTATCTCCTAGCCTGAGTTCTTCAGTGAAGGTGTTCTGGATGACAGCCTGCCTGTACTGACCCCAGTGATCCCTTGCCTTCAGGACTAGACTGGCCTGTCTGCCCATGGTTTCTGAGTCAGCTAGCATCTGTGATTTCCACAGAGAAAACAGCTCCAGAGAGTTCCTGGTTGCTGAAAATGAACCAGACCAAATTCCTAGTTACTTCTATGTACAATTTGCTTCCAAGGGACAGCCTGAAAGTACCATTTGCTTCCTGGGATCAGCCTGAAACATTTCTCAGGCTCTCAGGGATCTGCTGCACCTCCTCAGCTGCAGCTCCAGGCTGAAGCCCCCACAGCCTGTGGTTCACTGGACTGAACTCTGCCTTTTCCCTTGACACGTCTCTCCCTTTATCTGTTCTGGTTCGAGTAAGGAACTTGCCTCTGGCAGCATTGGAAGGAATCTCTCATGCAGCATTGGAAGGAATCTCTCATGCAGCTCTCCATAAACTAAAAGGGAGTGATCACCCCTAGTTGCCCTCTGTCATCAAGCGGTTATTTCCACGAGTTTCCTGTCCCAGATTTTCTCCTTTCTCATGGAATTGATAGAAACCAAAGAAAAACTTCTGGCACTTGAGGCAACTATTAGAGAACTGAATAAGTGTCTGTGCATCTGTATTATGTGCATAAACAAAGTCAGAGCAGCAATCATCACTATATATCCAGAAAGTCTGAGATTTGCACATGCATAATTTACCATCAGTGTTGTCGCCACTATATATTTATTGCACTTGATCACTGGTTGATGGAAAATTGCATGACTCAAAAACTGAGTTTCTTTGATAAAAGGACTCCACAGTTTAGTACTAAATGTTAGACATGAACATGATGTACTTTTGAAAAGTGAGACAGATGGCCAATGCTCATCATGCAGGAGTTAGGAACTCCAGGACAGATTACTTTATTTGACTAGTTTATTTCTATACTGAATGAATTTACATTTGCATAAAGAAACAAAAAAGCCCTGAGGCTCCTTTCTCATGAAAGTTTATCTTTCCATTGCACTTATTAATTTTAAACTTCAAAAATCTGTCAAGCTCATTTCACAAGCTGCCTTGAAGAATAAAAATATCAGAATGAATTACTTCCTTAAGGAATATATTTCTTTATACTTTCTTTCTAAATTACCTTCATTAAAAAATATACATTTATCTCACAGAGGTAGACCAAACCACTGCAATATTAACTCTTGAAAGAAATAGAGTTTTGTACTGTGACTACAGTACTTCCTCTCAGAGGGCTGCCTTAAATATGAAAAACAAATGCGTAAGTGCTTTTATACAGGAGAAGCTTTTAGAACATACTTTTTTCTAAGAGGTTATTTCTAATTTCTAAATTTTGAAAGAAGTCTGTCTGCTTACCTCTGTTAAAACATGAAAAGTATAGGCATAAAATGGTCTGGAGTAAACAAACACAGGCAAAACATAGTCTTTTCTAGCAATTGAGGCAACACGTATTGCCTCTTTAACCCGATAGTGAACAAATTTTAGCGCATTTGGACTTGACTTCAGGATGTAATCCAGATATATAGAAGGGTAGAGAGCAGTGCTTTCCTTCCACAGCCAGAGCAGGAGGTCATTGCGGAAAGACTCAATAGGGGGACATTTCCCTGTGTATGTCTGGGGGTGCTCTTTGTAATCGTAGTTGTAGCAGTCTGGGTAAAGATAGTAGCCCCACAAACCATTAGGTCTCATGTGCTCTGCCAGAAGGATGGTGTTATTCATAAAACTCCTGCCAGCATTTTCAAATTCCTCTTTAGCCACTTTCCTAATTTTGTCCTCTGACCATCGAGGATGTCGTCTCCTGACAATCTCGAGAGATTTATTTCTATAAATGCTTTTATTGCCCCAGTTCCTATCCCACTGGGGCCTCCAATTTTCCCAGTCAATGACTGCAAGTCCCTGAAATTTCTTCATGGGTATGCAATAGTCAATGTCAGACTTTGCTTTGCTAAGGTGTTTGATAAGACTTTCGTTCTGGGGCACCCCTCCATTAACGGGATCTCCGTTATCTGAGTAGTAGGGATAGTATCCCAGATGAGTGTGATAGAAGATGGTCACATTGGATCCACTCAGAGTCTCATTGATGTTGGCTGCAATGTCAAAAACCCCGAGATCCAGGTCCACCTTGTATCGCAGCCTGCACTGCTCGGTCGGCGCGTTCCAAACCACCATGAACGGCTTGTGCAGAGCCAGAGGGGCCCGTGCTGGCTTTGGCACGTGAGCACCAGCCAGGGAAAGCAGTGCCATCACTGCCAGCTGTGGGACACGAACATCCATGGCTTGGGTCCTTTCTGGGAAACTGCTGTGATTGCCCTTGAAAACAAAACCAAGATAAGCTGTTAGAAGGGCAGCATGGAGGCACATTTGATGATAAGAGAATGATTTTTGGTTGGATTTGCTTTTGATAACATTAAACTCAGTGCAAAGTTTAGAAAGAGAGAAAAGAGAGAAAAGTGCAAAATTGATCTTGTAAAAGTTAACACTAATTTCAAATGCTTTGAAAAACTTTTTGGTAGACTACACTGTCTGGAAACTTCACTTCCTTTTCACCCAGACTCCTCATGGAGTTGATTCAGACCTTTCCTTAACATTCATTTGCTCCCTTGTGTCTACAAAACTAGATAATAAAGTAATAACCTAAAATGATAGTGCACTAAAAAAAGAATGTGCACTCATTTGAAATTGCAGCTTCCAAACAAGCTCTGCTATGGTCAGTCTGACTTGCCTAGAAGACCATCACAGTGGGGCTACAGCCTTTACTATCTGGATATTCCAATGGTCACAATAGGAAAGGAAATTTAAGCAAAAGGCAGACACTTCTACCTCACACAGATTAATGAAGACAACTTAGAAATGCTGCAGTTCTCAGGATATGAAAACATTGTTATCTACCCCTGAACTTCACTTTCTAAATGAATAGATGCAAGAGTGATAATCAATCCACAAGCTAGAGGGATACCACTAAGGACTTAGTGGTCTAAGCTACTTATTCTGAAGACAAATTAAATATCCATATTTAAAGAAGATAAATTATGTTAAGCAGATCTGAACTAGCTGAAAGAAAGACATGCTGCATCTTTGAAAAGGGGGCTAGTTTGTAGAAATGAGGGGTATTCATCTTAATTTTTCCTTTCAGGGTCTGATGTTTTCCCTGATAGTCACACTGGCTTGGGGCTGCAGTACTCTGGGAGCTGCCAGAGCTGCATGGCTGCTGGTACCCTGGACTCACCCCTACTTGGCACCCCATGGGGCAGCTGTTCACCCACTGTCCCCAGCTGGCTGCTCCAGAATCTGCCTCTGCTCCAAAATCTGTCTCTGCTCCAGTCTTGTCACCAAGAAGCACAACTCAGCTCTGTCCTGGGTTGGCTATTCAGGTTTCTTTGCTGAACTTTTTGTGATACAGAGATCATTAAAAAGGTTTCTCTGTGAATATATATTTAGTATGACATAGTTTATTATCTCAGTTGCTATTTTCTATCATTCACTGTTTTAGGCACATGTTAAATCACTGCAATCACTGTGTGCATTGCAGGTTCAATTCATGCACCAGACATGAATTTTCAATGTCCTGAAACCGGATGTTCCCTATTTTTCCATCCATTTTAATGATTTTTTCCTTGCCTGTAAAGTCTAGCTTTAATAGTCCCTGGTATTTCCTCAGTTAACATCAGTAAATCACAGAATTCCTCTTCTAGACTAAAAGTGCTTTCCCCTATTTGAAAATATGTTTGCTCCAATAAGTTATATAATCCAGGATTTCTTCCTCTGTCTTTTGTCCTTCCATGCCATTCTTCCATCCTCTGGATTTGATTGATCTTTTCCCGTCTGACACTGCTCTCATTTTTTTCTGCCTTTCTGTTAAACTTGACTTTGTCCTTATGTCTCCTACAGAACAGCCCTTCTCTAGCTTCGGTTTTGTGTTTTTCCATCATCAGTCCCAGAAAAGCATTGAGTTCCCTCACCTGTAGTCTGATAGGAGAACACCTTCCCAAGATGAGAAGGAAGCAATTTTCCTGAAACCGTGGCTAGGGCAGGGAGTGAAGGATGAGACTTCCAGAAGCCAAAATGCAGGATTCCCCAGGAGCAAGCCCTCACTATTAAGATAGAGATTTATGCTCCATTGTTTCCTCACCCACTCTCTGAATGCTTGTTCAGTAATACTAAATATAGTTTTAGCACCCAAATTTTAAAATTTTCTTCATAATCCTCTAGAGGACAACATTCTTGAGTGAAACAGGCAATTGCCACCAAGGCAAAACTACTTAAAAGCCTGTCTGCTGAAAATTAATGGAAGGTTATTTTCACTCCACTGATTTGTTGGAAGGAAGTTTTATGCTTGCAGCTGGTATACTTTTCTCCACTTTCCTGCAGTCTTGCATATCATCTAAGTAATGCCATGGCCTGAGAAAAACAAACAAACAAACAAAAAAGCCACAAAAACTGCCTTTCCCTTCCTGTTTTATACAAACTGAGGAAAGTACCACAGTACTCTGCATTTCTTTCATGTGAACAAATCCGTAAGATAAACACCTATTTTCTACAAATGGGTAGCTCAGATGAAATGGGAAGAGCATCACAAAAAAGGAAAAGACCTTTAGTGAATTTCTGTGTAAGAAAAGATCTGGGAGAAGATTTCAGCTTCCTATTCCCACAATCCAAATGCTGGATTGTTCAGCCTTGTGTTGCTATGTACATATAACATTTTGTTAGATATTAATGACTAATACAGTACAGTCCTTGTCTAGATCTGAGAGCCCTAGAACATTGCAGATAATAAATCATAACAGAGTTAGGTCATGAGATAATATTGCAGGGCAATTTTAAGTTATGTATTTTTAGTTCTTGGGCAATTCTTGTTGCCTGACAAGATTCTAAAGTCCCTGACAAGACTTTAAATAAACAGAGTAGTTGAAGTTGGAAGGGACGTCTGGAGGTGATCTGGCTCATCCCCAGAGCTAGTCATTCAGGACAAAACATCACAAGTGACAAAATTAAAATGCTTATCTCAGGAAATGTCAAATAATTCTCAAGATTTGGATTGACCAAATCTTTGAAATTGTGAAGAAGGGTAGACATTGCTCAGCTCTAGACATGCAGATTTCTGTACCTGCAAGATGAATCCTGAAAAAAAAAAA
>VWYP01029490.1:443580-471782 GCA_013400435.1 Pycnonotus jocosus | reverse complement strand
TTTTTTTTAAAATTTTTTTCACAGAAAAAAAAACCCAAAAAAAAAAAAAAAAAAAAAAAAAAAAAAAGGCAGAAATCTCTATAATCCTGCTCAAGCTGTTTAGAAGTTAGGATCTGGTCAAGGACAGTCATTCAGGATCCTCTAGCAAATACTTGATACCTCCGAAAGTGGCTGTAAGTTTCTTATTTAAAGCTATATGGAGTTAGCCACCCAGCTATCTCTATTAATCTAAATAAGATGCTCAGTGCATAGATAACATGCCTATGTTTTAGATGGCTAAAGCATCTCACTTTTCATGCTACTTTTTATTCCACACAGAAGCAATTACCATATACACTGCTCTTTAAAGGGGAGATAATTAGGAGAAAAAAAAAATCATCATTTGAAAAGCTTCCAATATAGTTGCATTAATCTGCAATTAATTCTGATGCTATTTGCAAATGGGAATTTAATTACAGATATTTTTTCTTTAAAAAGTCTTCTGAAGGCAAGGGAAACAAGTTTTCAAAGAAGCAGACAAGCCTATAGTTCTGAATGATGAGAAAATAAATTATCTGTTGTTTCACAAATGCATAAAGGAACCTCTAAACAGGAACAAAACATCTTTTATTACAATTTCCATTGCTCTGTCTTTGGACTTTGTCCTTTTTACTCTCATGCAAGGGCACTAATTGGACTGCTTTAATCCCTGTTTTTAATGAGCACAGACACTAATGATTCCTCCCTGAAGCTCATTATCAACTTTGGTTCAAATTCTCCCTTTTTTTTCTTTTTTTCTTTTTTTTTATTCAATGACACATCGTCATGGTCAGTTTAACTTCTCAAACGTGCAGATAGCTTTCTCTGGTACTACAGTGTTTTTAGAGCAGAATATGCTCCCAGAGTTTCTGCTCTATATTCTAAAAACAAAAAATAAGTTCTTCATGAGTGAATGAAATGGGGTCTGATCACGAATCTCGCAAAGTTGACGAGGTTTGTTTATTGTATTCAGTAAATTCTGGACCTCTGTGTTTTCACTGCACAAAGTACATGTTATTACATGTAGTTTTCTATTTGCCTCAGTTTCTGTTGTGCAGTTTAGGATGAAGCAGGTTATGGCTGGACTTCAATATATCCTGCAGTAAGTCTGAATTTTGCCATTTGTTGAATAGGAAAGATAAGTTCATTTCCGCATATTCCTCTCATAATTTTTCTAAAAATTCCAAACATTTACTTTTCCCAAGCAACTGCTGTGAATTTAATCCAACCTGTACTAAACTGTGTTTATATAATCAGAATTCCACTCTATTTTGATTTCCAAATAGTTGAAAACAACTAAACTAGGCATCTTAATTGCACACTTTGATAACAAAATATCCCACTTAAGGTTCATAATAACATAGCCTCTCATGCTAAAGAAAGCTATTTGCACACCATGTGTTCCAATACAGATCAATGGTGCTCTCTAGATGGATAGTTCCTCTTCTCTAATGGTTTTTATTGATTATCCCAGCAATTTTTGCACTGCAACACATGACGTTTCAGCCGCTGCTCATTATGATTTTTATGTTGGTCATATAACCAGACAACTTCATAACAGCCAGCAAATTCATCCTCTCATTTTATATTCATCTATATGCTCACTTGAAGTGTAGTCCATACAATTAGCTATAACATGATTGGTTTAATCTGTGAACTATGTGTTATACTGAACATCTGTCATTGAACTCAATAATTACTTCAAAATTCAGAAACAAACTTAAAAAAAAATGTAGTTTCTATGGTAGCAGTCATTTATGATTTCCTCATAAGCAGTATATGATTAACATCATTTAAAAACCAGGATAGGAAAGAGTACAGTTAAGTCACAGAGAAAAGGTGATTTTTCCAACAAAAGAGTCATGTTTTGTGACCTAAACCAGATTTACATTTTTCCAAATTTTTTTTCAGCCTCTCATATGTGTTACTGACTTCTGTCTTGAAACTGCTGAGCATAGTTTGCACTTTGTTCCGTGGCAAACATACTCATTTTAATTAGTTTTTCTCATATTTGTAGGAAAATATTTTTCTAGGAAAAGAAAAATCTGATGACAAAAAGAGAAAAAATAAAAAGGAATTGTTTGAATTCCATCAAGGAACATATAAAATTGGCAGCTAGAATTGTTCTGTTTTGAATGTGGGCTGACCTCATTTGGTGTAGAAGTTATTACTAGGGCTGAGAAATACAGACATTTCAACTGCATTTAAGGGTCTTTTTTTGCCACACAATCACATTTCAAAGTTGCTTGCAAATAATTTGAAAAATCTTTTGCATGGATACATTATTTCCTATGAGATATAATTTATATACATATCATATGTATTTTACAATGTGTTTATTTACACATGTTTATATATTTCTCAATCTTCTTAGGAAATACAAGAATGACCAAAATTGTCCAGTCTGCCTCTGTCTTGGTCTTACTCTGTTGTTATTTTTCTGTTTGAAAATGATGCAAAAATCTTGCTTTTCCTGGTTTTACTGGATAATGTCTTACATTAGTAAGCTGGAAAAATGGACAGAGAATACCATCTTAACAGAAGTATTCTATCCTGAAACCTTCTAAGGTTCAAAATGTAAAGCTGCATTAGAGAGAGATGAAGCATCCACTGTATCCTCACAACACCAGTTTTCAGTCTCTTGACTCACATATCTTTGTAATTCTCCAGTGGTATTTCTCAGATTAGATTCCAAATTAAAGAGTGAATAGAAGGACAGTAACATCGTGAGGATGTTGGGGATGTTGGTTGATGAGAAGCTCAACATGACCCAGCACCCTGTGCCTGCAGCCCAGAAAGCCAACCACACCCAGGGCAGCATGGAGAGCACAATGAGCAGCAGCCCAGGGGAGCTGACTCTGCCTCCACTCTGCCCCGTGAGACCCCAGCTGCAATGCTGCATCCAGCTCCAGGACCCCCAATAAAAGAAGGACATGGATTTGTTCCAGTCTGTCCAGAAGGGGGTTATGAAGACTTTCAGATGCTTAGAACATCTCCTGTAAAGATATGCTGAGAGAGTTGGGGCTGTTCAGCCTGGAGAACAGAAGGCTCTGGGGAGACCTGAGATCAGCCTTCTGGTACCTAATGCAGGCCTACAAGAGAGATGGAGAAGGACTTTTTACCAGGGCATGTAGTGAAAGGAAAAGGGAGAATGGCTTCAAACTGAAAAATAGTAATTTAGATTAGATGCAGAGAACAAATTCTTCACTATGAGGGTGGTGAGGCACTGGCACAGGTTGTCCAGAGAAGCTGTGAGTGCCTCATCCCTGGAAATGTTCAAGGCCAGGTTGGATGTGGCTTTGAGCAACCTGATCCAGTGGGTGGCATCCCTGCACATGACAGGGGGGGTGGAACTGAATAATATTTAAGGTCTTTTTCCTACCTATAATTCTGTGATTCGATGATTCCATGTTTGTAATCTTCCTCAAAGATCAAAGTTCAGAAATGAACATATGAGTGACACATTACAGTTCACTTCCAACAGATGAGCATTCCGATTTCAAAGCATGGAGTAGCATCTCTTTATTTTTGTGCAGAATACACAAAAAGAAATTCAAAGACCAAGGAGATGGGGATCCAGGCATATGCTGTCATTGCTGATGGTTTTCTGAACTGTGGATTATTCATGTAAAAGCAAATGGAAAATGCCAGAGGACATTCTTTGGTGCTCATCACAGATTTACAGTAAATCATTTTTGATGCAGAGTTTGGCTTAGGCATTTCCTGTTTAGTTTTATTCTTTCCATTATGTACAGCTTGTGTCAAGCCTTAAACTGAGAGAAAAGACTGCAAGGAAGCATGGAAATTAAAGGGGAAAAAACTGATAATGACAAGATATTGTTCCTATGGAGCCTGAAATTAATCTATTAAAACGAACCATTTTAGTACTTCCTATGTCCTGGTCTATCCTCATCTACCTGTAATGCCTTTGTCTCTAGTTATTAGAGGCCAGACTGTTACATGTTCATGCACACTGTTTCTTATTCCAAGCTGTTTCATTAGTACCAGCAAGATTGAGGGCTACTCAGCACAATGACAGAGGGAAAATAAAGATACAGGTCATGATTCCCAGTATTATTCTAGTTAAAAGATTGTGCTGTCATTTTAAATCACTGTAGATTATTGATGACTCTTTGAATACCAGAGGAAGATACAATAATATGGTTTAAATCTGTCTGTGCAGTAGAGGGAGATTAAATATATATATGCGCTACAAACAATTTTTCAATTATTGAAGGATTGAGTAAAAAAAAATACTTTGTGGGTGGAAGAAACCATGTAACATGTGGAGTATTGTACCATTTTACATGTCAAATACATGAATTTAGCTTGCATCTAATACATGAATCATTGATCTAATTTTTTAATGTAAAAGCCTGATACATTGTTATTTTCCATTCTAGTCCATCTGCTTCTGTTGCATTATGAACTGAAGACAAACGTATTCCAGGAAAAAAAAATCTCCAAAATTAAAATTGCAAAATTTATGTCAGAAGTATGAATTTCTATATACAATTTAATATTTATTTCTTTTCCATATGCAAAGAATAAAGGGGAAAAATGAATTGGTGGGTTATACCTTTTAGAGGATCCAGATTGATTATCAGAGCTGTTAAAGCCTTAATTCCCTGAATAATTAAGACTAATGTCCTCAGCATTGTTCAGTACACTCTTCTGGCTCTGACCTTCAATGGGTGAAAATTAAAGTGCCAACCATCAGCATTCTGTAAAGAAATTCTCACTTTGTTACAGATTTTCCTTCTAATTTTATTGCTAAATATTCTTAACTGAAGACCATGAACATTAATTGGCACAAATAGAATACATCCTACCTTCTGGCATGGAATTTTAATAGCTTATAAGAATGTATGAATGGGTAACACTGCACAATAAATAATACATGAGTTTACATTGTTGCAAAGCATTTAAAACAATTTAGCTTCTTTCACACCATCTGCTAAATTCACACATTCATTTTCTGAAAGGTTTATTGTTATTAGAGGCACTTATAAGAGAGAAAATTAAGTCAAATTGATAACACAGAGAATGCCTACAATGAGGCCTTGGCTTATTCTTGAGAAAATGCTCTAAGCTAAATTAACTTTAGCTCACACAAAGATAAATTATGCTTTCAGATAGTGTAATTCAAGAAAATTCAATTGAAATTAATTGAGGGGTATAAATCTGGAAATATTCCAGTTGAATTCATGGAGTTATTAAGCATTTATAATCTTATGAGAGGAAAACTGTATCCTTTAGTCAGGTAAAAAAATCCTAGTATGTTGGCAAACTCTTAAAAGTGTGTATTTCCACTGTAAATCTCTGCTTGCAGTAAATAATAACTAATCCTTGGATAGTATAAAAGGGAATATTACACTTTGGTGATAGAAACTCAAGACAATTCGGAAAATATGCATAAAGCATTTGAGGTGAAATAAACTTTACACTCTATTTGCATTCCAATACACAGATTAGTTTGCTGTCTACATTGTTTCAAATAAATGAATTTAAAATACTTCTATCTCTACAAAAACCCAGCACAATACATTGACACAAATCATTAATGAGTGGAACTCATTTTCAAACAACGAACTGCATCTTCTTTTGGGCTCCTCTTGAGGTTGTTTTAAAATGCAGTGTTCGTAGGTGTGACTGACATTATGAAACAATTACCCTGAATGTTTTGCTTCTAATGAAAGAAATATTTTTTAATTATTCATATGGGATTAAATACCTGAACAGCATACAATTAACTGCCCTCTGGGTGAGCAGTGTTGCATGCACAGCCCAGTGCGTTTAAGTATTAAATTGATAAATCAGATTCTGAAATATCCTTTAAGTCAACACATTACTCTTTTCTTTGAAATGTGAATTTTATTCACAAACAACATGTCAGTATCAGTTTTCTAATCTAAAATTTCTGTTACACATTGCAATGTTATGCACCAAATAGCTATTTGACAGATAAAAATACAAAACAAGAAATACAGTCTAGAATTGACATGATAGAGAAAACAACAGAGAAATCCTTCCTTACTGGTAGACTACAAGCAGAAGTGAAAACTTTGTCTTTACTGATTGTTAATTGAGTAAATAACATGGCACTTACCTCTATAAAATCAATGAATAGCAGAAAACTTTGCTGAAAGAATTTACAACAGCTGATGTGTTTGTTCCAGGAATGGGCTCCTCCTAATGAGTGAGCTTTTAACTAATGAGAAAGTGAGGGCATTTGAATATGAGAGCAGAATTTTACCTAAACACTCATCATGTAATTGTAAAAGAAGTAAATAAATTCATTTAAAAGGTAGATGTACTACTTGTAAGCATCTGGGCTCTTTCTGTAATAATTTTGTATCGCCTGCTTTTATGACGTGATATGGGATCAACCAGACTGGTGTTTGAGTGGAATTAAGTTGTGTTTTGAGAGTTACACACTCTGGACTCAGCAGCGACAGGCATGAGCAGAAAGGACATCTAGGTCACTGCAGCACGGGGACAAGCAGGGGTGCTGGCAAAACCAAGCAAACAAAACAGTTCAGGGAGAGTTATTTTAAAAACTGGCTGGATGGCTGAGTCCAAAGACTGGTGGTGAATGGACTCAAATCCAGCTGGCAGCTAGTCACTAGTGGTGTTCCCCAGGGATGATGTTTTCCAAACTGATTTCATGATTCTATCATTTGTTCATAATCCTCCCTAAAATTAAATATGAACTGCTCAGTCTGCTATTCCCTGAACATAACAGATGGAAGCAGACCCCCAGGGACCATCATCTGCTGATCCCAGTGCCTGCCTGCCATGGGATGGTGTGAGTGACCAAAGAAGGGCAGAAGGGACCAGTGATATCACAACTCCTTAAAGAGGTTTTTAAAGTGGTTCAGCATGACAACAGCTTCAACAGCTACATGCCACCTCCACGGCCAGTCAAACCCCCCTCGGATGTATAGGGAAGGATAGAAAGAGTTCCTATGTACAGAGCAGGGACTAGCTAGATGGTAAAGGGCATTTGTGTATCCTAACAATACAGACTAAGAGGTCAAAAATGTCCCTATCCCCATGTGGGAACTGTGAAGTGTTAAAGAAGGAAACCCTGAGTTTCCTCATCTTGTCAAGCATGACTGTTGCCATTTAAGCATCAAACTAGAAACAAATACAGGAAACAAGTACAAAAAATTATTGGAACAACTATAGACATTTTTGTTATTGTTGTTGCCACATTTGTCTCCGAATCTGCAGAGCTATTTGGATTAAATAGGAAACAAGTAGCTCCCTGAGCCTTGGAAATAATAAAGGCAAGTTTCCTATGGGCCTGTGTCTCATCCTTGACTGAGCTCCAAACCAATGTTTCCCAAGGCTGAGGCATGCACAGAAGATCTCTCCTGCACTGGTTCTCCAGCTTGCAGCATGCCTCCCTTTTTTCTTGCCTTTTACTCAGCAGATTGTTTCCACCAATGAGTTGGTTTCTGAGACAGTCTCTGAAACCTGAGTTGCTCTCAGGTATCTGGTTGATATTTGCTGTCAGGGAGGGACATGCACTTGCACAGACAAACAGGGTTTTGCTCATATCTGTGTGGTCAGCGAGGGCTTGAAGATCACTCCTACAAGGGGAAACGCTGATATACCTTCTGATTACTGGCTGTTAGCCAATATCATCTGTACTCCTGCTAGAAGGTACATTTAGCAGCTGTCCCAGGTGCCCCTCAGGGTCCCACCCAGAGCACAGCCAGCAGCAGCAGCCAGCAAGCACTGCTCTTCCTGAGCACCTGCCACATCTCAGCAACACATCATTTGAAACAAAGGGCCATCTATTTGCCTAAAATAGACTATAGGACAAAGGGTAAAATTAAACAGATGGCTTCTCATGTTTGGCCTTACATCCATCTTTTTTTTATCTCAGCCTGTAGGCTCAGGGGTGAAGGCCAATCTGACATGTGTTTGAAATGCCTCTTTCTCCATGAGTTTCTAGATGAATTTTCCTTTGGAGGGTGGCTGCTATTGCAGGTACTGCCCACCTCCCCCTTAATACTCACTTACCCTTTTTGCAAGGGTTAGCATCCCTTGGACTATCAGCTCTGTGCAGCTCAGCCTTGACAGATCTGCAGCTATATACCTTCTCCTTTACTTTCATTCTTCTTCTAGGTCTCATTTCACTTCACTTAAACATTTCCTTTATTCTTATCTGCACTCAGAATATGAGGCATAATTTGTGAGGAATTTTTTCCCGTTAATCTCTTTGTTCTCTCTGTTCAAAAATATCACATGAAGAATAACTTCCAAATTAAATATTAATAAAAAATCAGCATGTAAGAGTAAAATATGCACACATGCTGCTCACAGGTATTTGGGTTATATACATTTGTAGGTAAAATCTTCATTATAGTTCAAAAATAGAGCTGAACACGTTTGAAATAGAGTGGAAGGGTGGAAGAAACAACTTAGACAAACCAGTAGAAAATACTTCATTTCCCCAGCTAAAGTGGTAAAGAACAACAAATTTGAAGTATTGTTTCTTTTACTTGATATTGTATTTTCACTTGTTATTTGGGAAATGGAGGTCATGGGAGAGATGCAACAGTTGCCATAAGTCAGCAGCTACAGATTCCCACCATCTGACAAAGGATGTGTGTGCATATCTATAATTCTGATGGAGAGGAGAATGACACTAGGATTTGCAGTCTAGCTCCTCCCAACCTCCTCTTGTGCCATACAAAACTCCTGCTAAAAATAAAAGCCCAGAGCAGCCTTGCTCTGTCACCCTGAACTCGGGGGGTGGGCATCTACATCAGGAGTCTTCCCAGGTCCTGCTCCCTCCTGGCAGCCAGGCCTCATCCCCAGCCATGCAGAAAATGTTCTAGGGGACAGAAGGAATGATGGGCTGCATCAGACAAGGGGGAACTAAAAGGAGACACATTTGGATAAATAATTCAGAGAGACACTTATGCTTTGGGCTTATTTGAATTAGAAATGAAACCAAGATCTTTGTAGTGGGAAGAATTTGAGAGAGACTGCTATATTTTATGTAAAGCAACATTTGTTTAGAGGTGGAGAGAAAGCTCAGCTGTCTTCAGCTTCTTATTATGTATCTAAGAATAATATTTTCATTTACAATTTTATTCCTGATAAATGTAATTCAGCTTCCAATGCATGAAGGAAGAAATGCCTCAGTTAATCCCAATAGATGTTTGGGTTGCCACTTGAATCAAATATAATATGTTCTCAAATACAAAACTGGTCTGATTTGGGTTTGGTTTTTTTTCTAACTATTGACAAAATAATTAGAATGCATATTTTCTAATTAATTACCAAGTCATTATTAGCATCAGTGTTTAAAAACTTTAACAAAAAACCCCAAATATTAAAACTGAGGTTTTGTGCCATGTCACAAATGCATTTGGAAAAATAAAGGCTTCTAAAAAACTCACATGTAATTTAACAACTGGGGTAGCATAACAATTCTATCCAGAATACATATTTAATAACAAAATTACTTTTAAGAGTTTTAGGGGGAAAAAAATATTAACACTGCCTACAGAATAACTTATTTTGCTTCATAGCTAGGAAAAAAGGGTGAGAAGGACCATGGGAATAATTTAGCATTAGTCTGACTTTTAATAACCATTTTTAAAATCAATGTTGTTAGGTTAATTAGACCTGAATGTGCTTTATTTAAAGTTGATGTGAAGTAAGAGGGCTGATTGGATTTCCAAGTTGCATCGTTGCCTAAAAATGCACAGCTTTTCTGAAGAACCAAAGAAGTACATTTAAGACTGAACGTCTTACATCAATGCCTCTGCATTTCCACAAATGTCTAATTCCACAGGTAAATGTAAAGATCCAGCCCTTCAGTAACATTCTCTGGATCTACTCAGTGGTTTGGCCAATCGTAGTTTTTAGGTATTCTTGCAAGGAGCTCCTGAGAACACATTTGGCATGCTGAGCCTTTGCACTCAGGGATCTTACTCTGGGCATGGTCACTTACAATAAAAAGATAGATGTGTTTAAACCTTGAACCTTGCAAACATTTATAAGATTATCATTCTCAGAACACAGTTTTGGAAAAATAAATGCATTATTAACAGCTCTCACAAAATCAGATCTGTGCTGTCCCTGCTCTTTGGACATCTGTCAAACAGAAATATGGGGTCTGAAGATACAAGTTACCAGGTCTGAGACACTGATGTCGGAAGAGACACTTTACTCAAAGAACTCTCCCTCCTTTTTTTCCCTTTTTTTTCTTTTTTTTTTCTTTTCTTTTTCTTTTTTTTTTTTTTTCTTTTTTTTCCCCTGTTATATTGCCATTATTTTGGCACTGGTTTCAAAAAAGATGTGTGGATTCACTATTTTTATGGATGCAGATTAATTTTCCTTGTCACACCAAAGGGAGTCGGTAACCCAATCACACAGGAAGAGAATAAATAACAGACCTTGCCCCAGTGGAACAGAGGAACGAAGCTATATTTAAAGTGCAAGGAGGAAGAAATGGAATTTATTGTTCAGCTTCATGCAGAGAGGTGGCTGACTCATAGGCCTGTGCAACTGATGGTACTTTCAGGAAACAGCAGGAGAGAAATTAATAATAAGAAAAAAAATGTCAATTTATATTGACTAAAGAGGAAGCTAAAGAACAGCCATGACTACCCACATACTTGTACATGGCAACTTTCTTCTGTTTCTATTGTACAGCCAGAAAGCAGAAGCTGAGGCCTGTGGCTAAGTCACATCTCATCAATTTTCATGTATTTTCTCACATGATAAGGAAGCAAGCAGGATCATTAAAAAACCTCAGGAGATCAAGTTATTTCTTCATATTGAAATAGAAGATTTTTAACTGCAAAAATAAGTGCTTTTGCATGCTAATAGAAAATATTAAGACAGCAGTTGATAAAGAACGTTTTTGTGAAGATTAAGTTTGCTTTTCTCTGTGTGTGTCTGCATACAAAAGTGACAGTCAGAAATGCACTACGCACAAAACAGACCTCACTCTTTAGACTCATTTTCTAAAGTCTGTGCTGTTAAACAAAACTTGGGTAAATAGGGAGGGTAACAGTAAGCTACTGATAAAATCAAGAATTTTGGGTTTGTGAAATTACTCCATCCTTTTCCTTGTTGAACATTCACATTCATGAAATCTTGTCAAAAACTTGTTTCTCAGCTAGTAGAAATATCATAAATATAGATATTTGCAGAAGTGTTCACTTTGGTCATGCCCCCTGACCTTTTAAAAGCTCTCTGGGTAGGAGAACTGAAAGAGGAAGGATTCTAAAAAGTGTTGAATATAAACAGAGATGGAGGAACAGAGAAGCAGCACTGGCACTGCACACCTTTGTTACACACCCTTTCAGGAGAGAGCACACAGGGGATGCTGCTGGCAGCCTGGGGTGCTGTGTGTGCAGGGTGCAGAGCTCAGCAGCCCTTTGCTCCAAAGAGACAGCAGCAACCAGTGGTGGGGAAAATGCCACCCCAAGCCTCTGACACAAGCCTTTCTAATAACCATCCTGCTAACATGTGAATTTCCTTTCCAGCTCCTTTCTTTTCTTTGCAGTATTTTTTCTAATCTTTTCTGCTTTCTGCCTGATTGAGATTCCATCTTCACCAAGCAGATCACCTTAACCCTGCTACATTTAGCCTAGTGCAGCAGGATAAAAACTTGTCCCAGACAATCAGATCTAGATTAAAAAAGGGGGGGAAAAAAAAGTTTTCCATGAATTGTAGAGAGGAAAATAAGAGCAAAAATGCAGATTTCTGGTGTTTTCTGGTATGAAGATCACAGTTTAGAACATGTGCTCCTAAAGCTATCGAGAAACAGAAGCTATATTTTCCTACCCTTGCTATGTCTTCCTCTTTTCTCTTCCTAACAGAGGGCTTTATTTTGATTTACAAGGAAGTATGATTCAATTTTAACTGTGAAATACAAAAGAAAACTAATACTATTTTTTTTCATGGAAGAAAATACCAAGAGAGGTTATTTCCTCTAAAATATGATATAATATTTTAAAAGTGGTAATATAAAATGGAACTACTTAGAAATATGGTGTACTGAGGTTTTTAATAAGCTTTAACTCAAATTAAACCAAATTAAATGCTCCCTTAAAAATCTTCATTTCAAAACTTTTTCTGTTTTCTTTCTCCCATCCCTCTATTTACCCTCCCTTTGTTGCCGTTTTAGTAAAAACAAAATGCAATTTTACTTCCTTACATAAGTAGTAAAATCCAAGGGCCTTGCCACATAAGATCGACTCCAGATTTCAAGGAAGTAGTACAGTAATTTTCCATAAAATGTCATGTCTCATCTCTAAAACAATTTTTGTTTTTCAAGCACAGGCAGCATATGCATGTGGGGAACTCCCATAAGGAACAGGAGAAACAACCTGCATGATGTAGGCTGGGACACATCCTTGGGCTTGCAGCTTGCCTAAAACAATGAGGTGTGGAGTCATCAGATCACTGTGAGTCACACAGAACCCCACACTTACGTAATTCGAGTTGCAGGATCTCTTCTGACACCCACCGGGAGGGTGACATGGCCCAGGTGGTGAATAACTCATTTCCCCCAGAAGCTGGGGTTACCACACTGATGATGACACGGGATCACCTGGCCAGGGCGTGAGTGGGGAACTACCTGGAGACAATGCCTTGCTTCCTGGCTCGGAGGAGGAGTCATGCTTTGTCACCGGGCTGCCTCTATTAGGGTTTCTACATTTCAGAAGAGTTTATTGGGCAATAAAAATGATTGAAAGCATTTCAGTTATTCACACTGCTGCTCCTATATATGTGAAGGGAAGCAGTTTTGGGTTACACTCTCAAATAAGCCTCACGAGACTACCCAAGAGACGTAGGAAGCTACGTGTTTTGACTTTCAGTAGGAATCACTCACACAATGCATTTGAATGAAAGGTTGACTTTTCCACCTTAAATACAGACTAGGATTTCTGCGATAAAACACGTTACAACTCTATTCTTAGTAAAGTAGAACATAGTCTCATCATGTGTTGTACTGGTAATGATGCTCATGGTCAAGTTTGTCCAACATTTTTGCATCATTACACCCTATTTTTGGGGTACTAGAACCCCAAGTAAAAGCAGGAAAACACTCCATGCTCTTTTGCTCCCCTGTACTTTTTTTGGGGTGACCACAGAGGAAGAAGCTACCAAATAGATGTGAAGGGAAGCAGACAGGGCAAACAACTGGGGAAGCAGGTAGAAGATTCCTGGAGAAGGTCAGGGCAGATGCCAGGGCCTCCAGAGGGACTCGTGGGGATGAGCAAAGTGGAGCCAAGCATGGCGACAGACAGCTGCCAAGAGACTGCCTCTTTTGCCATTTCCTGTTCTTCCAGCATCTGAATTCAAAGTCAGTTTAAAGACAAAATGCTGCACAAACAATTGGGGTTTTTTTCTTTCTCTTTCAGGTTTTCACCCACATAAGGTGAAAAGAATAATAAAAATATCAAAACAATAAAATGGTTAGCATCCCAAAATGTCTTCTTCTGAAATGGCTCTAAAAAGAATATTTTGAATGGGTCAGGTGGGTTCTCAGCCACACACTGGGAGCCCCACTCTTAAATTTCAGTTGTATTTGTGCAGATCACCAATTTTCAGTACACTTCCTCAGATAGAAAGCTTTGAAATTTGCTAAATAATTGTTTTTGTGGTACACAGAAAGAAACAGAAACCCACTCAGATGGAGCACCATGACTAGCTGAAGAGCTGACAGTGACCAGATGCACTAAAAGGCTATTTCTGTCATGCAAATTAGCAAATATGTCCCTGAATTCAGGCAGGATGTACCCTAGCCTTCTGCAGAGGGCCAGCACAAGGACCATATGTCATTTAAATGCCATTTAAATATTATTTTAAAGGCACTAGTAGGACTCCTCTGCTCCTTCACTCGTTCCATGGGGATTAATTTGGTAAATATCATTTTTATACCTTTTTCAAAAGAAAATTGTAGTTTAAATTGAGGAAGTGGCACCATCTTGTGGGTGAAAATGAAAGTGTATTTTCTTTACCAAATCAAGTTGCTTTTCACTTTTCTTTCATTTCTCCCTCTTTTTATTTTTAGGTTCTTATAATTTTACAGAACAGCCCCTTTAAATCTAAAAACTAATCATTTTTTTCAGAAGACTATAGCACAAAAATAAGATTTATTAAGCAAAAAATGCACCATATTATGATTAACTACCATGCCACACAGATTTCTGACATGCTGGCTAATGTCATAGAAAGATTTTTGAAAAATTCTTTTGAGGTCAGCTCCGTAAAATTAAAAAAAAAAGAGGTTAGTTAAAACATGTCCATCAAGAAAATAATGCCTACATTTGCAGTTGCAATGTCTTACTCCAAGAAGTGAGTCAAAATTCTTAAAATCCCCATGTAGAAGATTTGTTTACATATTTAAGCCTAAAATTTAAGCCTCAGTTAAATTATCCAAATTGGATTTAAGCATAATCATGAGTTTTCAGGATCATTAGTAAAGTTACTGCAAGTTTAAACCTAATAATATGGCTATATAGCAATTTACTTCAAAACTGATACCCCTGCCTTCACTCTTAGAACTTACAAGCTGCAGACATTTTTTTAATACCTAAACCTAAATTTCTTCTTTTAAAAGGCTATCCAGAATTGTCAGCAATCTACTGTAAAAATAGGAAAAGAAAAAAGGCTATTGTGGAAGCTGAGTATTACTAGATTGTTTAATCTGCAAACAGCTGTACAGCTAAGAGTAAATGTGTAGTGCTCAAGCTTGTTTAAACGTGTGCTCATAATTACTGTCAGCCACCTTGGTGGGATTCACCTCTCTTTAGATATCACCAGTGCCAATGTCTATACCTGAACAAGTCACCAAAGCTTGTTTTAAGTCTCAGGGAGTAAGAGCTGCTTTCAAGGTGCAGTTCATCTCATCCTGTACCAGCTATCAGAAGTAGATCAGCTGACTCATACTTATCTCTCTTCTGAGGTTATAAAAGGAAAATTATGCGATTAGCATAGGTGCAGATAACTCCTGCAATGATCTGCACACAGTCAAATGAATCCTACCCCTTGTGCCTCATAGAAATAACATTATCAAGATTTTTTGAGCCCTGTGGATGATATTTAATTCAGAAGTCCAAATGACTTTAAACAGAGAATCTTAAATACATATTTCAAGAACAACCACTAAAAATAAGAAACCAAATTAGGAGTCATTAAAATAGGTTAATACAACAAAATAGCTGACTACACATGCTGTGTCAGGAGGTTGGCATTTTCCTTTGTGGTGAACCTACAGAGGGAACTGTATATTATAGCACCAGTTGCTTTACATTGCTGTTCATTTTGCCTCTGCTAAGTATATGTAGAAAGTGGCATTAACAAAGGTTAATGTGTGAAGTAACAATAAAAGTTCTTTTTATTCACTAAAATACAATGGCACCACTTAAAAATGCGGTAGGAAAAGAATATAAAGAGATATACATATAGATATACAGATATACAGATATATATATTTATAAAATTGTAAAGGCAAATCATAAGAAAATGCTTCCATAAAAAGTTATTTAGCAAGACCATAATTACTTAGAAAGTAGGCAACACAGAACAAAAGTGTTTATTGCAAACCAGCCCAATTATTCAACCAATGAGAACAGGTACCAGAACTACACAATAAACATAATTTGGGAAGATAAACTGTGTAATTACATGCCCAATGTTAAAGGAAATAACAACTCCTACCCCGATGCAAAGCCCTCTAAGAATTAGGGAGTTTGCCTAGGCTCTCTGCCTCCATATTTGTATGGAGGCAATTGCACAGACCAAAGCCATTATGGAAATACTGCCCTAGGCAAGGCAAGAATCTGGTTGACCCTTTGTCCAATTATTGAATTGCAACTCTTTTGATGTTAGAAGCAGTCTGGCTCATCTAAATGCCAGCCACTCCACCCACCTTTTTATCTCCTGCTGTGCTTCTTCAGTAGAAAATGTCACCAAGATTAGAAACTGTTCCTGCACCATCCTGGGCCTGACAGCAAGTGTTATGCCTTTCCCCAAATCTCTCCTCCTGCCATTGGCATCCCATCCTCACAGAATTAAGACAAGAGCATAATTTCAGTGGAAAATCCTCTGAACATTAAACTTTGCCTCAGCAATTTGAACAGAATTTTAAGAGAGCCTGAGAGAACCCAGAGCCAGGTTTGTAATTGCAGAAAGCATTGCCACCATACTGATTGCCATGCTAAAGGTCATGTTCTCTGCACTTCCTTGATGTACTGTACTAGAATGAGCAACACTTTATTATAGTTTCTCTTTTTCAGTATTTTTTGAGAGTGAGAGATCACTAGAAACACTGGAAACAAGCATAATATTATGAAAGGCAAGCCATCAGAAGATTTCTCCAGATTTATTTTCATCAATATTTATCAATCAAGAAAGATCTTGTTAACATTGTGATAAAAATATGGCACAAGCAAAGCAGAATAATTTGAAATTTCTTCATTTAATAATCATACTTAATACTTAAAATCTTAATACTGATGATCAAGTCTATGTACTTTCACTGTCTGTAATTAAACTCAAGAGACACAGAGATCTTCTTGCTAACAAACTAAAAAGAGATTTCCTAGAAAAATTTAGAATTTTAAGTTAGCAGTGGTTGAAAAGAGAATACAAAAGAGTTGTGTACTGAGCTATGGCTGGTTTTGGGTTTGGAAATATTTCCACACCTTTTCTTAGTAAAAACATCATCTACCTCACTGCAGGTAAGACTATGCACTGGAGAACCAGTCGTGTTTGCAGTGCCTTGGAAGCCACAAGCATCTGTTGAAATCAACACGCATCCACTGCAGATCTCTTTGATTAATTGTAAATGTTTTACCATAGGAAGTGATGTACATTTATAGGCCAACTGCTTCCAAAACTTGCAAATACATCAGGGCTTTGAGAGTGGGAAGTTTTCCACATGACTTTGGATTCAAAATATCTTCCATGACTGACAGTGATTTCAAAAATCCATGTGAAGAAGCAGAGCTATTCAAACCTTTCCAATAAAATGCATCTTGGAAATCCTGCCTGTCCTGAGGTCCCAGGCTATAAAGCCTCATCCAGACAGTAAAGCCACATTAAAAGTTCAGTTACAGCCTTTGTTGCTGCAGAAATTCCAGTATAAAATGCATTGGAAAGGCCAAAGACAAGTGATGCTCTACAAGATTGTTGAAAGTAAATGGTTCTTCTCTCATGAGAGTTTTCCTCTCCCCAAGTGGACAGGATGCATCCTTGTTGGAATAGAAGTGCAGGACAAAAAAATCCATGATTATATATGTACAAATAATACATACATATATACATAAAATACATGCATACATATACATGCAGGAATGCTCCAGTCTCTACAATACATGGCAATTTTAATGAAACCAGCTCTAGCTGTGCTGCTCTCTGGATTGTGTGCTGGCATGGGACATGGAGTGATACAGACCTGTAAAGTGCCTGTTTTGCTGGAGGGAGAGAGGTTACGGCTGGTGGGAAGTTACTGCTAATCTTAGGGAGTATATTATGGCTGATTAATTTTATGGACTACATTGGTTAAGGGATTGTTTTGTTTCCAAATACTTTAAACCTCTGCTGGCTCAGAAGAATGTGTTGAAACACAACTCACTTGTGCAGACTCTTTACTGGGTTTTGTTCTTTTGCTTGTTCAAACTTTTGGCATAACTTTAGCTATTCAGTTTTACCAAGAGAAAAACATATGTACAGCAAAGCACAAATTTTGATGATTTATTAGTAGCTGTTTTTGAGGAAGAAGAGAAAGTTAGAGCAGCTGATCACCAGCAGTAAAAAATAAATTGCTTTAACAAACAAGAAATAACATGTAAAAGTGGATGTTGACAAAAATTATTGCTACAAGACAGAAAATGTTAATAGTAACACTCTTGCACAGTGGCATTTCTCTTTTGGCACTCCTGTCTTCTGAGAAGCAGTGCTGAACTGCACGGGGTTTGTGTCCACACATGCAGCTTGCAACCACCTTGCAATGCCCTTCCCCAGGAAGCTATTACCAGTGCCAGATCTCAAGTGATCTAGAGGTTGTGATAGCAGAAGGGTGAAACAAGAAATAACTTGCACAGCACGTGTGCCTGACCTGATGTCAGAAGGGATTATACTGGGAGTGGTGGTTTCTAAGCTCATGTAGCTGTGTAGACTTTGTGAACTGCTCTGAGAATTGCAACCACCATGAAGCGTCCATGTCCAAGAACTTCACCATGAGCCCAGCCCAGCAACCAGGGGCAGCTTCACAAAATTGTAGGCACACACTGACATTTATGAGTGCTTGGATTCAATCAGAACAGGGATGTTACATATTCCCAAAATACCTACTGGTGATGCTTTCTCTGTTGTTCCACAAAGCTCTCCAGCATCTTCACATATCCTCTTCTCAACATTCTTCCTGTGCATCATCATCTAGTTTTCTCTCCCATGTGTATGCTCAGTATTCCAAGTGGGTTGACTGGCATTACATTTGCCAAATATTTTAAATATGGGAAACAGTAATTTCCCCTATGCTTTTATTTTGTGACAGGAGTAATTTGAAATTTAAATTGAAGTATTTGAAATACTTCAATTGAAGTATTGAGTAATTGAAATTAAAATTTGGAGTAAATTGAGATTAAAATTTTGAAATTTTTAATAATTTTGCACACATTTATATTTTTCACTTATAGGTTACCCAAACGGGAAAACTCAAAATTAAGCCAAACTGATAGACAAAGTTGATGAAACCACAAAATAAGTTTAGAGGACTTTTTTCTTTTAATTTTGTACATTCAAAATACAGAAAGTATTGTGATAGTTATTTTCATTTTACTGAAATACTTGTTCCAAGTGATGTTTGCAAGAGCAATATCCAGCTCTAATGTGACATTGAAAGAAACCCAACAATTTTTTATTTATGTGGCCATTGCTTTATTCCTGTGGGCAAACATCATTTAGATAATTGCTACTGGCTGATGGGCTCTGTACCATTAGATATTCTGTTCTCCTGATGGGATACTACAGGTAGTTCCAGCCAGGCAGATTCCCAGCCTTATGGCTTCTCACAGCTACATAAACTCTTTACAAGCCATTCTCTCAGATACTGCACCTTAGTGCCCCCGCACCCAGTGAAAGAAACTCATCCCTCAGCGTTTAAACAAGTGTATTGTTTAATAGGATGGCATTTAAATTTCTATAAAGGTTGTCAATCCAATGCTTATGACTCACAGTGGAAAATTCCTCTGAGAGAGACTTTATTTAACCACTGACTGCTACATGCAAAGAATGAGCAGTATACTGCAAAGAGAGGTAATAAACTTTCTTTTAAATTAACCAGCAATCAGTTCTGGCTTCAGAAGTTTTATTACTTTTTATTAAATGCAGTGGAGATTGTCTGTTATTGGAAAATGTGAAATACAATGAAAAAGGCCATTTGACAGGACCCATTACACATATTTTATCATGTATTTTCTATTCAAAGCAATTTCACTGCTGTAGACTAAACAGAGACTTAAATTAATATTTGACAGATTTGTTTAGAGGCTACTGTTCTTCAACAGACCCCCAAATCATTATTAGTTTTACACAACTTCAGACAGAAGGATTTTAAATTCCTTCCATAGCAGTGATTTGGTTTATTATTACTTTTTAGATGGCAAGATATCTAAAAGACAAAGATGAACAGAAAAACTAAAGGGATTTTTCTAAACTGAGTCTGGTCCTTTAGTGTTAAAAGCAACAGTGTATAGAATCATTTTGTCTTGAGCGCTCCAGCTTTAAAGCAGTAAAATCTTTTTGTCCCCATGTAGTTCTGCTGGAGACACATTACAGTCTGTCCTCAGAATTAGGAATCCGTAAATTTCTCTAGAAATGTATCTGTTATTAATTTCTAAACACTTTTCTGGAACTAACATCATCTTTTACTTCAAAAAAATGTATTTCCTCCCTGTTGCTCATAAAGTCCCTCACCACCTGAAAAATGACAGTGCAGTCAGTGTTGATTTTAAGACATTACATGTAGGAACAGAAATTACATCAAGTTAACAGAAACTATACCTATTCATTGATCATGAAGTATACAATATCTAAATTTTCATATCTTTTCTTTGGTCTTCTGTCATTTTGTTTTGCCATGATACCTCATTTTCTCTTTCCTATTCTCCCAGACATGCTATCTGTCCTCTGAACCTGTTCCAACTTAAATTCACTTCTAGAAAATGGACAGAGAGAATCATACACATTATTCCTGATAAGGTGCTTTAGGGCCTTGCACAATGGCACTAATGCCTCCCTGGCTTTAGTGGGAATCTCTCACCAGAAGCCCCAGGGACCCACATTCACCTTTCCAAGGCCACATTGCCAGGGCAACTCCCAGCCACTCCTGGATCTCCCCTTCAGTCATTCTCAATCCAGACACTTAAGCACTGCTGTTTTACTACTCAGTTTCATCTCATTTCTACAACTCTCCTGAAAGCCATTGTGCTCTTACTGTCTAATGTTCTGATCCTCCTCATATCTGAACACAATAAATAATGGATAAAGACAGTTCATACTGCAAAATTAAGCAGAATGCAGGTTATGGGTTGCATCATATTTCAAATAAACCACATATGGTTATAGACTGGCAAATATCCTGTATATTCAAGAACAATATTAAGAACTGAGTGAGTTATTAGTTCATTTTTTAAAAACCCAACCATGTAAATATGAATTGATTTTTGTCTTCTCTTTTGAAAGTTTAGAGTTTGTGCATTTATTTTAGTCCATCTGCTTTATACCATTCCTTAGGCAAAAACTGGGTTATTTCAGTGTGAAGGAAATCTCTGCATGACACAGACCTGGGTAATATTCCCTTTTCAGCCTTGACCGTGCATGTGGAGAGAGCTGGAGAAAGAAGTACAGATTCAGTGCAGCAGTTGAATACACCTAAACCTGCTTTGGAGATTGGAACTATGATTCAGTTATACTTCAAAAGAGATTCTGGGTTACAGAACATAAAACTTAGAAGACCATTTATATTCCCACAGACTTATATAACATTTATAACAATAATCCACCTAGTAATTTATTTCCTGTTACATGTTGGCAATCTAGATGACATTCACAAGCAGAAGAACATAATAACTAAAGGGTGCTTCTTCTGCCAGTAAATGTTTCTCATGTTTTCTTATTCTGATCACTCTAACTAACAGAAATAAAACCGTCTATCAAAAATAATTGTCATAATATATCTTCATGGGACTAACCTTATATTGCCTATATATGAAATACTCCTCAGCCTACCGCAAGGTGTACGCAGAGCTAAAATAGCACAAAAATCTTACGGAGCCTTGTTCCATTTGTTTTGAACAAACTACTTTCTACCACAGTTAAAAATGGCTTGGCTTTTAGGAAGTTTAGTGAAAAATTAAACCCCCCCACCTTAAGCAAATACTGCAGGCTATGCTTATGGAAAATTATCCTCACGTTAATCAGCTGTACATGCTGACAAACTTGTTCTTTTCTGGTTGCCTAGCTGTGTACCAACCTCCTCTGGCTCCCCGCCATGACCTCTGTGAAAGAGCTGCTACAGCAGTAGCAAGTATGTTCTCAGAAAGCCCTATTAGCTGTGCTGTAGGGTTTCTAGTTATTGAACAGCAACTCGCTGTACTTTAATTACTGTGACAGTATTTTAAATAAAAATGCTGGGTTTCATCTTTTAAATAGCTATGAGAAAATTCAAGGTCAAGAAGGCTAACCAGACAAAACAGGTCAGCATTACATGTTATGCTGTAGCAGCAAACACTACAAAACCAAATCTACATTTCAAAATGGCAGGTCTGAAGCCGTCATGTATATATACACATATATGTATGTAATTTTAACACATGTAATGATAGGCTTGAAGAACTACGATATCTACAAAAAAAAAGTTACACATCTTCCAAAATTCATCTGTCACAAGGTACAGAAACTGAACTAAATTTCACTACTTTGTGCTATAGCACACAGAATCAGTATATATTAAATGCTGGTTGGTTTTAGGAGGGGGACTGATGTGGATATTCTCCAAGCCCAAGAGGTCCTCCTCAGATCAGCCACTGGGTTCTCATTTGTACTTAAAAGGCAGTTGGGCACCAAAACTATACAGGGCTTCAAGCAATGCTATGCTACACATATACCAGCATTTTAGTTATGTATGTTTAGTTATATATATTTTAGTTATGTTCTTATTTGACAACTTCTCCTTCAGATAGATTTGGTAAGCATGAGTGATTTAGATATCCACATAAAGCACTGACATAATTTGTGTGTGCCATCCTAACATACCATGGGAAGAGTCCTTAACTGAAAGTAATAATAGGGTAGCCAGGAATGTATCCATTAAAATAACTTGGCTATCTGTGCTAAATTCCAGATATTCCTAAGGTCTTAAGGAAATTTACCTGTCTTACTAGAATGCAATCAAAAACAAAGAAGTACTTTTAGACTTAATTCTCTCAGAGGTGAAACAACTGCACAGATTACAGATTTTCTTATTGATGGATCATATGCATTAATTAACACAGTAGTTTTGAAAAAAAATATTGATAGTTTTCATCCATCTTCTCAAGCAGGTTTGAAGCATGTTCAATTTTGGTTTGTTTATGTATGTTAAAACTCCTACAGCACACATTTGTTAAGCTTTTATATTTTTTAAAGTATATTCTCTTCTTCCTATAAAAACAATAATTCACTGTACCAGTTGCTCTAGTTGGCCTGCAGCTTATATAAGTAACCTCCCCAAACACAAAAATCAGGCTGATCAAGATATGCATGTTCTCAATCTTGCTTTATGAGGTGGAGTCATACACCTGCAAGAACACTGATGCATAAAGACTGCTCTTTCTTTTCCCCCTCCCCCTCCCCCAAATATTTGCATCCACTGGCAAAACCTGCACAGAACCAAAACAATTAAAGAAATACCAGAGACAGTATGATGCAATAGAGAAGCCCCAGGTCTGGACCCAAATCTGCCCTTTGGATCTCAGTTTTTGGCCTCCTGGAGAGCAGCAGCAGCAGCAGAGCAGGACTGCCAGGACCAGCCCTGACACACCACAGGGCTGCAGTAAGGATCTGCTGGTGTGAGCCCCAGCACAACCTCAGTGGAGAACAAAGGTGTAGTTCATGCCTGTTTTTTAAGGTTGTTATGTGCCAGATGGAGAATTAAAGAAAAAAAAAAGATATTTTTTAAAAAAAAAGAAATAAAAACTATATAAAAGTTATTAAATCATCCATCAGGATCCAAAAGCAATTGTTGCTCAGTTGCATTACATATTTCCCCGTTGCTCATTCACCTTTTGGGAATAAACTATTGACCTCAAGGCAGATTTTAGAGGGCAAGTATGTACTTTGTTCTTAGCACTTGGAGTAAAAAGGGTGGATTTTGAATGCATTTTTTTTTGCCTGTGCTTCCCTCCTCTCAGTAAAGACCAGGCTTCCTGGTCAGAAGCATGCTGATCAGGGTGGGAGGTCAGTCACGCTGCAAATAAGAACTGACGTTTCAAAGCCAGAGCAAGATTTTTGTTGTTAAGGAAATGTGCTCTAACAACAGATTTGCAGATCACAGTAAGGAAAGAACATGTTTCCCTTTTGCTTTTAACTGGTGAAATTCTTGAGCTCCACAGTGGCTGACTAATGGCTGAAGAGGGATTTCATTACATTGAATTTAAAAATTGTCAGGAAATTTACAGGAAGGAATAAATATTCCCTTTAATACCTGCAAATAAAACAAGATGAACTTACTTACTCCACTCATGGTTACTGCTGAGTGTAAAATTCAAGAAGTCATACCTTTGCTGAGAAACAAACCAAGCAAAGAGAATAAAGAGTTTCAACAAACCCTGTGCCACACAGTTTTGAAGATGAGTTCTAATGCAAGGCTAGATGCTACCTGGGCTGGGGAAAGAAAATGTTTTCCTCTAATTTGCAGAGCAGCTATACAACTGTTGCACAGTTGCTGCAGGCAATGATCAATAAGTAAGAGGAAAGAGAGGACACCTCAAATTCCAGCATGTTTTTAGTCCATCCTCCTCACAGTTTTGAAAAGGAGAGCAATATAGTCTGATGTTTCAGGTCGCAAAGGAATTGCTGAGGAGCTCTTGAAAAGAACTAGATACCCCCATAACTCAAAAGTACAATTCTATATCCAAAGCAAAACCAACCTTATCCTTTGTTAAGTAAACTGGAAAGGCACAAATTACTTTTCTTCAAGTAAGCAGTCTGATGTCAAAAATAAGGGCTAGAAAAGATACAAACAAATGACATATACAATGAGGCACTACAGGAAGAGAAAAGTTCTAGCTGGCACCTAAGACAGGATTCGTGCAAGAAATGAAAGAACTTATTGTACTACGGCATTGGTTCTCAGGCCGCAGCCTGCTCACTCTTGCGTCAAGGACACTCTGCTGCACAGCCTGCCCACCAAGGGGGAGGCTGCTTCCGACTGACACAACTCCCCATCCACATGGAATCAGCAAAGCCTTCACTGACCAATTAAAATAAAAGTTAACTGTCATCTTTGGCAACTTTCGTTGCTAAACCATGTTGTTCTGTTATTGAAACCTACACCATACAAATTCAACATAGAGAAATAAAACACCATAGGTTTGATCCTCTTTTTGCAGACTATTCCTCACCTGAAGGAGATAATGCAAAATTTCTGAGACAGGAAATGCAGTGACTGAATCCAAAATGACCCCTAACTTAATAGGTGATTCAGTTACCTCTGGGGGGTACCTCTCAGGGCTGCGATTCCTCAACTTTTAAAGGCTCAGAACACAGAGAGAAGAAGTGAATGAGGCTATTATCAGTAAAATAACTAATATGTTATTTGACATTGATTCAGTAACAGTGCAAACCCCATCCTCTCCAACAGGGTCTCTGTTGAGAAAAATATGATTAACTCAAAAAAGAGAACTTGTGTCTTCACAGCTGCAAACCCACTTCCAACCACAAAGACTGTTCCTCATTTTCAGTTACCACAAGCAGTTTTGCAGAGAGCAGACTGGTGTGTTCTACAGGCCCAGCCAAAAGGGTATTGAGGAAAAGGGTATTGCTTCACTTTTGTTCATTCCCAGGCTGCCCTTTTGACATACCACTCCTGTGTGGTCACAGTAATCATATCCTCTCACTCCTGATCTCCCCCAGCCATGCTCTTGCAGTCGCGGCAGCAAGGTTTGCACTTGTCCCAGACCATTCCACTCATCACAGCAAATAACATGAGATAGAAGAAATGGTAGGAATTTTTTTTCCCATGGAAACGCATATTCTCCATTACCCTTGTTTGTTCTCTGGTGTAATCAACTGTCTCTTCATTTTATGGAAATCAGAAAACCAAACTGTGACCTAAAACTGGAACTGTGACATGATCAAGACTTGGGAAATGCAGTGATGCTACTAAAAAATAATAAATCCTTGGATAGCTAATGTTTTTTCACTTATATAGTCATTAATAAAATCTTTAAGTTATGATAGCACTAGAAAAATGAACTTTAGGTACAAAGTCTTCCTCACATTCTTACTCCATTTTCAATTGTAGAATGTTACTTCTGAAATTGTGTGAATATTTAAACTATGAAATTCAAAGTATGAACTATTACTGTAGAGGTTCACATTAAAAGACAAAATTTAATTTTCTGTCAAAGGTAATTCTGACAAGAATCATAAAATCTATTTATTAAATAAGTATTTACAATACAGATCTTTAAAATCACAACACATATTGATACACATTATGCAATTTCCAATGTGTTTCAGTACCTTGGTGCTATAAGCTGGTATCCTGAAATGGAAAAATACGAAAGAAGATCAGCTTCCCCAGAACGTCACAGACATCACCAATGGGTAACACAATTTGAACCCTAAGGAGTGCAGTGAGAAATTCAGAACACAGCCTCCAATTAACAGCAATTACCCTGAGTCAGCAAGAGCACTCCTATGTCTTCAAAACACAGACAAGTAACTCTACCTGGTGGCTTTCCTTGAGAGAACTTTGCTTCAAATTGGATGTTTTATGCAGAAACAGCAGGTTTTTGCTGAAATTACTGCAAACATATATATCAAAGGCAAAAATCTATTTTTCTGTGAATCCCTTGGATGTATCAACAAATATTGATATTTCCTCTTCCCTTCAGGACTTGCTGCTTAGCCATGATATAAAAACAGAAACAGTTTTTGAATAATTAATGAAACACAGGGACTGAAAATAGACCTCTTTTCTTCTCTTTCCTGCCTCCCCTTATTAAAAAAGCAAACAAAATCCTAACAATAGAGCCTGAAGGTTAAAAGTCTCAAGAATAACTACCAGTCAGCTAGTCTGAAAAGAACAGTATGAAGCAAAATGCATCACATGTAACACCCAGTATGGCAAGACCTACATAGGAACAAACATCAAAAGTTTTTAGAGAGAAAAAATAATCAAGGAATACAAGGGATGAGAATATGAGGACAGTGCCAGCATATACCCATTGAAGATGTATTATCTTTTTTATTATTTACACCACCAGCAAGGGAGGCATGTGAATTTCCCCAAAATGGCTTAAGCTATACAATAATTGTTTGGTTTATGAAATAAAAAACACCAAAACAAAGTAACCTCTAAAAAATAAAACCCGCAAAAAATCCCACAGAATACTATCTTGTACAGTGCTTCCAGGTGTTTTATCTTTTTACATACATTTGCAATCAAAGAACTGCTGCCGACATTCTATAGTTTAAGCATTTCACATTCCACTAAAAATACACACATACTTACACAGAAAGTGTGTATTTTACACAAGGTGTGTAAAACTGAAGAGCCTAGGACTGCTGTGAAGTACTTGGGAAGCACTTGGTTCCTACCCGTTTTCCTTTACAGTAAGACTCAAGTCACTTCCAAGACCTGCAGATTGAGGAGTCCTGCATATGCATGCATTTCAAACTATTTTCATGGTGTAAAATCAGGATTTCCTTCCATATTCTCCCTTCCTTACGCTTTTGGACACAGTTAGAAGCTCTTAACTACAGGTAGAAGGGCCTGTTAGAGCAGAAGGGGCTGCCATTTTCTCCCCACTAGGTCTTTTGGAAGCTCTAAAGTCAGTTCAGCATCATATAAAGACTTGTGTTACCAGTTTTTTCTCCTGTTTTCCTGAGTTCCTTTCCTCTTGTACTTCTTCAGCTCTACTCTACAATGTACAGTAAATTACAGTGGGTGACCTTCCATCTTTCATCTAGCACCTTCCACACAGACAATTAATTTATCAGACGAGATGCAGTCTCCACCTAAAACCACAGAAAACTAGCAAGGCTCTCACTTTGATATCTGTTTTTCACCTTTGCACGTGAGAAACATGAACGTTTCTTTTGTGCAGCTGAAAGCTGAGTATAAGCAGCAGGTTTTGGGTCTTTGGGTTTTGAAATGTCTTCAGCCTTCGTCGCAGCTGGTTGCTGTCACACGGAGAGCAGCAGGGGGAAGAGAAATGTCGCTGACAAAGGCTGTTGATTGCATACGTTATTTCTCCTCAGCAGCTGGCCCCTGGAGAGCGTGAAATACCTACTATTTTGAGGTGTTACACCTCAGACTGAGGCAGGCAGCGTTAGGCCGGGGGTGGGTGATACCCCCGCCCGTCCTCCCCGCTGGCTGCACACTGCGACACCCCGGCTGGGCGACCTGCGGGAACAACACGCTTCCCCTCTGCCACAAAACCAGAAAACACTTTTGGGTTACAAATTACACCGGGTTTCGCTGACAGCTGAAGGGCTTCCAGCACACGCCGGTTCCCGCATCCCCGCGGGCGGCCCGGACACCCCGCGCTCAGGCGATGTTGACGGGGCCCCTTCGCGCTCCGGGCGATCGCCCCGCGGACGCGGGCTCCCCACGACCTCGGCCAGGAGCAGCGGGCGGCACTGCCCCTCACGGTTCCCACGGCTCCGGGACAACGACCGCGTCCCTACGGCGGCCACCGCTCCTCCTTTTCGCCATCTTCTTGTCTTTCTTCTTCGTGCTCTGATCACCCTCCTCCTCCTCTCGCCCCCGCTGGCTCCCCATGCCCGGCACCGCCCGGCCCGGCAGGTACCGAGGGGGCGGGCACGAAAGGCGACGCCCTCCCCTCCCCCCCGCACGGCGCATGGTCGCGGCGGCCGCGCGCTCGCCGGGCTCCCCCTTGGCTGCCGCGCGCCGTGGTCTC
>VWYP01029490.1:347894-443170 GCA_013400435.1 Pycnonotus jocosus | reverse complement strand
TCGCCCGCAGCGCAGGGCGGGGAGCGATGAACGGCGGCGGCAGCGGCCCCTCGGCCGGCCCGGTCCGGCAGAGCCCTGAGCGCCGGCCCGGCCTCGCTCGCTTCGAAGCCGGGCGCGCCGGGGAGCTCCGAGACCGCCTCGGACACCGGTGTGGGCGCCTCGCAGACCATGGGCATATGGAGCTCCCGGGGGCCGGCGGGGTTCCCGCTGCCCTGCAGCCGACCCGTGCCGCGATGGAGCAGCCGCGGGGCTCGAGGTTACTCGATGAGGCTGGGACGGACCTCAGGTGCACCAGCGGTACAACAAAGCGGTGTTGGACGAAGTTGTAGGAAGGCTCGTATCAGTGCTAGGCCTGCCTTGGGTTTAGTCTGCCTTTTCTTAGCCTAAACAACAGGTTCGCGTACTCAAATACTGCATATTTCCCTATTTCTATATCAGTAAGTTCGGTTTCAGAATACCTTCTTGTATGTAAGGTAAAACTATACTAACGCTACTTATCTGTATCAAAGAACTCTTTGAAAGCTTCAAAATATAATCCCTTTCATTAGAAAAGAAGCTGCTTTTTAAAAAATCGTATTTTTTAAAACAATGACTCTTCGAGTGCATTGTGTCCAGTACTTAAAATACTGTTAGGCACTTGCTGTAAAGCTATGGAGGGTATTTCATGAGCTTAAAACTGTGACTTAAAGCAGGATATCCGTGTAGTTGTACTGATTCTACATAACTCTCTGGACTTTGAAATGGTATTGTTGATCAAACTGACTGCTGTGAGGAAAACATTAGATGCAGCAACTGAACAGGATGTAGAGAGTATTTACATTGGAGTGGGTTAGATAAGATGCTGTCACAGTAACTAAGTTGTGTGTCAGAAGGTATGACCCTAAAGTATATGTTTTGAAAAGTACAGATTTGTAGAAATGCCTCAGTTAATTTCAGGGAGCATTTCATATCTTCAGCTTCTTTGCCAAGAAAGAAAAAAACCAGTCTCAACTTATCTCTAAATATAAAAAATAGTGCATGAATTAGTGTGTAAATTGATGTCCAGTTTGCTTTTCTATAACTTGATTTTTTCCTTGTCAGTTGAATGCACTTTCTGTTATACTCAGCTGTAAAACTCACCTAGTTAAGCTCCCAACTTTTCTGTATAAATAGTATGTTGAAAGCAGACTGGAGGTAAATATCTTCACAGGATCTGGGTGTCATGGGATTTCTGGCTTGCTTGAAATTACACATTCTTCTGATTTGCACTGAATATTGGATGACTTTCCAACTGAGGTTCTTATAATTGTGATTTGTTCTTTCCCCTTTTCCCCAGCCCTTTACCTTCTCTAACTTAATCATGGGCTTATTTTAGTACAGTTGAAGTTCTCTGCTCAGTCTTGAGGACTTGAGCATTGATGGTCTAGAGATATTTAACCAGGCTTTTTTGGCTTACTGTGTGGCATGAGCCAGAAATTGAGAATCAAGTGAACAGATGAATATTCTGTCCCTTGGAGGGCAGCAGAGAAGTGGAATGAGTACCTGGAGATGGTAACAGCCTCGGCTGAAACCACAGTATCTGCTGGAGCCCAATAGGACTCTTGGTACTCCTGACCTTCTAGCTTGACTCAACATGTTATGCTGATAAATGCCTTTGTGCTGTAATGTTCACGATATTAGCTCATCATATCCATATTTGAATTAGTGAAGTTTCAGACTGTGAGTGCTGCTTTTTAAGAAAGGAAAGCTTTGTGTGAGTTCTGTAGGATGCTAAATGCTTGCTCTTGCAATCACCTGAGATACCTGGGCTGCCTTGCTGCTGCAGGTGGAGTTTCTGTCACTCTGGGGCATGGAGGGGCTCCTGGATGTGGTGTCTATCAGCCACATTGACGTAATTTTAAGTTTTGTTTGACTAGACCTCATGTTTAGATCACTACTGCAATGAACACCAGAGGAAAATTGAGACATTAAACCATGCTCCTGGATACTCTTTGTAGTAATAATTTATAGAGTTCTTAATGGATGCCATAGTGCTGCTATCAGGCCTGAAGGGCTTAGTTAAGAAAACTTGTGGTGCTCTGAATCTGATTTATTTCAGTCTTTCCTTTGTTTCTGACTGGTAATAAGGCAGCTATTTTGAAATAACATTGTGGATTCAACTATCTGATTTTTGTTCTATGGAAAAGCAAAGGAATTTATCTAGTATAAATTCAATTGAGTACTCAGAGTCTGTGAACTTGGAAATGGACATAAATCCAATGGCATCTTAAGTAATGATGCCTCATTAAAAAAATTCCTGTGAGTGGGGGAAACGATGAAGAGCCATTACCCTGTGTTACTGAGGTTCATCCCATTTTGCAGGCTAATACTGATACTTCGAGAAACTCACTAGTAAGCAAGTGTACATACAGAGGGTAATTGATTTTTTTTCTACTTTTTTTTCCCCTCCCCTTGCTGAGCTGTAAAATGTTTATCTGAATCTATAAGTAATTAAAATACCTTTGCCCATGACAGATCAGGCTTTCAAAACCAAGCCACTGGCTAATAGTTGAAGCTGTAGCTAGAGTTAATTTGGCTGAAATATGATTCCAGATGTAGAACTACTTACAGAATGTATCCAGCGTAAAGCCCTTTAGGACTTCCATTGTTTAGGCATGTAACTAATTTTCATTCAGGTTTGTGACCTTTGTTATCTAGGTCAGGTGCAAAATTTGCTATCTGTAAAAAGTTTTCAATAACTTCTTAATAATAATGTACAAATAAAATTTTATGTACACTTATACTAAGGGAAGATATGAGATTAGTTTTGTGCATATTAATGATTTTTTTTGTGCTTATGCCCAACTTAGAAGTTTTTGCAGAAATTCTGATTAGTTACAAATCATTACTTTAAATAACAGTGAGTTTCGTAAGAAAAAGTAAATGCTAGGTGTCCCTTTTATAATCTGTAATAAAGAAGTAACTTCTATAATTTGTGTGATTAATATTGGTCAGAGATGTCAGTAATGAAAAACTAGTTTATTCCATAGAAATAATTTTTAAGAGGCCTTACTAAACAAAAGAAACATGAGGAGTATGCTCTTGGTAGCATTAGAAGTAGGTGAAATGGAGTATGGATATTTTGTGCTGCTTAGAAGCAGGGCTCAACACTTGGATAAGGTGTAATGAATAAGGCTAGGAATATGTTGTTTTTTGTAAGATCTTGCCATGGTTGATATGGTAAACAGGAACTGACAAAGGATGCAGAAGGAGAAGTGACACAGCAGTGAGCTAAGAAAACTGTTTTGGCTGCTTTTAAAAGTGCATGTGACCAGAATAAGTGTGCATATCAGAGCCAAGGAACAAATTGCAGTAATAGTTGAGATAAAACAAAATACAGCTTGAATGGCAGTGATAGCTCTTAATGGATAAGAATTAAATGTTTTACCAGGAAGGGACTTGTAAGATTACTTGTGTGTATGAAAACAGCATGAACTAAGGCTTGAAGGTAGACTACAGGTCTAAGTAATGGGCAACTTCACACGTCTGGGAAGTGTTGGGACTCCTCAGTTTGAGTTTAGGCCGCAGTCTGTACATGGAAAAAACATCGACATTGCAATTTAAAAAGGACTTATGCCCTGTACAACAAATGGAGAGAACTGAGTCATTAACCCAGTGGTGAGTCTCTCACCTTTGCATTTGTTTTTAAATGAGATGTGGCGAGACAAGAAGATAAAATGTATAGGATGGGGTCTTGTGGAACAGGAGATTATTGAGAATTACACCTGGATTTCTTTTGCGATTTCCCCTGTTCTACAAAAGACATGTAGCATCTTTAGACACCTCGCTAGTATCTGTTAGAGTGAGTGCCCTGAACAACTTATCAGTGATAATCTGCCATTCTAGAGGGAATGACAGTGGGGTTTTGACAGTTCCTTTGAAGCAAACCTGTGCCTACAAAACTGATATTCACAGTAATGGATCATGTCAGACTCTGTAGAGCAAGTGGTACAACCATCATCCTTATCATAGTGTGTTTCTCATGCTCGTTTTCCTCACAGCTTGCTATTAATGTCTTTAGAGCATAGTTCACTGCCTTAGCTTATTTACCCGTGGATGAGGAATGTTTTGAGACTGCTTGGGAACAGTGTAGAATGTGCTGCATCTTGTAGCTGTATGTATTTCAAACAAAGCATCAATTCACAAAATGTGGGATATGCTTAAGGAGTAAAAGACAGAAATTTAGGTGTTAAAATCCCGTATTTGTCAGTAAACCTCACTGTCAGTTATCTAAATCTCCTATTCAACCGACTTTAAGATAGAAACTCAGCTAACAAGTTTTTATCTTTGCTCCACTGACTGTAGTGGTTACATCTCTCCTGGCTGTTCTTGTACCTCATGTGCTAGACAAATTGTGTCTTGATATGAAGAGTGAGTCCTGCTGCAAGTTTCAGTCACTCTGTGTCTCTGTTGTGAAGCATTATGTTTTCCTGAATGAAAAGTGATCTGCTAAGATAGACCTGGAACCTGTACTTCACTCTGTTAAGGCTTCATCATTATTGCATTTTCTTCTGAGCATCTTTGTAAATATATTTTATCTGGTTTGGAGGCAGTCAAATGCTGAAAGTCTCTCAGCATCTTTGTGGTTAATCAAATGGTCAAGTATGCCACTCATGCTCCTGATAAGTGCTCTGGAATCCTATGGTATACGTACACAACAGGATGAAAACAATTTGTAGTCACAAGCTGTTGTGTTGTAACTTACTGTTTTTTCACAGCTAAGACTCATATTAAGGAATTTAGAAGAGGGCAAAGTTTTAATGTAGGATTCAAATGAACAGTCAAGGTTTGACTGCAAGTTTTTCAGCAAGATGACCAGATAGTCCTTGCTTAGGAAAACACCCAAGGAAGAAAGAGGTTCTTGTTAGAAGATAACGATTGAGTTTGCTATTTCATGCAAGCTTGTAAACCTAAAGACTACTTTGTTCTTCTTTTAATGGAAAATTGATGTGATTTCTTAGCATTATCTGCTTGTAAATATTGTTTTGAATTTTTTATCACTAGCATATTTTTCTCTCTGGTTATTTTTTCTGGGGTTCTGAAGGATTTAGTACTAGCTGAATTTGTTGCAAGCAAATAGTGTAAGATCCATCTCATAAGAACCATGCAGTTTCAGGCTAAAAACATGATAATGGAGAATGCTCTAATTTTAGATTTTGAATTTCTTTTTTGAAAGAGTTCTAGTACTTCTGCCTGAAAAAACTCACCTGTTTTTTCTTTAGAACTTTCTATGACCCTTATTGCTCCACTTTTAATAGTGCCAGTATTAAGAACTCGTCTACTGCTTTCATTTATAGCAGCTGCAGGTGCCAGCAGTGGCAGCAATTGCCACTGGCAGCTTCTAGCTTAGTGCTGGAATGGATGGAGTGAAGCAGTGAAGATATTTGTGTGTGATGAGTGAGTGCCACCTAGGAACTTTGTACTAGTTCATTAACCAACGTGCAAAAAGGCTCCATCCTGTCACTGACCTTTTATAGGCAGAACCGTCTGCAGAGTGGATGGGGTTTGTGGAGCTCTAAATGCTTAGTTTGCTGAGAAAATTTGCTGTTGACTATAAGCTGTGTGGTTAGATTTATAGTGTCCTCTCCTCCAGTGAGCTTGTTTCATAGGCTTGTCTCTTGAGGAATCTTTGTAGTATAGAAATAAAACTTAGTATACAGGAGACTTATGGTTTCATTACCTAATACCTAGATAATAAAATACAGGAAGTAACGAAATTGTGTCACAGGCACTGGACAGAATTGCTTTTTGGTAGGCTTGGGTACAGTTTCCTGAAGAAAGTTCGACATGGTGTTACTAATGCACAGAGGGATTTTTTTTTTTTTAATTGGCTGGTTTGTTTTCCTTGTAGCAGTAAATCTTGCAGAGTGGGTTTAGTGGAACTAGAAGTATATCTTCATGGGTAGTTTTAAACAGCCCACTCTACTGGGACATGACTCAGATGCTGTACAGGATAGTTTAGTTTTTCGGGGTATTTGCTAGGGTACACTGCCACACTATCTTTTGCTGTTGATGCCTGGATATCCAATAAAATGGGAGCAGTAAGTGCGCAGTTACCTTCAGGGACAATTGTAGTTTAATTTGAAGATCCTGAAGCGTGATCATCACGACAGAAGCAGTGTTCTGGAAGGTCGAAATAGAAAAAGAAAAGATGCAGTTCAAACAATCATAAGGACACTTTCTTAGAAAGCTGCTCTTGCTTAATTTATAAAATTTAGTAGTATTTTCTCAGACACTTCTGAGTTAAAGGTAGACAGTTTTGCTGACACCTCTTTGTGCAGTAAATAACACTTTAGGCATCTCAGATTAGAATGTCTGTGTTAAGAATATATGATTCTGGAATAAGTTCATTAAATGAATTACTCAATTCCTGTAGACATAATGTTCTGTGGAGATGATCATTGCTGGCAAGGAAACTGTTGCTGTAGAGCTCCACCACACATTTGCAGATTGCTTCTCACTTTAGACACTTGCTTTCATACATGCATCCCCACCTTGGTGAGGCTGTTTTCCCTCTACTGTTTATTTAGCTGTCCTTAAAATCCTCACTCTTAAGTCAGCATTTTCTTTTTAGGTTTTCTGAAAAACAGTGTTAAGACATTTTGCAGTTCTTCCGTGTGTCTAGCTTCAAGCTGAAAGATCACGCTAAGGTTGTGTTTCCATTTCTGTAAGACAGTTTCACACACCATTTTCTCCTGCAGAACTTTGTGTAATTCAGAATTTCCCTGCATTCATCTCCTTTCCCTTCAATGCAAATGTGTTATTTTGCCTGTATCTCTCCTTGTTCATTAGCCACTATGCAGCATCAGCGTGGTGTATTCAGTGAGCAAAGACACGGTCCCATATAAGCATATTTTGTATGTGAAGGTACTATGCTTGCAATTTGAGAAACATGGACCTAGCAAGAGAAAGTATGACTTTTGCCTTTTTGAGCAGCTTAGAAAACAATTTTTCATTATTTGAACTCTCAATTATGCAAAGATAACTCTTGCCTCTGAAATTGCAAATCCTTGTAAAAAGCGCATTTGCTTTGAATATTACTGATGATAATGGCTTTCACAAAAGTTAGCCAGCTCTTGCTGAGCTTAAGTAACTTGTCTTGCTGTCTAGGCTGAAGAACAAGAATATTTGAAAGTGGCAATTTGGCAGTAAATTTTAAATGTTTTCTCCCCTTTCAAGGTGACAGCCAATTTACTTGTGTGTGATTTGTGGATAAGAAATTAATTTGTTGTATTAATATTTTTCTGTGTTGGAGATAAAGAAAAGTGTGAGATTTTTTCCAACCTCTGTAGTACATTTTGTAACAGAAGCAGTAATTTATTGACTTTGAAAGAATTTTCTATTTTAGGAGTCAATTTAACCACTATTTCTTTTGTAAGCCCCATCCTGCTGATGTACCTTGAAGTCCTGCATAGTGACCTGTGCCCTCCAAATCTCGTGTCTCCACTTTGATCATGTTCTCCTTGTACTCTTTTAGTACGCATGCTCTTTTTATGTTTTTAGTAAGTTTTCTGTCCTGTCCCAGTAACAGAGTTTCCTTCTCTCCTGTTTTCTTCTTGCACATGCAGTGCTTCCAGAATCTTCCTTTCTCCCTCCAGCTCCTGCATCCATAATCTGCACAACAATCTCCAAGTAGGATTGACTCTACCTCACCATTCTGCCTTTCACTCCCTTATTCCCCCTCCACAGTTCCTCAGCTGCTTTGTTCTTGAGGATGAACAAAGGAGGATCTGGTTTTTCTCATCAGCTGTGTAGTCCTACCCATAGGCAGTGCTGGGATAGACATGGCATGTATTGTAGCTCGGCACAGCACTGCACAAGGAAAGTCATGAGGAGAGGAGGCAGTGTCTGTGCCAGGCAGCTGTTTGCTGCTGCACACACAGACTGCACTTGAGCCTGAGACCTGCTCACTACACATTCCTCACCTATGTTGTCTTCATTGGCCAAAATCATTGTTAATGTTGTTATAGGGAAGAGAACTTTTAGTGGATAGGAGGAGGATACACAAAACCAGGAGTATGGTATTCCTCCAGCTTCTTGCACTGCTCCACCCTTCTCTATTGCTTCTCCAGGCAGGACCAGACTCTCCGGTTTGTAAGCTGCTATATTAAGAAACTCTGTACTGGGAGATACAGCTTCAGCAACTTTACAGGCTCAGATTTGAAACCACAGAATTGCTTAGTCCTGCTTCAGCTGAACTGTAAGTTATTTCCTGCTCCTCTGACCATGTGACAGCTCTCTCTGAGCACAGCTAAGATGTGGTCATTCTTTCTAAGTAGACATTTTTTCCCTTTACTCCGCCTCAGTCAGCCAAAGCAAACAGAAACATCACTTGGCTTACGACACTAAATATACACAAAGGCATCCAAATAAGCTCCTCTCTGTAAAACTGCACTTGATTTTTGTGGTTAACTGAAAAGAGGAAGAAAACTATGAACATCCTGTAGTGGTGTGTGTTCTGTGCAATACCACAGGCAAAAGCTTCCCCTTGCATCTGCAGAGAAGGAAGCAGTAGTTTCTAACAATTAAATGTAGGGCTATTTTTTTATTTATTGGCTTTAGGTTTTAGTTAAGAGTATCTCAGGCATGAAATTCATTTTACAACTGGACACGCATTTATTAGCATTTATATTTTTAGCAACCTGATAATTAACAGTTTTTAAAAATTCAGGGTTTGGGCTTAGTTTTATGTGGTGTTATGTGAACCAATATTTTTCAGCCATACAATAGGTGTAATTTTGACCATTCTTAAACAATGTTGGCCTCTGTGTTACACTGTACTGTTAGCACTCTGCTCGGTTTGTGTAACCTTGTATAACTTTAAAGTGTGGTTGTGACAGAAAATGCTGGTTGAGCTTGATGTCTAGAACTCAGTAGCAATTCAGTACACCATTTCTTTATTTTAAAAAATAGTTTTGTCTTTAAGAGATTTGTCCATATCATATTCAGATGCCAGTATTTCTATACCTGAGAGACTGATAGTACAACTGTTGTCTCTGCTCAAGGTATGCCCTTCCTTTCCTTAGTTCAAGCATCTAGATGAAGCACAATCTATAGTTGTGTTATAGTTTTGTTTGATAGGATGCATGGAGATGGATTTGGTGCTAAATGTTTTGCTGGGATATGTAGATCTCATTCTATGTCACGGTTTTAACTTCATCATTTTGCGTCATTTAGGAGGTCTTGCTTTGAATGCTTCAGTTTGTCATCAAGGCTTTTCCTTAACAGCCTCTTTGAACAACTCTTGTCTTTTCAGCCTGTAAATGACAAATCCTGTTTGTTTCTCTGTCGTCTTTTCATATTGTTTATGAATTTTTTTTATCAAAAAGTAAGTGGTCATGCTGCTGTTCCAGGCTTCACACTGTGTTACCAAGGAGTCTGTCTCTCTCAGTAGCTGTACTTGTCAGGACCCTACCTCTATCTTGCTGACAACATTTGAGCTTGGTGGCAGAAGCATGCATCTTGTCCTTTTTCTCACCTCTGGTCTGTCAGCCAGCTGTGCTAACATACTGATGGCTAACAAACCTGAGTGAGGCAGTAGCATGAACTCAGGCACTGTTCCAATGACCATCCATGGTGTTCAATTTGTTGGCGCAATTTTGAGTGCTAGCCTGGTAGTTGCTTAAATTAATGTGAGTGTGGTTTTGAAATCAGAATGGTGTAAACAGCTGCTGGTACATTGTATAGGGTAGGGCCATCACTGCCCAATTCATGCTGTGTTGGGAAGAGAGTTTGTTCCTCTATGCATATATGCATTCTGCACCATTTCCTGTCGTATCCAGAAAGTGGCTCAGGTCTTAGTAACTCATATCTGCACAACCAGGGAAATCTGCAAGGAGACAAAAGCAGTTCTGGGGATGGGGAGATAGGAGCTGTCTGTTCTAGCATTGTCAGTAGCATGTAGATCGCAGAATAAGGGTCAGCTCTGCTGCTGTGCACATAACTGTCTGCTTTGACATTAAGTTCAAGTCAAACCTGGTTTTCCTGCAAGCAGCAGAATTCAATATTGTCCTTCTACTCCTAGAAATTGCTTTTGGAAATCTGAGAAAATGCAGGTGCCTAGAATTTTACAGCAGATGAAAGTGTGCCTGTGCATGTAATCACCTGCTACAGTGGACACATTTTCAAGTCTGTTTGATACTGATACTGTGAACACAAGCTCATAAGGTTTCTGATCTCTGATTTCAGGAGGGGAAAAAAAAGAGATTTTGCCTTCTGGTAAGGAGATGTAGCTGACTTGTAGCTGTGCCTCTACAGAGCGCATGAGGTACAGCAGGGATGACCTTAAAGGATGCTGCATTTCTTTCACTTCTCGCTTGCAGAGTGATGGCCTACAAGAAAATGTGGCCTGTCTGAAGGTTTCTTTTCTGATGAGTAGTTTGTAAGTAATTTAAGAAAAGTTCTGTGCATCTTCAGAGCCTCCAGGGTTGTGCAATTCTCTTGGAATCTTACCTGAAGCCACAGTTTGGAGTGTTGTAGCAGTTTCCAGTCAGCTCAGATGCACTAATTTGTTTCCTGATTGAGCTCCAGAGACTGTTCTAGGGTATGAAGTAGTGTAATTAGTGATAGTTTAATCATCACATACTCTGTTCTGGTGTCTCACCTTAATCGTTGGTTCTGTCAGGGGCATAAAGGTATGAGTTCAGGAAACTTCAGATCATTCTGTCTTCTATGTCCAGAAGATCTGCTAGACAGTGTTTGCATGCCTCAGGTCTGTAAACACTTCTCTCAAGTTTTTATTTTACAATTTTTTCCTCTTGAGTGTCTGGTTATTCCCTCTGTCCCTTCAGGCCATATTTCTTCCCCAATGTCACTTTTATATGTCAGCACTGTCAGGAACTGGTCCCCTGTTGAGGCTCAGTGCTGTGCAGGCAGTTCTCTCCTACAGCAGGTAGGTAACATTTGGTTCAGAGCAGAAGGGAGATAACAATCTGTCATGGATTTATAAGCTGAGTGTTTTTAGGCTTAAGTTCAGGATGATGACTTGCATGTCAATTCTGGTCAATTCTGGCTACGGTAGTTGTTGTAGCAATGAAATGATGCAGTACCAGTATCCATTTGACTGGAGGTAACTTCTCCAACGTCACCACATATAAAAAATATTACTATGATGCAAGACTGAGTTAGCAAAGGGTATTACATAGTTGGCTTAGTCCAAATAACTCAGCCATGAATATGAATGTCTGCCATGCATCATCAAGGCTGTGTTTCAATTCAGGTGCTCTGGTTTGTCAGAGTAACCTAATCCTGGAATGAGCTGACTGACATGTCACTTCTTGGAGTCACAAATTCTGCAGAGGTCCATTGCATTTGGTGCAGAACTGAAGCATTTATGTAGGGATTGGAAGATTTAGAGATCTTAGTTCCACATAATCCAGTAAAAAACTCCCAAGCTGTGTATCATATTGCATATAACATGCTGGATGGCAGTGGCCTTCTGAAGAATGCAGTTTTCAGTAACAGATGGACACTTGCATTGGTGAAGCTGACTAGCCTTCAATTTATTCTGTAAATCTGCTCTGTGTGCCCAGGAAGGGATACTAGACTCTTAGGAAATCAAGATTTTTTTAGTTCACCCCAAACTCTTCCCCCTCCTATCCCCCTGCAAGGCATTCTCAAGATCCAGCTGTGTTACTGGCACTCTCTATCACAAACTTCCTGTAGGAAGTGTTTGTACCAGAGTGTTAAACCTTCTGTCAATTTATCCTCTAGGTCTTTTGAGGACCCAGTTATACAGACTTAAATCTGAACTTCTAGCAATGTATTGCTATTATGTAGGTGCCACACCTGTGATAATTTATTCCAGGAGACTGGGAGAGATACCCTATTTGTATTTTCTTGTAAAGTGTCTTGAGTAGGGTGTAATTTTTCTTGAATTCTGTCTTAGTGAGGTAACCAGCTTATTTTTTTGTCTAAACTGTATACTCATGGGAGTGGTATTATCTGTCATACACTCAGCATCAAGAGTTTTCTGTTTCTATACTAACAGACTGAGGCTGTTCAGGTGCTCAGAGCAATTGATGTAGTTAGTTGGTCACAAAAGAAGGGAATATTCACACAAAAACTGGAAATCCAAAGTCTGCTTTGACAAAGGGTCCCTTCTTTCAGTCATTGGTATTTAAGGTGCATCAGTGCCCTTACAGAGGAGTATCTTGTTTCCAAAAGTGTTACACATCTGAAAAAAATAATCAGTATTTCAGTAATAACTTTTAAGTTATAGTTCAACTAATAGTTCAGTGATTATAACTAGCATAACATCTATTGTGTACATTTTTATTATGTTAGTATGGTGTAACAATTCACCTGCTGATTTTATACTGTCATAAAAGCACTGTAATTTATTGCCTAAGTGGAGGTTGTCAGAACAGTGACAAACACTTGACCTGACAAGAAAGCAGCTGCCAGTTCTCCCAAGCAGCAGGAACCAGTAAGGTTGAGCATGTTAGCCTCTGACAGCTCCAGAACAGACTTGGAGACTTGCAAAAAAGTAGTTCAGAAACTGAAGCATGTAATGCTTCAAATCTAATGCTTGGTTAGGATAATAATACTGACTGATTGGAATGCAGTGCTATACAGATTGGTGATTGTCAGTGTTACAACTTCACTGTGATCACAAGCAAAGCTATCTTAAGATCTTTTTCATTTAAGTTAATATTTCAGCTCAACGTGCTCTATTTTATTAATTCAGACAGTATTCACCAAAAAGATTAAAGGGCAGTTTCAGACTAGATGTTTCTTTTAGTTGTTCTTTGAAGCAAATATTTTCTGTCCTAAGAGTTGTTAAAATATCTTTACTGTGTCCATGTTAATTATATTGGTGTGACTTTGTGGATTCTAAACTCTTGTATTGGTGTGATAAATACTGGCTTTCTTCATTGTAAGCTTTGTTTCTCACATGAGTCTCGTACTAGTAGTTCTGCTGTAAGTAGAGAGAAATAATTTTTGTATTACTTGTAAATTCAGGTTGGTACACATAACTTTTCGTGTAGCATGGATGTTACTGCTGTTGAACAGTGTTCACAAGCTACAAACAGGAACACACCAATTATGATTGAGAACAGTATCAGTGTATCTGTTCCTCCCCTTTGCTATGTGAACTTGCACTACCAGCTCTGCACTGAAAGAAAAAATAAGTACTGCTTTTTTTTCTTAAAACTGGTGGCTGGATATGGACACCAAAGTGTTAAGTGCAGTGGAAAAATACATCCTGCTGCCCTCTTTCTACAACATTTTTCTTGTATAAATAAACACTTTTTCATTAACTTTAAATAACTAGATTCTTTACAGTTTTTACTCTTCTAGGCATGTTCAGTAGAGCAGGCAATGTTTCATTATAAGAAACATTCTGTCACCATAAGGAGTTACAGAAGAATTTTGGCATTCAGAGAAGGATCTTTCCCATTCATCAGCCCTCTACATTTATTTTCAGATAGTGGGTGGTAAGTTTGGAAAGGAAATTGTCAACTCCATTGTTAATGTCTGAATTTCAAAATAATTCTTAATCTGAACTTTTTACTAAATCCCAGCTTGGCAGAGCTCAGTTATATTAATTTCATTTTTCACCCTCAAAATTGAATATTGTGAGCTCAGCAATTCTTTCCCTAAGGTTGGGTGTTTTTTCTCTTTGATAAACTGCACTCAATATTACCATTGTGTTAGTCATTTAGATAATCAAGGGGAGAGAGTGTAACAAAACCACAAATTGTATTTTGGAGGGGGCTTTTCTTTAGTACTAGAGATTGAAGGTTTGTAATACCTGATCTGAGAGTTTACACACAAATCTTAAGCTGCAAAGGCTGTGCTACAGTGCAGTTTTCAGCTCTTAGGTAGGGGACCAAGTAGCAATGCCAAAAGCTCAAGTAAACTCTCCCTAGCATTTTTCAATGTAGCCTTAATCCTTTGTAGATGAACCTAGATATATGGGGATGATGAGATTGACCTTACTGAAGGGCTGTGACAGAACTAGGATAGAGTGCCTAGTTTTCAAAATTACCTTTTTTCTTTTTTTTTTTTTTTTGTGCATTGTCTGACATTTCTTTCAATGCTTACATACTGAGACTTCGTGGATTATTGTTGCTCAGGGGTTGTCATGGAACAGACCACTGAGAAATTCCAGGTACATGGGGAGGTTTGAGTCATACGCTTTGTACTCTTTAGTCTTCCATCTTAAGAATCACAAGTTAAATGTACTGTCTAGAAAATAAGTAATATACTGACTTACAAAAGCAAGTTTGTTACAAGGTATTTGCAGCCGTGATTTGTCTAGAATGGAAATAGGCGATGTAAGTCCTAAGCCTGAGATCTACATACATTTAGCCATCTAAGAGCACCATTCTGTGACACCACTTCCAAACCGGTACAGTTTGTTTACAGACAGGTGAATTTAAATGTCTTTTGGCCTCCACAGCACCTGGTACCTGCAGAGAAGGAGCCCCTTTGGGCTGTGGTAATTGAAGCTGTTGGCTCTAATAACTGTCACGAGGCTCAAGGGGCATCCCCCAAGGTAAAAGAATATCTCCATTTCCTTATCTAAAACAGATGTGGAAGTTAATCTGTCTTAACCCTTGCTATTAGCAGAGATCATAATGTTGATATATATCCCACACCCACCAAAAATAATTTCTGTATGTGACAGCGTAATACTTCTTCATCAATAGTTCTCAAAGCACTTGATAGAGGTAGAGGTCAGTGTCTCCCTTACGTGTTATAGATGAGGAAACTGAGGCACCAGGAAGAAACAAACTAGTGTGCAACTTCTTGTAGCCAGAATGAAATGAAAACCAGCAGCCTCCTGGGCATTCAGCTGGTGTCTAATGCAGTAAACTTTGAATATGACAAGGGATCATAGAACTAACACATCTTCATGCCTTTTTTCCCCCCCCAGTATATCTGTTTTTTAAGACTTGTCACTGGGAATAACTATTCATAGCAGGTTCAGTTGCTGGTGTATATTATATATTTTTTTAAAAAAATCTTACACGCAGTTGTGGTTTCTTGTATCTGACTTGAATTGCCATAACTCTTCTGTTCAAATATGAACTGCTCAAGGAGGAATTAATACATGTTGTATTCATTTTGGTGCAGTGAAAGTGTGAGGGGGGGCTGCATCTCTAAGTACCTTTATGTAAGTGGATTGAGTCTGCTTTACAGGACAGGACACAAGTTGAATACACAATTGCAAGACCAGTTGCTGGCTATTATTCAAAGAGGTTTTACTTTTAATAGCCTTTTCTCATATTTCTTAATATTTTGAAGGGAGTTCTTTGTTTTATGTTGGCATGTAATTAATGTGCTCTTATAAAAGAGTTCTTTAAAAACAATTTAAGCTGTTTTATTGCAATCTTCCCTAACTATCAAAAGTCAAAATTCCATATTTTCTGTCTTCAAGTGTAAAGATCATGAGTGAAATTCACCTAAGCATCATCTCTGCATCTCATTTTTTAAATCTGTATTTTAAATCTGGACCTGGGAGTACCAAGTGGATGCTGAATAGCATTTTCAAGGGCTCATTAATGAGTGTTCCAGAGCAGGGATAATTCATGAATTCCCAAGGTTTATGCTTCACAACCTTTTCTTAATGAATTTAACTGTTCTACAGATTTTACTTGTGAACTTCATGATGCCTTTATCATTGAGTGGGAATAAGGAACTGCAGTGGATCTAACTCTAAAAATATGGGCCTGAATTCTAATGTTTTTTCCTCAAAGCACTCTCATATCTTCAAAGTGGGTATGAGGATTTGCTTGTAAGAATCTGCATTTAATATGGAACTAGAATCTACAAAATGTTACTGTGCAGAGAATGGAATGATTGATGAATGCTGAAGAAAGAGGACCGTAGTGCATGAAGGCAGTGAGTTACTGTAGAAGAGAAGGAGGGTGCTGAAGGAAGGAAGCTGGGTTTTCATGTAGCTGGATGGACAGTGGAACTGGCCAAAACAGGTGAACTCCAATTTTATCCTGTGCATTGCATGAAACTCGTGATTCTTGACTTGAATCTGCAATTTCTGTTTATGACCATGAAACATAGTTTTGAGAACTGGTTAATCTGTGTATCTGTACAATGGTCTGATTGTGTAAAGTTCATCCTAATCTTGAGAGTCTTGATAAATTTAAAATGGATCAAAGTTGAAGGGTAGACTTCACCATTTCATCTAAAAATTCTCTGAGCTTTGGCAAGAACAGTCTTACACGCTTTGAATCTGAGTGTTTCTTGGGAGGCTGGAGAGGGAGTGGAATTGCAAGACAAAATGTCTTCTTTAGTGAGAATTTCTGTTCTGTGGCAGTAGACAGTGACAAATTTATAGGAAGCTTGTAATGCAGCACATTCTCTGCTTCTGAAAGTAAGTATGTGAGCAACTTCAACTCCAGAACACAAGTAACTGTTCTGCTATGTGTGCTGTTTTGTGGCCAGCCAAGGTTTCAGCAGCATTAAGCAGTGAGGTGCAGCTCAGTGAGTGATGCTGGGCCAGTAAACAGGAAGTGACAGTGTTCAGTTTGCTCATCAGTGGAAGCCCCAGGTTGTGTATGTCAGCTGGTAAATGATCTGCTAAACACATAGCTTGGAATATTATAATCTGCAGCATTCTTGTGGTTATGGTTATGTCATATTTCAGGACGGCTGAAGTCTTCCATGTGCTGTCCTCAGCTGAGGTTGTAGGATTTAAAAATATCTTCATGCTGTGTCCGATAAAAGAATGTCTCTCTTAATCATGTGCTGTTTGATTAGGTTTTACATGCTATGCAGTTTACCCACACCTTAATTGTTGGTCTTCTGTGATCCACCATTGAGCAATGTTTGGAAAATGAGTTGGCCAGCTCTAACCGAACTGGGGGCTTGCGGGTGGTGCTGGAAAGGCAGATGAATTTGTGTCTGGAGACACTTGTTAAAATGTGAGCTGTCTGTAACTGGCTGACTGAGGATCAGGAGTGAAGGATCTCTTCACTGGACAACAGCAGACTTAAGTTCAGACAAGTACTTTTGTGGCGTAGATTTGTTAAACAGCAATCCCTTGTTTCATCCCTTTTTTTGTTGTAACATCACTTAATGATCACTGGTACCTTCTTCACATCACTAAAAGATACTCAGTGAGGATATTGCAGCTGACTTGTCTGGTTATCAGGGCACAGGCAAGACTTCTTAGGTATTAACTTTTTTTTTCCCCAGTTGGTTTTGGTCTCTTATTTCCTTTAATGTTTTGGCTATGTGTTAAACAGAACTGTCTTCTCATGTTTCAGAAGTGATAAGAAATACCTGAAGTGGCTTTGTTATTTCTGAAAAAAATTCTTTCTTCCTTCTGCCTTCAAATAAGAAAAAAGCAGCATCTCTTACACAGTGGCTTTATTTCTAATAGCCTAATTTTATGTATAGGTGGAAAAAAGTTACTATTTTCCTGGCATCTATATATGTGTCATTTTTAAAGCAGCGGGCAATCATGGGAAATTAATAAGATGAAAAGCACTTTAAGCTTAAAATGGAACACTGTTGGTAATTGTAGCAAATAATTTCACAAGCAGTAGAACTGGTGAGGCCTCAGTGTTTTCAGCTGAGTAATTTTTCAATTTGCACAAAATAAAAGTTTTATTCATGTGATTGGATATTTACAAAAGGCTTTTTTTTTGGTCAGTTCTGTCAAATAATGTGAAATCTTGCTTTAGTTTTCCTGTCTTTGGAGCAATCAATTGGTCTTTGAAAGCAATGTCCTGTAAATAGCATAAAAAAATGGAAGACGGTGTCTAGCTGCTTAACTTACTGAAATCTGCCAGCAAACTTTTAAAGTTCTACATGTCTTTTTCCTATGGGAAACTAGTTTAAAATCCTGTCAGTAACATCTGAAGGTAGCTTTTTGTAATACTCAATTGTCTTTAAAGAAGCATTTCTTAATGATTTGCTAAATATATCTTCAGAAGTTGTAGCTTTAAAATTAAAGTATCCACAGTTTGTCCAAACCAAAAATTGAGTAGTGGTCAAATCCCCAGTGGGTCAATGCTGTCACATTTAGACTCAGTTGTGATGATTCTGGAGGCAACCTGGTGTGAAAACATAAATTATAAAGCAGTCTGAAAGTTGCAAAATCTGACTGATGAAAATTAATTTTGTAGTCAAAATGTGGAGTCCTTGAAGAGCGTTTTTTGCACGTGTGTGTGCATTCTGTCAGACAGTATCATCACACCTTCTTTGTACAAGATGCAGTAACCATGAATAGTCTGATTCACTGTTTTTAGAGGGGAAAAGCCTAAAAAGACAGATGCATCTACTGTACTTACTCTGTTGTCTGGGGCCCTAAGCCTTGCAGTCTTTCAGGTGAAGGTGTTAGCAATGCGCAAGAGTAGTCTGCCTTCAGCATCACCAGTCCTTTCTCTCTCCAATTTCTTCCCATTTCAATCCTTTCCCATCTGTAACTGAAAAGTAATTACAAATTGACACTTGTGAATACTTCCTGAGCTTTTTAAAATTTAGTGTTGATGTTAATTTGTGTTCATATTTCTCGCTGTTGGGCCTGAATTGCACCTATGTCTTCATACGAGACACCCACGCTTGAGAAGGTTGGCTTACCTCCTCTCCAGGGCTAATAAATATTGTAGGATTCTGAAGCAAATTAAACTCGTCCAAGTTTCTGTGAAAGTGCTAAGAAATTTTTTTGTCTACTCTAGCAAATGCCTCTGCTACTTAAAATGTTGCAATTATTAGGGAAGCTTACTTGCGTGTTTTTTATGTGGCCTAGTAGTTAGGGGTCATTTCAACAGTGGCAGGCTTAGTGAATTCATTGAAAATTGCGGTTGGAGGAGGTTGCAGTGCATGCCTTCTGTAGGAGTGCATGGTGGAGAGAACATTCTCCCTGCAAGTGGGTTATCAGCCCTTCTAGCAGGAAGGGAACATACTGTTCCCACATCATAGGAGACTCCTCAATGCCAAGAAAAAAAAAGCTACATTTTTTTCTTGAAACAAGACACTGTGCACAAGGAAAATTAAACTGCCAGAAAGAGCAAGTAGAGCTTGGTTGTGTCGGGCACCAAAGTCTTCCCTTGAGAAAGGGATGGATGCACTAGTGCCTGGTCCCTACAGCAGGTTTTATGTTTCTGTATTGAGTGATGAGATAAAATGCACAGCTATATTGAGCACTGCAGAAACATTTCTGGAGTCTCCATATATTTATGACACTGAAGATAAGGCAATCTCAACAGGGAGTCACTATCACTATCTAATTACAATTTTGTTTGCATTGAGTAACATGAATTAATTAAAGTACAAACAGTTAAGTGTAATTGCTAAAACCTAAGCTTATTTTGGAAAAAAATCTAAGATTTCAAGTGCTGTCTCTGCTTGATTAATCAGTGCTATATTTTGGTTATCTTTTTCCTTCAGAATATTCGTCATCTGGAAAAAAAATGGTCAGCCACTGAATTCTGTCTAATTCCTTCGTTTTCTGTGAATGAAGGACAGTTTTCTACAGAGCATGGTCTTACTTCTTGTCTTTCTCATTCACGACAACATCTTAATGATACTGTTTCTGTATGTTCTTTTGTGACTCAGCTAATGCTGGGCTGTTAGAGATTGCTTTGGTACTGAAGCTTCCTGCTGTTCTTGTGGTCAAGATTAAAGGTAGGCCTTAGTAAGCATTTCTACAGTGAATGTTAGCATGCCTGTAGTCCTGAGCCCTGCTCCCTGAGGAAAACTTACCTGCTCTTGTAATGTCAGTCAATAGCAACAGCCCTTTGTTCTTGAACAGTTACCCTAGAAGCAAACTGTGGGCTGTCTTCCTGGTCTTGTATCAAAGAGGAAATGTGGATAATGAGGATTTCCACCATAGCATGTCTTAAAAATACCTGCCATAGGTACCTTCTCACCGGCTCTAGTATTGATTAGGACAAGTTTGCAGATACCTGTTCTGCGGAAAAGAGAACAGAAATACTGATTTCTATTCTTAGAGGGTTTGGATTGCACACAACTATTCATCATAGCTTGCTTTTTCCTCCAGAAATGTAAAAGTAGCTAATTGAACCAAAAGTCCTTAGACTGACTTCATGAAGAAGCTACAGCCATTGTACAAGCGTGGGTTTTTTCAAGAGGTTACTGTGCTTGGAAGCAGCTGGTGCTACTTGCATTCTTGCATTAGAGGACAAAGTCTTCTCTCTCTTTTTTTTTTTTTTTTTTCTTAATCTTTTTTTCCTGATTTTATGTGTAAGACACTTTCAGGGTCTGGGAAAGACAACTTCAGAAAAGCAAACCCTGTCATGTGGGATTAACTTGTGTGTATGCAGAGTTCTGCACCTTTATGGGAAAAAACCATCACTCTTAAAATTGGGAAAAGGTTGAAAGTTAATGCTAGTGTGTCTTCAATAATACTGTCAACATGTAAAGTCATAACAATACTGAACCCTTAGAGAAATTCATGAAACCTAGATGCATTTGTACAAGCACCAAAATGAGAGTGATTAAGCACAGAGGTGATTTTCTAGCCCTTAAACTTAGCTAAACAGGACCTTGAGCAAATGAACACTAGGCTTTTAATTACCCTTTTTGGAGAAGGCGCTTGGCCTGGAGGACTTACAGAGGACACATCCAACCAAAGAAATTTTATGAGTCTTGGATCTTTGCACCACAGCCTGTTGTCAGCTACATGTAAACACTGCAAAAAACCATCCCAATGGGTCTTGCTTTCTGTTCTGGTGTATATGAGGTGGCTGAATATCTTGCAGCTTTAATCTTGCTGCCACTCTTTGTTTTGACTTTCAGCTCACTATGTTTTAATGTCTGTCAGCCATAAGCCATGCATTGTGATGATTCTTTCTTGTAATGAGATGTGCCACCGTCTGTGTTGGCTTGCTTCACTATTTTTTGAGAAACACTTGAATTGCAGCAAGCCATTAACTTGGCAGGCCACTGCAGCAAATGTTCACACCAGAAACCAATCAAAGTACACAGCTATCTGCAGCCCAGTCAGAAACTGTCAGTGGCTGCTGTGATCACATTCTGCAAATGTGTGATGACTGGTTGTGGCTAGGTTTTGCAGGCAGGTGTTTTCATGAGCCTTTAGTTGATACCATATATCCTGTAGTATGGGTCGAAGGGTAGGACCAGCTCTTCCAGTGAGACAGCCAGTGTACAGCTGCCATCACAGGCTTACTGCTTCATAGCTCATCAGCTTGAAGGGTGTGACAGGTTCCTGGAATCAATGGTATGTCCTCCAGCTGGAGGCTGACTGTGGAAAAAGTAATGGGAACTGGGCAGGGTTGGTTTTCCATGGCCCATCAGTTTTTGGTGGACTACTTTCTTTCTTTCTTTCCCCCATGCACCTTTTCTAAATATACAGCTATATAAAAATGACACCAAAACTCTTAAAATAGCAGTAGTGACAACTTCAAAATCCTCCTCCTGAAAATACAGTAGTAACAAAGTGACCTAGTACATGTCAGAAAAAAATACAATCATTATGTTGATTCAGTGGTCTGACTCTGAAAAAAATATTTACATATAAAAGAACCTCTGCTTTTAAATGCAAGATTCTCTTCAAGAATGCTGTGAGAAACTGAGCTGGGTATATTAATTGGCTTCAAAATAGTGAATACTCAGTAAATGCAGTAGAATACTCAAATTATGGCATTTGTGTAAATGTTCTTAGATGCTGTAATTATGCAATTAAATTTGAACTGTTAAAATTGAATTTATGTGGCTAGAATTCATATTGAATAGCAGTAGATGGAGTATTATTTTCTCAAGTTTAGAATTTCACCATGAGTCTATAAATTTCCAAATGTTATGGATGATTACTTTTACCATCTTTGTTCCAGAAGCTGAGTAGCAGAAAGCTTGGCACCACTGCTCTACGTAATGAAAATGAACAGAGGATGAAGTAAAAGGAGTTGGATTTTATTGTCCTTCTCCCCCTGTCCCCCAAAATACACTTAGTATTTTTTCCCTGTATTGCCCTTTTAATAAAAAAACTTGGAGTGGTATGACAGCAGAATTAGTAACTTTATATTCTAATATGCAAAAGCCTCATTGCAGCTGGTCAACACTAAGAATTTGTACAATGCTAATGAGTAAGTTAAAATGCAATTGAACTCTAAACTTGGTAGACCTCAAAACAAAACCTACTTTAGATTCAGTGAATTCATTTTCTAACTTGTAAGTCAAGCTTTACTCATAGGGTAACCAAGTATACATTAAATATATTATGATTATGCAGCATGAGGACACACTCTGTGTAATACTCTTCTTTGTACTCATCAGGTAAGTGTTGGTTCAAGGTCAGGGTTTGATAAGCAGTTGCCAAGTTATGACAGTTGCTGGTTTACCCAGAGAATCCAGTTGCTGCTTTTGCTGTTAGATATGATAATAAGCAATGCATAGGGAGCCATATCTTGACACAGGTCACTGTCTCCTGTGCCTTGAATTTAAGTTGTATAATTCCTGCCGAGACCACCCATTTCTGTGAGAAGTCCTGTTGGGTAGAGGCTAGTGGAGCTGGACTTGTCTTGGAGTGTTAAGAAGGTTTCTTGCAGGGTGGTGAGATAGTTGCTGTGGCCAAATGTGAACTGTAGAGTAGCCCATTTTGCTCCTGTGTATTTTGTGTCTACAAGGTTATCAATTTAACATTTAAAAAATGTTGGAGATATCTAGACTTGGCTGTTAGAGAAGCAGAGGTTTTGAACAAAATCTGCCCAGCTGTGCCCAAAATCAGGTCATTGTTTGCAACATAGAGGGGAAAGTGGCATCTCTTGCCTTCTTAGATGACATTACATTGCAGATATAACTGTTTTGTTGTGGTAGTATGGCTAATTCTTAGGGGTTTGTTTTTTTTTTTTCATTTGACAAATGCAGTTATTTAATTATTCATGTTACTCTGTAGATTATAGGGGAGAAGTTTTACTCCACACTTAGTTGTAGAGCACTTGAGGAAGCAACTACAAAGCACTCTTGTCATCAGACAATCATGCTATAACTTCTGTAGGTTATCAGCAAGATTAGTAGTCAATCTGACAACTTCTGATGAGGTGGCTGCAAAGAGAAACGGAACTGTATCTTGACTTGTGAAAGTTAGCATCTCAGTGCTTGGGCAAAGGTTATATAGCTTCCCTATGTTGATTCTATTTTAACAAAACTGAAGGGTTTTTGATTAAGAAAAAAAATCTGTTCTTTTGGGGGTTTCAGCCATTTGAAAAGTATGACCATGGTATTTAGTAGATAACCTTACAGTGTCAGAAGACATGCCTGCATTCTAGATGTCTGCTGTTTCAGCACGTAGTCAGTGTTGATGTAGGCAAAGAAATCCTCGTTGAGCAGGTGGGAAAACCTAGTAGGGAACCCATTACTCTGGTTAGGTGTAAGTCATCCAGAAAGGTCTTGGAACTATAACAGATTAAAGAAAACATCTGCTTGATACTTCATAGTGATAAAGGACATGCCACTTTTTGACTGATCTTGAAATAAGTAGAGAACAAAGCAGAAAACTATTATTGTGACCCTGTGTTCAGAGGGCTAACAAACTGGATTCATATGGCATGAGTTTCATCCCCATGCAAAGAAGGACACAGTGGGACTAGATAATATCCACGTAAGAGTGACAAGGGTAATGTGTAGTATGATTTTTTTTTTCTTGGTACAAGAATGACATAAAACTAGTGTTGCTTCCTAAAATTTCTAAAGAGAGCGCAGAGGCCAAAGAAGTGTGGCAAATAGCTATAAAAGGATGTGCAGCATAAAGGAACAGCTAGGAAGCCATCAACACCATCTCTTAGTGTAAGAGTAGTGAGGGACAATGAACTGAAACTAGCAGGTGGCAAAAGTCTAGATGAAAGGAGCTAATTATTCACACAGTGCATTAGAAAACTGTGAAATGCAATCTTGTCCAGTGTTATCGTGCTCAGAATTTCACATGGGTCTGAAGAGTGAATAGACAAATTCACAAAGGAGAAATGCAGTATGTGCTGGTGGCCTGGGGAGCTTTGAGCCCCAAGCTGGCAGTTCCTGGGGATGTGCTTCCATAGTTGTAATGGTGTATTCTTAGCTTCTTTTGGCATCTGGTGCTGCTGCAACATAGATCCTAGGCTAGATAGCCTCTGGTCTGGCCCATTACAGATTGTTTAAGCTTTATGTCCTTACAACTTCCCTGCTAAACACGGTTCTTCGAGGGCTTCTCTTTTTACTTTTCTTATGGGATTCTTAAGGTAAGACACAGATATACTAGAAAATGTGCTCAAGAATGTTCTAGGGACTGAAATAATCTGGTGTGGAATAATCTTCGTCTCTTATTAAAAAATCTGTTTGAAAATAGGACAATTTCTGGTTGCTAGCTGGGAATGAGCCTAGCTCATGTGAGTTCTCAAACTGTGCCCAGGAATTTTCGCTGGTTGGCATAGGTTAAAATTGTGCCAGAGACCACTTAAACAATTAAGCAATATTCCAGTTGCACTCCAGTACCCCGGAGTGTGTCCAGGCACTGTGCAATGTAGAGTTTCATCTTGAGTATTGTGTTTGTATTCAGTTTGAAGTACTAAACAGACATTTCCTTGCACAGAGTAGGGCTACTCTGTGTGGCCACCATAGTTACTGATCTACTTCTTACAGGCAAAATCTCTGATAATTTCATGAAAAAGAGGGAAAAGTTCATTTGGGTTCTTGAGTTGTCTAAATCTTGCATAGAAGTGAGAATCTAATGCAGAGGAGTGATTTGAACTTCAACTATTGAACCTAACTACCTGGGAAATCAGCAAAGTTGCTGCCTGGAAAAAGGAAACTAAGAGATGCTTTGGGAAAGGATCAATTATAGAATTTACAATTTTTTCCTTGAAAGTAATAGCTACCTCTTCTTTTCAGACCATGTCTTCAGCAGTTGTTCAGATATACGCAGCAGATCGCAATGCCATGTGGTCAAAGAAGTGCTGTGGTGTAGCTTGCCTTGTAAAGGACAATCCGCAGAGGTCGTATTTTATCAGAATATTTGACATTAAGGTAAGGATCTTTTTTCTTTCTCAGAGCCTTTACGCTTGATTGTATTCATTCTACCTTTTTAATTCAACGAGTATAGGTTGTAGCTATGCATTCGTAGAAATTCTCAAGTAAGTGGTTGTGCTTTAAGCAGTGCAATTGCAGTTGTTATCAATAGGCAATTGCAACTTTTTCAGGAACTCTAAATTTAAACAATTCTGTATATGTCATCTTTAATGGATGAAAAAAATACCAATTTTTTTTAACAGCTCTCAGAAACTGTCCTCTACAGATCTGATTAGTCACATTAGTGGAAATTAGTGTGTCACTGATATGGGTAGCTATCAAAACTCTATCAGGTGTCACTACTTTCAGCAGTTTAAGAACATAGATGCTGTCTTATGTATGGGTGGAAACAATCTTTTTAATCAGTGTGCTGGTGCATGTGAAAGCTGCAGGATAAAGAAGTTGTGTGTTCTGACTTTCTGGGGGGGTGGGGTGGATGGGTTTTTCTTTCATTCCCCCTCTACAAAAAAACAGACTCATACTGAAGATCTTTGTCCTATTATAATATACCACTCAAGAGAGTGGGAACTGAGAGACGAAGTGTCCAAGATGTGTTTTCATAACAAAAATGATGCTGAGAAACTGAAGTCCTACTGACTGCACTGAGACTTAGGAAAGTTTCCCATTATCTCTGCAGCCAGGAAACAGCTCCTTATCTGTCAGCATTCAGTGCCTGAAGTCTCAAATTTGTTCAGGATTGCCAGCTGGCACTTGCATTTGACTTTGTGATTTGGTCACTTGATTGCTGAGACTCTGTCAGAAGCCTCTTCCTTGGGTGCTGAACTATAATGTAATTTAAATACATGAGGCTTCTTAAAAAGATGAGATTTTTGTTCTCTTTAAGTTAATTGTTTTCAAGTCAAGCCTGAGATAAGAACAGGAGACTGGAAGCCTCCTTTATTGCTGTTCCATCACTGTATTCTTGTGGCTGGTCACTATTACTGCTCTCAGTATCACTCTTGCAGGGTTGTAGAACTTGAAAGAAGTTTTTGGAAACATCCAGGAATTTGAACAGAGCACAGTGACCCAATAGAATAGGCTTTCACAGTTCTTCCACAAGCTCTGCTCTATACCAGTTTTGATTGAGTTTATCCATTGGGTTAATAGCAAGGCAGATGTTTAACACTATGCTGTGTCCAGTTCTTAATAGATTCTATTGTAAAAGAAGTTAAACTCTGCAATTTCATCTGAAGTTTTACAGTCTTCTTTTTTGTTTGTTTTCTTCTTTTCAGGATGGGAAATTATTGTGGGAGCAGGAGCTGTACAATAACTTTGTATATAATAGTCCTAGAGGATATTTTCATACCTTTGCTGGAGATGTGAGTCTCAATGCCTTTGAATACCTATTTTAAAATGCCTTTGGTTTGAACAGTATCTTCTTTTAATGTAAATGAGGTTTTTAACTAATTCTGTGAATTATTCATAAAAGCTTATTTATTAAAGGAATTTTGGTGATATCTGAACTAGAAAATTTAATATATAGTACAAAAGCATAAAACATGGTTCTTTATTTTCAACTTTCTTTAATGAAATTAATTTGACTTGCAGATGATATTTATGACATATCATGTATTCTTAAAGCACAAAATTTCCTTTCCTCTTCCCTCTTTGATATGAAGCTACAGGATTTTAGGATTACAGGATATGAAGATACAGCTCATATCTGTTAGCCATGATCTTTAGAAACTTGATTAGTACACAGACATTCCTAAGATACAATGTTCACTAAGACTTGGTTCCAAATTCGCGGTGATTTTTTCTTGTTATATCTTCAAAAAGGTGTAAGACAATATTCAAGAAAGCCTTTAAAACATTTTCTTGGTCATGGGGGGGAAATATTAATGTTTTTCAGACATGTCAAGTTGGTCTTAATTTTGCTAATGAAGAAGAAGCTAAACTATTCCGCAAAACAGTAACAGATTTACTTGGACGACGGCAGAGAAAATCTGGTAAATATTCAAATTATTCTTAAATTCAGGCTTGTTTATGTTGTTTTGGGGGGAGAGGCAGGAAACTACTGCTATGACTGAAAGCCACTGGAGGCAGTACTGCCATATTTATATTTTGAAGTAATTATGCTATTAAACTGTGCTTCTTTCTCTATTGTGCAAAAATTAGTACTTTTCTGAAACAACTCACCTTGGTATTCTGTTCTATAAGTATCCATGTAAGCTGAGACCCCAAGGTTCTGATTTGAAAATACAAATTGGGGGAAACAAAAACTGTAAGCTGACAATGGGAAAACCAGAAATCTGTCTCTAAGTTGTTTTCATATTTGAATAAACCCTCTTTTAGCCCTGGGCTGTTTATAACTGATTTGTTAAATTCAGCCCAAGTGGGTTGTAACAAAAATTTTACCATCTGGTATGTTCAGTAGTTCATGATTTTTTGGCATTGATCCAGCAGTTAGTAGAGAAATATCTTTTATTCAGAACTAGTGATCTTGGCTCAGACCAAGAACAGAAGACATAATGTGCCTATACTGTCCTTAGCAGCACAGGACAGTCAGTGAAGCACATCATGCTTTTTTGCCAGCTGCAAGATGCTTTGTGAACGTGGTTAGTGCTTTAAAGGCAGCTCAGGCTTCCTACACATCTTGGCTTGGTCATTTTCCAGGGAGCCCGTAAACAACTTTGCTGTCTTGACAGCCGTATGTCTGTGAAGGATAAAATGATACAAAATACAGGCTTGGAACAAGTAGATGTGTTCAGGCTTGCTGTAAGATGTACTGTGGACTTGTGTATAAGATGCAGGATGTGTTTCTGTAATCTGTTCTGGAATTGCACTCGCAATGCAGTGTAGACTACTGTAAAAGGAGGAAACCTTCATCCTGGAGCGCTTGGAGAGCTGTCCTTGCAATTGCTGTTGGGAATGTGCATTATCTGTCTGTATTCACGTGGATTTCACCAAGGCATGGTGACTCAGGAGCAGAGCACTTGTTCCAGGAGCTTAAATTACTTCTTTAAGATTCCCAGCTGAGAATAAGTTCATAAAGTTTAATGAGAAGAAGTGGGATCATTAAGAAGAGGCAATTATAAAGTTTCTCATACTCACAATGCAAAAGTAATTTTGCATCTACTGTTCCTGAAGTTTTATTCTATTACTTGTCTAAAACATGATGTGGAAAGAAGTATGTTTGCATTATTGGCCATAGCAAACTTTCTTTGAGAAGAGTAGTTCAGTCAAACCTTTTGTTCACAGAGTTTTTCTTCCACGTAGTGATTTTTTTTTCCACAGGACTGCATTAAGTTTTTCTTGTTTACTCTCTGGACTTCTTTCTTTTTTACTTACTTGATTTGTATGCTAGAGCTCATGTTTTTTTATATATTGTTTCAACAAACAACGCCACCTCCCCAAACATTTGCAAGTTCAAGACAATTTTATTTTAAAAAGAAGATGAAACAAAAAACAAAACCCCTCAAAACACTTTTCCTTATTAAGAGCTGCAAACCAAGAATTTAAACCAGTTACGAGATGCTTAGTCAAGCCACCAGATGGAGTTCTGTATTTGTCCTTGTGACCATTTAATTGTGCTTCTAAAATAACAGGCTTTGCACTGTTCAAATCAAAGCTGATTTGCTGTTAGTGTTTGTGCTTTTATTTATTTATAAATGCTTATATAAAACATGTTTATTTACATGTTGAATTATATATATACAAATGATACCAGAGTTGTATATAATTTATAATGTTAATACATCTTAATTTCTCAATCATAGAGATACTAGTCTGATTTTGATGCTTTTCTCTTTTAATGGGATTTTTACTTTCATACCTTCCAAACTATGTTTCATTTCATAGTAATGCCACTTGAGATGCTTTCAACTCAGCTAAGCACTCCATGTGATCCTTTATCTGCCTTTTATGCCATTCAGGGCTTGCTAGAATTCTCTGGGAGTCTTATGGAAAACTTATGTTGTTAGAAGGTAGCAGCAACAGCAGTTCCGGCTCACAAAGCTGTGGCTTGGTGCTGAGGTTAGTGCACAAAATACAATGTGACAGCTAAGAGGAGACACAACAGTGTTCTGCTCTTCTTCACTCAGCATGAAATGCACTCCAGTATACACACAACCCTTGAGTAAGTGCATCTGGAGTTCCAGAGAGGTGAAAGTTTGGCTCCAAACACAGAATGTACAAAAGCTTGCAAATGTAGAGAATAGAATGAGGGACTAAGGGAGAGAAAGGATTCTTGATCTGTTGTCCTAATCTTCGTAATTGTGCAGGGTTTCATCTAGCTAACCTCAGGTTTGGGTTGGCCTTTTCATTATGGGGGCTTTGGTGTTTTAGTTTTGGGTGTTTTTGTTAGTCAATTAAATTCTTAACCTTAGGTTAGAAATTCATTAATTTGTCTGTAGACTTACTTAAATCTCTCCATGTGCTTCTTAAACTAGTCCCAAATAGTTGCCTCAGTAAACAGGATGAACACAGTGTGTCTCATCTCAGTGCTTGTCACTGTAGCACACTCTCACATGGGGTATTGCACTAATGGTATGGATACCATTAGTTTTTATTGTTACTGTCTTGCCTTGGAAATGCTGGTGTGTACACGCACAAGTGCCTTCTCCACACGCTGAGCATTCAGCCCAGAAGGGAAACAGACACTTGTTCTTAACTGCAGGTAGTTCTTTCTGAAGTAGGAGGCTTCTTGACTAATTTTTATGTACTGCTTGTAGCTCATGGGTGGGATCTCTGCTAACCTTCCATGAACTTGCTTTTTTCCTTCACAAGCTTTTAGCTCCTGAGTACCTTGATAATGGACTTCATTAGTTTCAAGGTAGATACTTCATATGGAGAGGGATTTTTTAATTTGCTGTAGGTTTTTTTGCTTTCATCTTTGGTCACAGCTTTTGGTTTTGCTGCCTGGGTGACAATGGCATCTCTAACCTGCTCAGCTTACATTGGATTCAAGTCTTGGCAGAGATTATTCTCATTTCCAGGAATGCTCATTGAAGGGAGCTGTGTTTTTTGTACATAGGCAGCTGCTGGTCTTCATCTGTTTTTGATCAGTAGGTATGTTCATCTTCAAAACCTGGAAAATCTGCCACTCCAGTCAGGTCACCTGCACTTCAGGAACAAAAGTTCATACTTTCTTGTCAGCAGTGGTAACCACAGAAAAACAGCTAGTCTCTTTAGGCCACAAATTAATCAAGCCAGTAAAAATGACAGGATGTGTATATAATGTTTTGGTTTGTTTCCCATTATTTTTCCACTTGAACTATTTATTATAATGAAAATTGTAAAGGATTCCCATGATTTGACTGCTGTCACCTAAAATTCAACCATCTTTGGAAGGGTTATTTATCATAAGTTGATTCTCAATGGATTTTGGTCACCTTCACATGAAGGTCTGATGATCTTGACAGATTCCTTTATTCCTATCTGAAGATCAGCAGACTGACATGAGGCTGACTTGCCTTGCATACTTAAGATTGTATATTTGGGTGGTTTTAAGTATTCCTAGGACAAGGTCAGCACCGTCTGTGGAGACACCTTCTCCCTTCTTATGTTTGTGAGTCTGGAAAAACACAACAAATTACAGTTATTCTGGGGCTTGCTGGAAAGTGAAGTGCCTGTTACAAATTGTTGTTATACAACACTTGGGAACCCCTGTTAGACTACAGATACTCCAGGTCCTTACAGAACTGTGGCTTGTGTTGTAGTGAGAGGATAAACTGCTTGCCTTTATGGGTGCTGCTAAATCCAACTTTCTTTAAAGTGTGTGTATAGATACACAAATTGTGTAAATGTGTGCTGGAAGTGGATAGGAATTAATAGTAAGTGAGGGAAATCTCCTTTAAAAGGGAACTTACTATTATAGGCTGAGAATATTGAGGTGTGAAATGTTTACATTTTAAATCATCAAGCCGGATTCTTCATAGGCTGTAGAACACTGTGGTCCTGTGAATAGAATATCATATTAGTACCAAGGAGATTCTATTTCTTTCTATATTGTTCACTTACCTGTTGGATAACATAGGTGAAGTGTCTTACCACTGTGTGTCCTATTTTTTATGCATAAAGTGAAAATTAATTAAATTTTAGGTTCTATGAAGGAACAATACTCTATAAAAGTGCTAATTGCATTTCAGTTAAAAATGAAAGAAGAATTTCATTCAGTGGACATCAGAAAGCATAATGCTTCAAAAATCTTACTTTGATAGGTTGTATTTAAAACAGATACTTTTTGAGTATTTCACTCTACTTCATAGTTGAAATGCCTGAAACCAAGTCGGTAGCTTATGTTCTGCTCAGTTTGTATGCTTGAATTCAGTGCTTATTCTCTAAGACTGGGGGTTTTTTTGTTCTGTAATACTTTTTTTCAACTGCTCAAGTAGATTTTAAGGATATTAATAGATTCCTAACTTTGAGGTCAAGGTCATGAAAAGGTTCACTAGACACTAAAATGTAGAATTTTTTCCTGTGATACCTATGATTAAATGGCTCTTTTTCTTTTTCAACAGAAAAAAGACGAGACCCACCAAATGGTAAGCTTTTTGCATTAATCACTGCATTTTTTTTTCCTTCTGCTGTCATTTACAGTTTATGTATAGCTTTGTTTCAGATTTGTTCAGGATAGTCATGTAGTGACAAAAGCAGTAAAGTGGAGGTTACAGTATTCTTTTTGTTTCTGTTCTTTGGTATTTGTTTAGTTGTGGCTTGAAAACTTTGTGGCTTAGCTGGCATTTGTAAAGAATGTTTCTGGAGGAGCATGTCTTGTTGCAAGTAGGAGAGAGGGCCCTTCAGCTTAAACTAAGAAAATTTTGTACCTTGCATTTGCTGCTTGATCTTCAGAATATACATGTATAGGATCACTGTACAAAGTTAGTCCATTTGTTTTAATGCAGGCATAATAATGATGGATTTAACAGAATAGAATATTTCAATTTCTGGCTAACCATGTAACAGTTACATGTTACATGTTCTGGGTTTATGTCAATGTTCGTCAATATTAAACTCCTTTTGAATGAAGAATTATTTGATCTCTTGCCTCTCAGGAACATGTCTCACTAGCATGAAGATACAGATTCCTCAGGAGATCCTCTTATTTAATTGATGGAAGGAATCAAACTATGTATCAGTTTGATACAGTACTTTATTACTGTCCATTCTAAAATCATGATAAAGGCACATCAGTGAATATCAAGTTTGGTGGTTTTGATTTCTGAATTCACACTGAAGTTAAAAGGGGATTTCTCCTGTCATATTTCTGTCAGTGATCCAGATCATAGGTCATAGCATGTCTCTGTGAATTCGCTGCTTGAGCAAGGGCAGAGTCAACTGATCTTCTGAAATCTGCTTATGACTTGAGGTGGCCTTAAAATTTGTTCTAATGAAGTCATTCAAGCATTTCTCTGTAGGTGACCAAAATAGGTAATTCATAACTAATCCTGAATTATGGGAACTAATGATTACTTCTATATACCCAGATAAAACTTTCCTCATATGGAATACTTCTCAAAAATTGCTTTTTCTTTTTCACAAATTTTAAGTTTTGAGGAAATACAGGCAATCATCAATTTAGGTCAGGCATTTTTAGTACAGATTAAACTTTGACTGGGCTGTTAAGTTTTGAAACACTCACAATAATACCATCTGTGATGGTCTTGCCAGCTTTTCTGGACTTTCAGAAGGTTTTGACTGCTCTGCTCACCTAAACAGCACATCCCTGATAGCAATGTCTGCAGAGCAGATGGGAATTACAGCAGCAGTGGTGATCATGTAGTAACACATGCAGTAGCACAAAACATTTAACCTTTGTTTCTATTATAACACTTAACAATTTATTGATCTACTTTGCTATCCTTGAATATAATAAGATTTAAGAAAACGAAGCCTGCAAAAACTTTTGTGCTTAAAATACTCTCCATAACTCATGCTGTAAGAACTCAACAATATTTCTCTGAGAAAAATGCTCTCATACTAAACTTGCAGTCATTGTCCCTATGCTGAATTTATCCTTAATGTTCTGTGAAAGACATGGGGTTTATGCTCAGTGTTTCAGTTTTATAATCACTTCAAAGGTTTCATCATCTGTTTTTTAATAAACTGTTTCCTTGGGACATCCACATACTCTTTCAAAACCTGTCAAAACCTTTTCCTTTTCTGATTTTATCAACCTCTGTAATGCCTAGCTTCTCTGCTGGTGAAAATTGTGTGGCCATGTCCTCAGTAGTCACAGATAAGATGTGGTCAGGGCATGGATTATAATGTCAGGTTGTTGTTATACCCTACACAGACTTGGTGTTTCAGTATTTGGAATTAAGACTAGAGCAGATACATACTATCAGCATGTAACTGGAGGAAATAAAAACCACACCCGTTGTAATAACAGCTAGTTTTTATTTTTCTCTCTAGATGCAGTTTCTGTTCAGAAATTCTGTTGGGGGGGAAAAGATGAAACAGCTGCTTTTTTTGTGCTGGGTATTAATGCATTATTAGCTCTAAAACTGAAAAACAAGAACAGTCACATTTCTGTACTCACATGACGCATGGTTGAAATACTATGAGGAATTTTGTTTTACTGGAGCTTGTTAGTCTGGATTTTCTGCATACATTGAAGCTGCATGGAAAAAGCACTTGGTCTTTTGTATGACGTTTTCAATGATAGGGATTTAAGATGATTTTTTTTTCTGTAGAATTGCAGGATTAAACTCAAATTGGCATTAACAGTTATGTAAAATGTATTAGTCTGTAATTTCCTGGGATTTGTGTTCTACTCATTTGTAATAGCTAGGTCTCTTTATGCAAATAAAGAAGAGTTATTGTGGTTGAACTGACCTAGTATGAAGTACTGGATGAAATGAGGATTTGTCAGAGTATTAGGTTTTGAGGGAATCGTGAAGAACCATGTGGCAGGATTTTGTTTCAGCTGTTAACTAGAACAGTTTGCATTTCTTGTATGGCTTGTCTGTAGTCTGGGACAGATACCTAGACAGGCTCTAAATAAAATAGAGGCTAGAATTAACATTTCAAAATGTTCTGTACAACATTTTCTGGAGCCCCTTCTGAAGATGTCACAGATGTTGATAACAGTGGATGCTTAAAGCCACTGTACTGTCAGGTACTTCCTAATGATGAGCTCTATATGCCTCTCTCATCTTCATTTATTGAGCTGTCTACACCTGCTGGGGAAGGTGCATGTGTAATGATGGGAAAAATTTTACTGGATATAAATATGGCAGTTCTAGAAGAGTACAATTCTTTCCAAAGTTCTTTTATCCCTCGTGGACAGCTAAGGTCTAAACCAGACGGTAAGAAAAATTTTCATCTTTAAGTTTACTGTGATCTCTTGTATGAATATTATTGTCAAGGAATCAGGCTACAGTCCTTGATTTTTAGCTCAGCTGACTAAAACCTTCATTTGCAAATTGCTGCTGCTTTACATACAACTGACCATGTTTGGTTAGTTCAGGATTTTATACACAAAAATGCATTTCAAAGACTGCTAGAAATTGAGAGAAGAACATCACCAACTTACTAGCATTATAAAGGTACCTGTTTCTTTTTGAATGTCAGTTCACCTATTAAAACTATAAATACCAATGAAATAGGTGAAAATGGGCAGAATATAACAGAAAATGTAATAAGTGATTAAAATGAAGATTAACTCCTAGTGGTTTTTGGTTTGTACCAAGGAAATAAGACTGTAATTTTCAATTCATTCTGAAGGTTTTACTGAACTTGTTAGGTTTAGAGTTGATAATATTTGATGATTAGTCAATTCAGTGCTAATTTTAAGTGAAACTCTTAACAATGCAAACTGTTTTGTGTAGTCTTATGTCTTATGTCAGATGTTTTGGTACTCTCAAAGGACAGTTGTCTAGATCAAAACATTTCTAGATAAAAGCATTTCTGCTTAGCAGAAATCATTTTAGAATTTTTTTCATGCAGTTTCAATGCAGTTTTTAATCTTGTCCTTTAAGACTCCTACAGGACCATTGGAGTTGTCATATGTTTTAGATGAGTTTTGTCTAGCCCAGTGTCATGTTTCTGTTCTTGTTTCTTGTCCTGGCCAGTACTAGGTGCATCCCACTGAGGTGTTTACCTGCAAGTGTCAGCTGTGTTATCTGTAGTGTTGTCTACTTGTCCTTTCTGATTTCTATATTGGACTGTGAACATAAGGCTTGTTGGTTCTTTCTGAATGCAGTTATGAAGAAATAGTGTCAAAACAAGGTTCAGATTTATCAAAGTCTAATTAGACTTTTTTTATCATCTGCCCAGTAAGACTGTGTCTTACTTTAATTGGTTTGCTAAGCACTGGGTCCTAACTCACAGGGTAAGAGGAAATGTTTTCAAACTGTTTCTTGCCAAACTGCTTTTAAATGACCTGCTTAATCTCACTCTTCCAAAACTGCAATTACTTACCCTTTTATAGGTTTCTTTAAAAATACATCTGTGTATATATGTATGTATACATATGTATGTATATGATAAATGCATAAATTGCCTCTTAGTATTTAACTACTGCTATCACTTATGTCAAGAGTTATCTTCTGTCAAAGCTAAAAAATCTGAGTGGATCATATGCTAGGTATGTTTGTTTGCTAGTATTACACAAGTAACATAAAACTAAAATACTGAAATTGGCAGAACTGTAATTCAGATGCATTTTAAATAACTAGAATAATAATTCAGAATTATTTATCATTAAAAACAAAGTTTGAGAACATAAATTAAACACACAAATTATGAATTGTATTTCTAGTGCTCTTTTTACTGTCTCTGCAAGCTGTTTCTTATCTGGGACTCCACTGGTTTGAAAACCTGTTAAAGAGTAAGACATAAGAAATCCTGAATAGTTCCACAGATATTATCCTGTATTTGAAGACAGTAGTGTGTCCAGAGCAGCCTTCTGAAGCTGTTGTGATGTTTAGGGACCTTATTAAATGAAGATTCTGTCTCCTGAAATATCATAGTGTGCTACCCAGGTAATGGCCTGCTGGCTTTTTGAGTCTAACTGTTTATGAAAGTCACATTTTTGATCTTATCTAGGATTGTAGCTATGTTGTATCATACTTAATGTCTCATCACATGTGTTCTGTGCATGTGGCAAAAACCAAGATGTAGTTCAGAAAAATTCCTGTTGCTCTGCTCGAGCTACCTTTTTTTTTTTTCCCATCAAATATCTTAGTTTATGCATCTGACATTCAGAACCCATCTGGATGCATGTGGCTTGTAGAGCTACAGCTAGAGTACAAGTATTCTACAGCTCAAAAATATCTCCCAGAGTTTGTGGATTGAACGTGACATTGGTGAAACACAGTAGTAAAAATCCTGTACTTTACTTTCACAGGCCCAAATCTACCAATGGCAACTGTTGATATCAAAAACCCAGAAATTACAACTAACAGATTTTATACTCCACAAGTCAACAATATTTCATATACCAAAGAAAAGAAGAAAGGAAAAACTAAAAAGAGAAGATTGACAAAGGCAGATATTGGAACTCCATCTAATTTCCAGTAAGTATGTTCTTGAGTTCAGTTTTATGTAGGTGGGAGTTTTGTTGTTTGGTGTAGTGGGGGAGATGTTGGCATTTGACTTTTCTGATTTTTTTTTTGGTGTCAGTTACACTTGAAAATGGCCAACTCTTGAATCTGTGTAACCTGAACTAAGTAAATGCTAGCTGGAATGCTGTGGGGTTTAAAATGTTAGCTTAGACACAGATGAGGATTTTCCTGCAGCTGTAAACAAAAAGTAACTTGCTATCCAAAATCAGCTTAGTAAACACTTTAGCTGCACAGAGGTGCCTTACTGAAGTTGTCAGCTCAGTGGAGACTCATATTCAGCTTCAATGGTCAACTCTTTAAAATTGTGATTCCTACACCTGCACATACTTAGCTGTGCTTTTGTCATGTGAAATACACATCTGGGTCCTGACTTGTCATAACTGCAGAAATTACTTGCCATAATTTCATCGTTGGCTTTCTGTTTACAAACTTTTTCTGTGTAGGCTAGGACCTGTATCTTGTGATGAAAGTACAGTATATGTCCTTCAGAAATTTTTCCTGTTGTAATTTCTTAGGTATCTAATCTTTTGGAGTAGTTACAATATACCATTCTAAGTTTCACTTTCATGAAACTTGGTTTTGGTCACTACTCAATTAACTGTTGCTTTCCTGAACATTAATTGATGTAATAATCTTCTGCCTTTTAAATAAATGTACTTTATTTGCTGAAGCAACAGGAACTTAAAGAGCATGAATTAGTTACAGGAGAGATCAGTTTCTGTGAAGCATAAGAAAACCAGTATGATGTTTACATGCCAAGTGAATCTCTTATTCTTTTGAACTGGTGTGTTGCATCATAACACTGATGTATTTTCCCAGAATAAAATTCCATTAGAGTAATATTTGCATTACTAGTTATAGTAACATTACTGCACAGTGTTTTGAGACAGTGCTCTATGTATGGAATGGTGATAGTAGATGGAACATAAAAGAGGTGGGCTAAAACACTTCCCTAAACAGACTCTGCTTAGGCATCAACCTTCTTCTTACTGATCTGAGTATCAGTGAAGTGCTGCATCAGTTAGTGTTACTTAAAAAGAAAAATGCAGAAAAGAAGGAAGAGGGAAAGCAAAACGAAGAGTCCTTGGTAGCTGGTCACTGTTGTGACTGCGCTGATGCAGACTTGAGCATATGTGGACAAAAATTGCATTACCCTGTCAGACCTCTGTTCAGAATTTGTGGAAGGGGTTGTGCAGCAGCATAGATATAAAATTACTTTGAGACTTTGTTTATGATGTCTATCAAACTGTGACCTAGAGAAGCTGAGAGTAAGGTGATAAAATATTTAATGCCATTCAAACAAAAGATATGTTCCAGTATCATTACATTGTAAATGGTAAACCTTTGCAAAAGGAGGCTGTTGAAAGTCTTTTTGGCTTATTTTGGCTGTTTCCTGTAGATTGCAGCAGCTATGTGTCGTCTTACTGTGTAAGATACCTTAATTGCTGGTTCGTGCAAACCTATGGAAACTGGCGTTTGGTATTGTTAGGCAAATAAGCCAGTAGGATAACTTGGATCACTTGTGCTGTTACACTTGTGAAGACCAACATGGTCACTGTTTATGCCAGATCAAAGTTGCAATCAATAGATAAAAATTTTTAATGTCTTCTGTTAGACAGATGTGAAGTTTGTGTTTTGAGAAAAAAACAACAATCTGTACTCAACATAAATGTAAATTATTACTGTATAAGTATATGTATAAGTAGCATAAGACTTGGTGTTACCTGGTAAGTATGTATTTGCATTGAAAAGATCTGAAAAATGTGTTACAGTCAGTGTGTACAAGTCATTTATCTTACCCTGAAAGGTGAAAAGTAAATGAAAATTAATGCTAAAACTATGGCATATAAAACTTTGGTGTCAATTAAGTGCACTAAATTCTGAGTTGTACGCTCACAACCTCTTGAAAGAGAATCCCAAGTCCACAGATGTGCACAAATATGTGGGTAAGATTATATTAGTGGTACATGAATGTCTATTTACATATACCAGCTTAATACATTGTGATCAGCTGGGAGACCCTGTTAGGAAATACATGTTCAATTTACATGTAGCAAGATGTAGCTTAGCATTCAGAATTCTGTAATCAACAAATCATCCCATATTTTGGTAATTAAAGGCATTTAAATAATTAAGCAAAACCAGGATGGTTGGTTTTCCTTTTTTATGGCATAATGTCACTTTAAACCAAACCTTTTACTTTTCTTGCTTCTTAAAATGTTAACTAGTCATAGTAATACCAAAACCAAAACTGATCATTGTACTTCAGTATTTCAATGAAGAAAACTTGTGCTATTGGTAAAAACAGATCCAAACAAGAATACAAGGTCTGTTGTGCAAGGCACTGTTTAACAGCAGCCAAACAGTCTTTGTAATTTAGCAAGCTTAACCTAGACTATTTTGGTTACTAACAGCTCACCTGGTATTTTTTAGAACTCTAAGTTGAACCTCCTGAAAACCGTATCTTGCTTCTAGAAGTCACCATATGTGAAAAGAATCACGAAATGTGGAGTCCTGGTAACATTATGGCTCTTTTCCATATCCAATAGCAGTATCATGAAGTAGCTTGGAGGGCACAAAACTCGTCTGTGTTCTAACTCGTTATGGCATCACATAAAATAATATTTTAGTAGCCACATTGAGAGAAGTCCCCCTCACGCCTGAGGGTCCAGCCCGGTCAGGAGGTGGCATATTAATTAGCGAGACAGCTCCTTGGGTGTGTTTTGTAAAGCAAAGAGTTTAATAATAAGAAAATAACAAGCTGTAACAGAAAGCAAAATAGAAAGCTGTGCACAGGTGCCAGAGGAACCTCTGTACCTTGCTAAGACACCCTGAAAAAGTGGAACGAGTCTTTTGTCTTCTCTCTTAAGTACCTTATGTTTCAGGTGGGCTTTACTGGCAAGCTGCAAATGGAAACATGTAAAGGCTTTGACAGGCAGTGACAGGGTTCAATGAAAGCTTCTCTTTTGGCACAGGGGCAATAGCTGGAAGCAGGGGATAGAAAGTTCTAGGTAACTTCCTAAAATGTCCAGAGGTAAATTGAAACCTTTTTCCTTATATAGGAATGCCCACTAGGGTGTGGGGGCTGCAATGCTACACCACATGAAGTGGCTATGAGAAGCTTAGGAAGATGGCAGCTGAAAACAGTCCTGACTTGGAAAGATATGAATGGGAAAGGGGTGATAGGAGAACACCTGTGGTGACAGGGAGGAGGTTTTCCAGCTGCATGGCACTGAAAAATTTCACAATAGCTCAAAGTCTAGTTGCTATGTAAAGGCTAAACTTCTCCTTGATCCTTATGCAGTCCTTCCATCATTATCCATGTGCACCACAGGGTGGCATGAAGCCTTCATGTTTTGCCACAAAATGTAACCTAAGAAGAGAAATTCTCCACTTGGTCTTCTGGATGTGAGACAAAAAATAAAGAAGAATTACTATTCCATTCTCAAGTGGGTCACTGAGGAATAAGGATTGCTTAGAAGTTGGTAGTCATCTCCATTTGTCTTGGTGTCCTCTTATTTTAGTTAACAAGATCCTTTTTATGCTGATTAAATGGATTTTCTGCTTTTTCTAGACACATTGGACATGTTGGTTGGGATCCAAACACAGGTTTTGATGTAAGTAATTTAATAAGTTACTGAAGACAGTGATTTAAACTTTAGAGACTTTTTGCATTAAAGATTTGCATTAAAGAAAAAGTTAACTGTACAATTAAATAGTTATAAATTGGGATTTTATTATATGATGTAAACAGAGATATTGGAGTAGAAGAGAATAGGCAGGGGGATTGAGGGGGGAAAGGATTCAAACCCTTCAGTTTTTCATGCAGGGTACTTACCCCTACTAAAGTAGTACTTTCCCCCTTGAAAAGAGACATGTATGTCACCTTGCAGCTCCTTTTAACTGTATCGTTTGTGGGTATTTTTTTCCCCTAATACAAATGATATTTTAAAAATATCTTCATATTCCAAACTATTTAAAACTAATGTATCTGACTTGCAGGTAAACAACTTAGACCCAGAACTGAAAAATCTGTTTGATCTGTGTGGAATATCAGAGGCTCAACTAAAAGACAAAGAAACTTCAAAGGTCATATATGATTTCATTGAAAAAACAGGAGGTGTGGAAGCTGTTAAAAATGAACTGCGCAGACAAGGTGGGATTACTTTTATTTCCACATAAAAATTAACAGGGTATTTTTTGCCGTAAGGATTACGGTAGAAACTGGTGATGGTGAGCAGTTTTTGATTCTCTTCTCTGGGCTTCAGGTTATTGCAGTTGCACTGGATCATGTTTCCATACACTATACACTATGTAAAAATGTTCAGGCATGACCTATGAGAGTGCTTGTCCCTGAGGAATAAGAATATTGATGCCAATTAAGTAATTTCCAGCAGCACTTAGTCTGAATGCAAAGCTATGCAATATGTTTGATACAGATTTTTCAGACTGTGTACGTTAAATATTTATTTATAATCTCAGTCTTATAAATAAATTAAAATGTTGGAAGCCATAATGCTGTTGTCAGCTGTAGAGGTAGTAGATGGCTGGCAGGGATGTATGCTGCCTGCTTACCCTGGCAGTACTCTGTAGAAAGCCTTGCAACAGCTACAGACCTGCCATTTTATTGGGTTTTAAAGTTAGTTGTTTTCTAATTTGAAATTAAAAATACTGGGTTTGAACATGCTTCTGCTACAAAAAAAATCTCAAATAAGCTGCTGCCTGCCTAACCTTTAAATGTGACCTCAGCTGATGCATTATCTAGTGGAAGATAGCAAGTCAGTGTAAAATTACGCTGCCAGTGTCAAACTTTCAAAAATTTAGAGCTCTTCTCAACAGAAAAATTACCTAAGGTGAAATTATAGTGGTTTCAAAGCAGTGAGTAAATTGTTCAGTGACTTAACGGATACAGAATCGGGGTACAATGACTTGTTACATTTATTCCTTAGGTCCCCCGCGGTGGAGCGGTATGTACTTGAGCTGGCATCTAAGCATACGCTTCAAAGTATTCATGCTGTTGTGTGAATTCTTTCCTTGCTGATACTTTAGTCTGCAACTGTTTGAATGCAATACTAAAAATTAAGTCTCAACTTCTTAGATAAATTGCAAGCAAAACTCCCAATTATGAATTTTTTTCTCACTAAGAAATCTACCAGCTTCTCTACAGAATCTTAACTCTGTTTAAATGTTTACAGGGTTGTTGATCCCAGATTGCTAACTTTAAAACTAGATTGAGGAAACTTGCCTTCGAGTCTTATGACTAGCTTAAAATATTTTTAAAATGCCTATTTTTCTATTTTATATGTGTTAACTTCACATCATGGCCATTTGCATGTATGCAGTTAAAAGAAAAACTGCCTCATCTATAATATGCATGATGATAATAATCTACCTCTGTGCTTTTTGATAGACGTAGATAAAATACTCCAGTATATCAGTGGGTTTATCCACAGTTGTGTTATTTGATGTATGGGCTTGACAGCTGTTTGAAGTGTTATTTCTCCACTGAAAACATTTTCCTGTGTTTATTGCAAGAATTTCTGTGCTTACATGTTCACCCTGCTAGGACGCTGACTAGAGAGTTGCAGACAAGCAATTCTGCTGAGATGGAAATTATTTTCCTATTCTCCCTGCCCTTTCCCTAGTTTTGGTACTGGTGGGGTTTTTTTGGTGACAGTACCATCTATAGACAATTATACAATTTTTATTGTTAATAGCAGTGTACAGATTAGTGTGCATTTATGAAAAAAGGTAAAATTCTTTTCTTGCTTTGCTTGTACTATCTATTTGAGGGGGAAGAGAGAGAGGATGAGTTTAATGGTGCTCTCTCCTTGCTGCTCCTCCCTCATTTCACTACAGTTGAGTGCAGACAGGCAGAATGCTGTTTCCACAGATTGGATGTGGCATATCTCTCTAGTTATAATGTGAATAAACCATTCCCCCACAGGAAAATCTAAACCTTGTGTTGGAAATCTAGGGACAGAACAGGCTCTGAGTCATGAGCATGCCGAGTATCTCCTCGGTATCGCGGAAACCCGTATGCAGTGCTTGGCGGGGTGTTACACTGGGTAATACCGCCCTCCAGTGGCCGTAAACGGAACTACAGCCATATCAGCCGAAAACGGCAGCTTTTAAAAGCAAGAATGTTGGCAGTGTGTCTCTTGGAAAACACATGGCGTTTCAGAGGCAGTTCTCTCTGTGTTGCTCTTGTGGAGGGATAGAAAAAAAACAGCAACTTTGAACTTAAGAACATAATACATGATTTTAAGAGTAGTATCTTTCTGTGAAGATGAGCTGGGCAGGCGGCATTGAGGTACTAGTGACTCCTGCTTCGCCACAATCCCATTTTTATGGATGTTCCCTTCTTTGCCAGTGCAACCAGCCTATTTTCTTTGCAAGTAACAGTGAGAGGATATACTTCTATTATCATAGAAGGGGTAAAGAAGTATCTTCTTGAGTGTAATGCTGGTTTTGTTATAAAGGCATGTGAAATCAAACATGAATTTTTGTAGTTATATGATGGCACCTGGATTATTAAGTAGTTATGTGCAGCAACCACACAACTTAAAGTACCATGAGCCATTAGATGCTTAATGGAAGAGGAAATGAAACAGTGCTATTTAAAATGCCATTAGCCAAGCAAGTACATTTCAAGGCCACTTCACAGAGAAATGATCCTGTGTGTAGCCCTAAAGTTGTTTCCTTTTGACAACCCCTGCCATAAAGATCTTGTTGGAAGTAATTTTCAGTAAAAGAGACTAAGTCAGTTTATGGTGCATTATAATGCATTAGTATGGGGGGGTTGTTACTAGAAGATACTTTAAAAAATGCTTGCTTCTGTAATTACCTAATAAAATAACGGATAGTTTAGAAAATGGAAATTCTGTATTTCACTTTAAGTATATCTTCTGAAAAAAATTTCTCTTTCGTTCTATCCTAGCTCAACGATATTTTACAGGATTCTTCTGAATCTTTATCAGTCATTCTGTGTATTGCACCTGCTTCCTGCAGTGGTTGACTCTTTTACAAAATACACACCTGGCATAGGTTATGTTTAGCTTGGTTTGCCCTATAGGGCAAAAATATAGTTTATATTCAACTGTATCCAATTGAATCCAGAATTGGTAACATTTGCACAGGCACAGAGATCCTTGCAAAAGGCAAGGCACAGCCTGTGTTCTTTTTCTGCTAGTCTCTGAAAGACTTACGGGTATTGAGTAGCTGGTAATTCGAAGTTGTTTTGTTTCATTTCAGCTCCACCTCCGCCACCACCGTGCAGAGGAGGACCCCCTCCACCTCCACCTCCCCCTCCCCATAGCTCGGGCCCTCCTCCTCCCCCTGCTAGGGGCCGAGGGGCACCACCTCCACCTCCTTCAAGAGCTCCCACAGCTGCACCTCCACCCCCACCACCGTCCAGACCTGGTGCAACAGTGCCCCCGCCTCCTCCCAACCGGATGTATCCTCCACCACCACCAGTGCATTCCTCATCGGCACCATCCGGCCCTCCTCCACCCCCACCGCCACCAGCGAGTGGGTCCTCTGTTCCTCCACCCCCTCCGCCTCCTCCACCGCCTCCTGGCCCTCCTCCACCACCAGGCCTTCCTTCAGAGGTTGATCACCAGCTCCCAGTTCCTGCGGGAAACAAAGCAGCGCTCTTGGATCAAATCAGAGAAGGAGCTCAGTTAAAGAAGGTAGAACAGAACAGTCGACCCGTGTCCTGCTCAGGAAGAGATGCACTGCTAGACCAGATACGACAGGGTATACAGTTGAAATCTGTGAGTAAATGCCGTTTCTCATCCAGGACTTGCAAATGCAAATGCAGTGTGAACAGTAAAACGTGGCTCTGCTTCGGGGGCTGGATTGTAAGTTTTAGAGTTTCTGAAGTGATCACTAAACAGTAGTACTGAGAAAATGCAAAGAACACAGATTTGCTACAGATGAGTCTTGGTGCATGAAATTACCCTTTCAAACTCATTTCTCACTTTAGAGTAAAATCCATAAATCCTGCAATGATGATGCTGTAGTATCGTGGCTGTACAGAGCTTTTGCAAGAATTATGAAATACTGCTGCTTTCCTGACTCTTCAGTAAGATAATCTGAACTGCAGAGAATGAGTTTAGGAGTAATGGTAGTGGAAGGCAAACACTAGATTGATTAGTTTGGTTTTTTTTTCATCTTAAAATGGGCCTGTGTTCTGCAAATACTGAGGCTTGTAAGAAGGTGGCTGTCTATGTTTCAACAAGTGCTGCCCCTAAGAGATGTCACAGCTGTTCCTGCTGCAGCACAGGCTATTACTGTTTCTTACTGATGCCACTGATTATCTTAAAAATAATTTGTTAAAAACTATTTTTCGTGTTGGTACTTATTTTTTGCCACTCTTCTGCACTCAAGGCTTCTGCTGTAAAAAGTGTAAGGGTGTGTTCATATGTATTTGCCATTAGAGGTAGGCATTATTTAATTACTTGGGAAGGGATTATCAGCCCCAAGCAGTCTCAGTTTACAAACCCAAACAGTGATTAATATATTGTGGTATATACCAAAGGTAAAATAAATAATGGTTATGCAGCCACACAAGTCATGCCTGTACAACCATATTAGAAGCTTTCATTTAGATGAGTGCTCAGTTCATCAAAGCTGAAATATTTAACCTTGGGCATGGCTAACTATGGTTCTGTTATATGGTAAAACAGTTGACTTTTTTAATAAAGGTTTTGCAGTTTGAGCTAAAGGAACAAGCTGTTCCACACTTTTTTTCTGGTGGAAAATAAACTCATTAATCGTACAAGTTTATCTCAAAATACAGAGGTTCTGTTTTGATAATTGCATCTTTCTTTTGTAACCTTTTTTCCAAGGTATCTGATGGTCAGGAGAGTGCACCACCTACACCTGCACCCACCTCAGGAATTGTGGGTGCATTAATGGAAGTTATGCAGAAAAGGAGCAAAGCCATTCATTCTTCAGGTGAGTCTGATGGAATTTTTCTCACCTCATGGCATCAGGTCTTCAAGAGTTAACACTTGTATTCATCAAAATATTCGTGGAGCAAAGCATAGATTCCAGCATATAGTGCAGGGCAGAATGCTCTGGGCAGTGCCCTGGCGATGGGCTGAATGGTTCCTTCATGCAGCTTTGAATTACTGGGGTGTAGCAATTCACAGTAATCCTCAACCAAGTTACTAAGCAAGGTTAATATCCTTATAAATACTTTGTTGTTGTTGTTGTTGCAACTGACTTGTTTTCATTTGCTCACTATCTGATGAAATAAGTTGCCAAAGTGTTTTGGAAGAAAGTTTTTGATGCTTTTTATTTGTTGACACTAAATCTCTTTTGTCAGCATTCAGCTCTTGCGCTGTGGCTCCCGGCGGGCTTTGGCTGCCACCTCCTGGATAAGGAGCAGATATTCAATGTTACTTGACTAGGCTTCCACCAGGACTGAATCAACTTCCCATGCTTAAGTGCTGGCAAAAATTAGGGCTGCAAGAGGATTTGCATTTCTCAAATACCAGCTTGTAATAAATGTAGTTCAGTAGCTGCAGTGCAGCTATTTGGGTACATCTGTTCTGTTTAGGCTTTGATACATTTCTAGAACTGGGATACATCAGAACTGGGTATGCAATATGATGCAGTATGGTTTGTTGATATGCTACCCTATTTAGTAATTGCCAATTTTGGTACTTAACATAAATTTAATATCTGAAGGGAGCTAAATGCAGTGGTTTTTTATGGGAAGGAAATACTCTTGTCCAACAAATAAGTAGTTTAATTTTAGCAGGCTATATTTTTTTAAGTATGATGCATGTGAAAAAAGTGGAAGGCTGAATAAAGTCAACAGCAAGCATTGACTTTGAAGGTGATGTTCACTACACAATTTTGAATATTTCAGTATCCATGATGGTCTTTAGCTCACCAGACTTTTCTGGGGGGCTGGATTTATATCTGCTTGTAAAGTAAACAAATTCCATTAAGTAGTAAACCTGGGGAAGCAGTTCTTATATTCCAGAAATTATTCTGTTCCTGAAGTTTAACACACAGTCTGGAACAAGCTGGCAACTTGCATGTTCTTTAAGAAAGAATAATAAGTAGTAACTGTTAAATGAGAGCTTCTGATTGTTTTTCTATAAAACAAAACACATTTTTCCTTCGTGAGGAAAAGAGTGAGAAAAGAAACAAACTATCTGAACTGGATGTCCTGTCTAGCAATCTTAAAATAGAGTATTGCTAAATGTATTGTCATGATGACCTTGAACTGATAATTCTCTTTTCAGAAAATTATGATAGAAATCAGTAATGTTTTTATCATGTTAATTCTGTGCATGCAAGTGACTTGCTTTTCCTATCTAACAGATGAAGATGAGGATGAAGACGATGAAGAAGACTTTGAGGATGATGACGAATGGGATGATTGATCATATATTATTATATATATATTTTTTAAGGTGAATGATATACTAAACACTGCTTTCTGTCTATGGATTCTGTAAAATTGTCATGTAAATGTTCTACCAATTTGCTGTATATTTTTGTTGCCTTTTGCTTTTTTATTAATCTGTGCAATACCTCATTTAATCTGTAAAGGTTTGTCATAATCCTCTACAAAGCTACTCCCTGTTAATGTGTGCAAGTTTACACCCGGATGATCATGTACATGTGAATACTTTCCATTCCATCAATAAGGGAGTTTAAATGTAATATGTGAGACTGACAAAAACCTTAATGTAATTTAGTTATAATGCAAGAAGGAAAACACTATTTTCATACCCTACTTTTTCTGTATCTAAATTTTCTTATTAAAGCCTAGTATAGCACTATGTTCTTTAAGTGATGCAGCTCTTAGTTTATTTAGCCCCTTGATTTCAAATGCAATGCTATATGAATGTTGAGGCTGGTTTATACTATTGCATGGTTTCAAATACATCAAAACATTGCAGTTCAACTCTTAGCAGTATGCTTTACATAACACAAAAGCACTACAGAAATACACAGCTAGTTGTGAAAATTACCTTGCCCTAACTATAATACTGACTGCTATTGAACAGCAGTAGTAATTCAATGCTTCAACTGGGGACCTGTATCTGAAGTTAAACAGGGTGGCTCTATGTTGTCATAGGGGTAAAGGCAACTTCGATGCAGACAAGTTCACCTTTTGGTTGGTTTTTTTTGGTTTTGAGTTTTGGGGACGGTTTCTGGGGGATTTTGTGGGGGGTTGGGCTTTGTTTGTTGGTCGGGTTTTTGTTGGTTTTTGTTTTGTTTTGTTTTGTTTTTTCTTCCCTGCTCTTACTTACAGAATGAAGATGTCTAAATTACTGGGGGCTGTACTGGAGGCTGGCAATCACTACAGTTTGATCTATTTTTAAAATCAATTTTTTGTGGTTCTTAGGCTGAAGGGCTGCATTTAAGGCTTGCTTCAATAGCATTTAATTACTTTTTAAAATTTGTAGGACATTGGTGTACTAATAAACACAAGTGGTATTACTTTGCAGTCTTTGCTTTATGGTACACAGCAGATGCTGAAACACCAATCCTACATCCTGTAGGTTGGAAAGTCATCAAATCAGATTTATACACTTTGGATAAGTACTGAACTTTATGACAGTATTTTATCTTCATATGTTGGCTTTAAGATCGAGGGTTGTGATAAAGATCAAGAACCTGATTCACAAGAATAGTGTTTGAATAAGTGGACAGAAAATGGGATTTTCATTTCACAGCTTGCACATTTATATACATTGTACTTTATAGTGCAGTAAACATTGGCACATCTGCCTATTATGAAATACTAATCTATGCTATGTGGGTATTTAATATCTGCAGCATTAATTACTGTACTTACTGTAATTTTCAGGTAGAAAATCTTTTTTAAAATACATTATCTGACTCAGAATGTTTAGTTAAGTCAGTTACATTTGGAGTGTAGTTCATACATAGTGTCCTGGGTCTTTGACTGTAGTCAGGGTATCAAATGAAATTTAAGTTATCAGAAAAGTACCGACTGAAACCCAGTGTTGACCTGATCTTGACAGGCTGGACCTGCATGATATGGCTCAGATTTCTAACCCAGTTAAAACCTAGTCTTTAGCAAATTAATTTAGTCGTAGGAGGAGAAAAGAAAGTTGCTGAAAAGTAGTGGGAGAGGTAAGGTTGTAGTTAAATTATTCAGAGGATGCTAACTTCCTTCCAAGAGTAATTTAAGCACATAACTTGAGAAAAAAAAATGCCAGGTGGTCTCACTTTCTTGCAGTAACTTTCGCATTGGCCTCCACTGCTGGGAACACTTCCTGCTGGCTTTGCTGCTGTAATGGCTTGAGCTTTGAATCAAGTGCAAGTGCAGCCTGGTATAGCTAATGGCAGTGGAGTTAACAACTTGTGTATAAGGAAAATATTTGTATGGCTTTCATATAACTTCTGGCACTGCACTCTTACTGCATATAGGGCATTTTAAAATTAAGCAGATGAGGCCTAGAGGTTTTCCTAACATGCTACTTACTAGATATGTTTAGCTATTATGTTCCCAGAATTGGAATTTCTGTAATATAGTTAATAATTAAACATCACAGTTCATTAATCAAATTTCTATTCTGGATTTTGGGAGCTCTGAAGTTGCATTATTGAATAAAACTTTGATTTGTAGATACTGGCCAAAGAAAGTTTTTGGGTTTTCTATTTCTTCATACAAAAAGTACACTCACACCTATGGTGTCCAGGTTAGTATTTACTTTAAAGTAGTGTTTGTTCATGATAAGTTTCAGGCATACAGACTGCAATGGCAGTTAAGTTAGTCATAGCTGCATGCTTCAGCACTCTGCCACTTGCACTCCGAGCAGGAAATAGCATTTCATTATACTGGTGCATTGTTGCTAAACATTGTAATGAAGGCCTCTTATATATTCTGGTTAATTGACTGTCCAGATAGCCTTAGCAATTAACAAACTAGCATGAGGCTTTTGTATCTCAACACTCTATGTGCATAGACAATATCAGCTAGCCACTTGTACGTATGAAATTCGTAAGAACTTCTCAATCATTCAGTTTTCCATTTATCAAACTGAAATTTTTAGTATGTGAATTTTTGAAATGTACAGTGAATAGGATGTTGCACTGGTGGCAATTCATCATGAAGCATAATAAAATTAATTTGACCCAACTAGTGTAAAACTGTGTGGTTTTTAAGTGCTGGTTGCGGCACAGGTTTTAAAATAGATTTGTAGATTGATTACACACTTTAAAAGTGACTTTGGTCACCTGGCCAAGTTCACAAAGCAGTAAATAGCCACTGTCAGATCACAGTAGTTTCATGTCTCTGGAAAGTTGGATTGTGCTGTTGAGTAAACACAATGAGTAAGAATGTGACACCCCGTCCTCCTGGCAGATCTCACCGCTGCTAAGCAGCTTCCTTGGAAACAGCCACTGCTGCAGGCAAGTGCAATAAACTAGCAACATTTCAAGGTCAAACAAACATGGCATCATTAATAAACATTCTAGAAGAAGTTCTAAATAATTAACTCTTGTCAGTGAATGCTCTAACTTAACCTAGATTATATAGATGTAAATCTTTGTCCTGCATGTTACAGAGTTTGAGTTCAGGATACTTCAGAAGTTTGCTTCTCTCTCCTAAGGCGTCTGAAGAGTCCAGTATTTCAAGTTGTTACCTGGTGTACACTTTATTTCGAGGTTCAATGCTTATCTGATTTCTAGGCCTTAAGCTGGAATTGTCAATTGCAAGATGAGCTGAGGTATATAATCATTCCCTTTCCACTTCATAAGCAGGAGATTAAAATATGCTTTTGAAAGGAGGCTTTTTTAAAAAAAAAATTATTTGACAGTAGTTACTTTCCCAAATAAAACTCTTGTAAAGAAGAAAAAGGAGCAAAGATCCCATTGCTTTTAAGACTGTTAGCAGTCCACTGCAACAGCCTTTATCTAATCATTAGAGGAATTTTTGGTCTAATTAAAGTTCCTGAAGCTTAAGTACAGTGATAAGCAGCTTTATTTATAGAAAAGTGAAAATGGTTTAGGGAAGCTTAGAAGATACTCAACCTTTGTCTCTCAGAGGACCAGTGTTCTCTAGCACTGCAGTAAGGATTCCTGTTGCTGTGTGTTTGTTTACTGTCTGGAATTTTCTTGTGAGTGAGAAGATGGAAAGGATGAGGTAGTAAGAACTAGAACGTGAGCTGGAGAGGTTTAATATCTGTATTTTAACTACCTTGTCAGTGACTCTAGCCTGACGTGTCTAAAACAGTCTTTGAAAGTTTGAGGGTGTTTACCCAGTTGTGAAAAAGCCTTTTTAGTTTATTTTTTTTAATTGCCAAATTGCTATGGTTTGTCTGCTATACAGACAAAAAAAAAAAAAAAAGGTTGTTTGAAATCACAGGTTTGAAAACAATTCAGATACATGTTGAGAAATAGAATCATTTCACAAATATAATTAGCGGAATTTTTTTCTGACAAATTTTATGCTGAATTTTACAGTATTTGCAGGTGTAACCTGCTAAAATGAATTAGACTAATAATTTATGGGTTACTCAATTTTTTCTCTAACATACTTTTAGGTAATAATTGCAGGACTTGTCCATCTATAAACAGTGCCTGAAATTAGGAAATTTGATATGTTACATATCAAATTATTGTGGGGTTTTGGGGTTTTTTTTTTAAGCTATTAGGATCAACAAATATACTTCAAGGCTTTTTTTCTTGTGCTCTGAAGGGTTTTTGGAGTCTATCTGGAGTGAAATTCTTAAGCCATTACTTCACGTGTGTGCTTTTTCCTCCCTGAAGCTTAATCATCCTGAGTTTGGTTACTTGTGCAGTATGAATTCTAAATTTATTACTTAAGGACTAGATGAGGGAGTGCAAGTTTTGCTTAGAAAACAGACATTACTGGCATTATATTTTTGTAGGTACCACTTTGGAAACACAACAAAATCTGAAGTTTAAAGCTTAAGAAACAGGATAATGGTTGTATCATATATCAGACGCAAAGTATTTGCTTAAATGAAATTGGCAGGAACACAGAATTGGGAATTGGCTCTTCTGGATGTTGATGCCAAAAACCAGGGAACTGCTGGAGCATCTGAGCTGCATTTGGAGCACTTTATTGGGAGATACAAAGAGAATGGGTTGACAAACTGTTGAGAAGCTTGCACATTTTCTATTCTCTTTCTTCCTTGGATAATACTAGAGAGTAGCAGTGCTTTGGACCAAAAGAGTGCTTATTTAATAATTTAGAGAAGAAATAATCCTCAGAATGTAGTCAGTTCAGGCTCTCCAAATGTCAGCAGAGAATCTGGCTTTTATTTTTAAATTCAAAATGAAATGGAAAAAGCAGACCACACCCAGTTAACATAAAACATGTTTCCTGTGGTTCATCTCCTGTGTATGAATGTGAAAGGCCCATGGTTAAAGCAGAAATCTGCTAGTTAGTAGTAGTCTTTTTCACCTGTAGTAGCTTCTAGTATCTAATGCCTAGAGAATATGTTACTGAAACTCACCTGCTGTCTGAGACAGGTAAGAAGTGTAGGAGTTTCTGGAGAGCAGACTTCTCTGCTGTCAGTTGTGTTCACAGTGCTCAGGCCTGCAGTTGGTAGGAGAAAAAGAGTATGAAATCATTCTGTAATATTAAAGGATCCCTTTTTTGATGTAGTATCTTCTATGCTTGACTCACACTGCACTAATGTCCTGCCGGGCTAACTCAGATGTTATCATATCTCAGCCCTTACTACTTGACCGTTCTTGTCTTCACTAACAATGCCCCTAAACCTCCTGGTAGGAATACAGTTAGCACAAATACCTTCAGCAGCTTAACAACAGCTGTGTGCTAACACATTTCAAGGGAACAGAAGTTGTCCTGATGTGGATTCCTCTTTGGGAAAAAAATGGTCTTACCTATATACCAAGGTGAAGAACAAGAGAGATCCTTAATGACCACTTAGGAAAGCACTGTGCTGGTTGCTTTCCTGTGTACTGTGAGAGGTGGGTGGTTGGTTAAAGGTGTAATCCAAGAAGCATTCTTCAAGGAGTCAACCCAACATAGGTCACAGCTGGCATAGAAAACAAATTTTAAAAGAATACTACAGCCTTTCTTTGGTACTGGGCACATTGCCTGGTTCATTGTGTGTGCTCGCTCTCCTGGCTTACGAATCTCAGGAATCCATGCACACCTTGGGCAGCAACCAGTCAGGCTGATCATCATTGCAATGTTTTATATATACGATATGCATCATCAGTCAAGCTGCCTGTCCAGTCTAGAGATGATACCTAGACTGGGAATGAGCTCAGAGCAGATTTCTTGTACTTTATGCCCTGGATGGTGGGTTTTACCTGAGTTACCTTCAGCTATGCTGCCTTGGGGAGGATTTGGTGAGACCTGCGTATTCTGCCAAGTAGAAGTCAGTGTTGCTTGTAGACACAAGGTATCTTTGTTTTCTGAAAGGCTGTAATTTCAACCTTCTGACTGAAATCAAATACTGTGGTAGATCAAGTTGTTAGTTGCATCCCTTGTGTTTTCAGTCAGAACAGTCTTTCTGTTGGTCCTAAAATCCCCCAGAAGAGTGATGCAATATGAAATCATTACAGATCTTCCAGTAGTTCCTGACTTTCCACCAAAACTAGATTATATGCTTCCTTCTGTCCTTCCCCAAGCCATTTTCAGCACTAAGCATCTTAACCTTTGGCCCATTCTTCAGATATTCCTTCTCTCCCTAGATAGAACTAGTGCCTTCTAAAGAACAAAAGTCAAGCTATCTGTACATTTGCTGTCTTGTCCATTATTTGCCATCAAACGAATTCAGATTGTTAGCAGGAGGAAAGAGCCCTGAATGAAACTGCTGCTGTGTGTGACAAGCATCTTGTCTAACCTCAAGCAGGATCTCTGTTGGTGCTCTTTTGAAGGTGACTCCAAAGAGCCACCAGGCCGTCAGGGCAGATTGTCTGCACAGGTTATCTCAGCGGTGTGTACAGAAAGTATAGAGAACAGTGTGGGGGTCATGTCCCATACGCCAGGTCTCATGGCCTAGCATTCAGGAGGGGTAGCTGTGCTCTCAGAAACCTGATGTGTAACTGAGCAATCAGGGATGCAGCTCAAAGTGGAATCCTGCATTTGTCCAACTCAGTCACTGCTCTGACCCTTACTCATCTCCACCCACTGTAATGAGCATGTAGGCACTGAGCAGGTGCTATCTTGCACTTCAGACACTTAGATGCAGGTGTTTTAACTGAAACCAAATCTGTCTTGCCCTGTGCCTCAGTTGCTCATTTTTTTAATGGTGCTAATAGCACAATGCATATAAATATATCTAGTCGAGACATGTACTGCAGTCCAGACGTGACACTTAAAATATTTTTAAATGCCATTTTCCTTGTTCAAATTTAGTTATCTGTTCTCAGAACAAAAACATTAGGTAAGACTTCTTCATGTCTACAAGGTCGGGTTTTCAGAATCAGTAGCCATTTTTAAGTTCTCAAAATGAAAATCAAAACAACATGAATCATGTCTGTAAAGCAGTTAATCTGAGCGGTTTGATTACTTGTATGTGCAAATATTGGGTCATGCTCTAGTGTTGCATCAAACTGGCCTTCAATTTAATATTTTGGAAACCCATCCACAGCGTGCAGTTCCCTATGGATTTAGTTTTAATAAACTAAAAATATTGTAATACACTATGTGAAAGACAGGAGGTTTTGGACCTACAGACTTGTTGCTAATCCCCTGGTTTACAAGCCAGGTTTGCAGCACAGCTCCCATCAGGAGCACTTCAGTGTGAGTGACGGTGTCAGAAGCTTAACTGATCCTGAACAGGGAGTCCTGCAGCAGTGTGTGGGCAGCCCTATCATATGGCTGTGCCCGGGGCTGCACCAGGCTGTCTCCCAGCCTGCCCACCGACAGACACACATTCCTCCCCAAACATGTGAAAAGAGAGACTTTCATGGGCCTAAGTCATTTTAAAATCACCAGAATTGTTGCTTCTCTGACTGTTCATAGGTTTGCCAGGTCAAAGGTGCAGCAGTGCTGCTGCCCTGCTTTCAGAAAGCACGGGGCCCTGGGAAGATTTGAAGTACAGGAGGCACTCTGTTTATGGGTTAGATTTACTGCAGCTCTGTGTGTGCTGGCTTCTGCTGGTTTCGTCTTACTGCCTCGTCTGTCTCTGTCACCTCAGTTTCAAAGGGACCATCCTGTTTTCATCAGGGTGCCCATTAGACCTCTGACTTTGTTAGAGGAAAGGCAGCTTTGAAGTGTGTGATAATATTTTTGCTGCTGGATGATAGTCACACTATATTCCCTAGCCTCTTGGATCATTATGGGAAATAAGAAATTGTGACAGGATGTGGCTGAAGTCAGATTAATTTACTTTCCTCTGTTAAATTTCTTCTTTTACAATTTGCACTTGATAACTACTACAGCCATAAGGTAAAAATGTGTCAGCTATTGCATCTGAACAACATGATCCATGCTTACATAAAAAAAAGGGTTTGGACTTGGCTATACATTTCTAGATTCCAGCTAAGATTTTATTAATCTTTCTGCATAATTTTCAGTGAACAGCTGCACTGTCAACATGGAGACAGAGAAGGCTTCTAAGAAACACAAGGGCAAGCACAGCTCTTTAAATCTGACCTCCTGTTTTATTACTGTGAACACGGGTGCTTATTTTGTTGCATTAAAGAAGAAAAAAAGAAACAAAACCTTTGTCCTTTGTGTTGCTAATTTGAGTGAAACTGGCAAAATGTTTCTGCCCTACACAATTTCTTAAGGTCTTGCTCAGCAGAAGCTCATAGAGGTAGCAACACCAATTTTCTTTTCACTTGGTTTAAATATTGGTTGTTCTGTGCATGCATGAGCACGCTCTTGGGATGTCCTGGAAACAGCCAGGATGGGAGCTCTGCAGCAGCAAATGCAGAGGTACAGTTGTGCTTCCCTAGCAACAGTCTCAGTCCCAGAGCAGAATATATGTTTAATTGGTGTGGTACTTCAACCACAGGAATAGGGTTATTAGTCTGCAGAGTTGCTGTAGGATTAGTTTTCATAATGACCACTGAGCAGCTCCCCTGTGCCATAGCTACCTGTGCTGTGAGGTTGTCTCTGTGTTTCATCACTGTTTCTCCTCTGAAGTGTATGACAGCTCAGAGAGGCACAGAGCTGATACCCAAGATCCAAGTTGACACTGCAGATGGGAGCAACCTGCACAGTGGGTACAAAGCCCCCTTCTCTCTGCTGTGGCACACGAGGGCTTGGCAGAATTCACGGGGCAAAACAAAGAGTTACAGGGGTCAGAAGGGGTTTGCTGGGCTATCTGAAGCAGTGCCTCATTACACAGAAGGGTAATGTACAAGGTTATATCAAAGAGTGCCACAAGTTCTTGCTACAGTTTTGGTGGTTCTTGCAAACTGGGAAAACATTTGGCATTAGTAACGGGGGTCATTGTTAGGCTGACCAGAGACTGCAGCTATATGACAGACATACCTCTGTGGAGAAGGCATTTCAAAAAAAGACTGATTCTGCATGCTGCACTGTATTTATAAAATTCTACTGATAGAGAATTTTTATTACCACAACAAGCCTATTTTGTCCTCCAAGATACAATTATGTATTTTCTATGTGATGCAGGTGATTATGTAACTGCTTTCTAATGAAGTCTGTAAAAAAGATTTTTAGAATACAGAACAGAAGCAAATCTACCTTTAAAATGCTTTGTGAATGTTTTGCTTTTGAGAAATTAATGCTGAAGAACATTTATTTAGATTCAGAGTGGAAGTTTCAGTTTTATCTTTATATACCAAAGAAGCCTCTCATTTATGTTTATCACTTTTCTATCTATTGTCCCAAACACAGGCTTGTTATCGGGTGCACAGCATCAGTTCACACCGAGATCAGGTATTTCTCCTTTCTACCCCAGTTTGTGCCAAGTAGGGAGCTGGGATGTAACTCACAAAAGGCTGACTCCTCAACTATCAAAACTTTATACTATTTATACATTTTAACAAAGGCATCGGCATTCATTGGTTACAGATTACATAACTTTTTCATTAATTAGTACTGAAACTCCTATTTCCAAGTTCTCTCTCTCATTCTCGTGCTAATCAGTCTATGCACAGTTCTTCCCTCCATTTGAGTTGGGTTCAGTTGGAGTAGGTGGTCAGTGGGTTGGTGGTCAGGATGTCCCACTGCTGGAATTACCTTTTCCCCAGTTACTGCTCAGTTCTGCTGACTTCACTCCTGCTGGCTCTTGTCCAAACCACCCATTCAGCTTGGGGCTGTCTTCCCTGTCCCTTAAAAGATTAATCAAGCACACAATGTTCACAGTGCAATTGCTTAATCATAACTGTCCAGCTGTAGCTATTGATTAACAACAACAAAAAAATTCCATTTGATTCAAATTTTGGGGGGCTCAGATCTTGAAGGGCTTGATATCACAACTGCAAGGACACGACCCTTTACCTGAAACACAGTGAGGGATGTCAATTGAGGAACTGTGTGATATCTACTAGGAGAGAATATTCTTCATCAGTAATGAGATGTAAAATGAAAAGCTGTTTTATTCTTTGTTTTGGTTCAGAGCCAGTGGGAAGGAAGCTTGATGAAGCTTTGATTCAGACTGTCATCATGGGTGAGGCTTGGCTTTTCCTTACGTCAGGTACTTTCATCTCCCATTACCTGAGCAATGCCAATTGAGGATTAAAAAGGAAAAAAAAAAAAAAAAGTTGCAGGGTATCTTTTGACATAAAAATGTGGACTTCAGCAGACAGACATGTCAGGAAAGGATTGACACTGATGAGAGCCCCTGAGCCCAAGCTGATAACATTCAAATCATGCTGGTTATGTCTCTGAGAGTTATTAAACAGACAAATGTCCCAAAGCAAACATGGGAAAAATCAAGCCTCTTCTGTGCACAACACTGCAATGAAGGGAAGGGTCAGCAGAAGAAAATGGAAGAGATGGAGCATATACCTTCATAATTTTGGAAGTGGTAATTGAAGGAATGGCAAGAGATATGGAAAGAAAAAAAACACAAAACTGACCATTGTCAAACTTTCAAGCTTTTCTTGGTGCTGTGCAGCATGGAGGCCAAGCTGGTGAGGAAGCCCTTCATCTGAGAAGTCAGATCACTGGCAGGGTGGTATTCACCTCTGCCCCACAGTGGGGGATCCTTCACACACCACTTGGGAAAGGCAAATAAAGTCATAGAGCCTGAGCTGGAAGGGACCTTAAAGATCATTTAGTTCCAAGCCCCTGCCATGGACAGAGACACCTTGCACTGGACCGAGTTTCTCAGAGCTCCATCCAACTTGGCCTTAAAGATTTCTGGGGTTGGGGTATCCACAAATTCTCTGAGAAACCTGTTCCAGTGTTTTACCACCCTCACAAGTAAAGATTTTCTTCCTAACATCTAATCTAAACCTGCTGTCTTTCAGTTTGAAGCCATTCCCCTTGTCCTGTCACTATCTGCTCTACAAAAGTCATCTCCAACCTTCTTGTAGGCTTCCTTGAGGTACTGGGCAGCTGCAATTACGTCACCCCAAAGCTGCCTTTTTTCCAGGCTGTACAATCCCATTTATCTTGGTCTTTTCACACAGGAAAGGTGCTCCATCCCTCTAATCAACTTGATGAATTCTGGATTCATTTCAAGATAGATATCGTTACTATGCTGGGGTGTAGCATCTTTTCTTCTTCATGTATTTGAAGCTATTCCCCTCTGCAGCACAGTGTGGGCCCTGCTCAAAAGCAGCTGTACAGATACAGTGAAGGAAATTCTGCCAGCACTGGTTAACTCAGTGTTTGCATTTTGAAGGATTATAATATATCTGGTGTATGAGGCAGGAGATCAGAGTAGAGTGAGAGCTTCAACAGAATTTCCAGACTAAATCCCTCATTTCTCTTAAAAGCTAACTGTAATTATGCAACTCCTGATTTGCCTTCAGGTCAACCCCATCTGGCTTCAACTAAACCAGATGTTCTGCTTTTAAAGTATGATATTCTGTGTCAGAAATAACTACTCAAGCCCACTGCTTGCTTTTAAATGCCAGGAAGGGCCCTGCAAACCTCCCATGCCCTCAGGAGGCAGGCAGCATCTTTTGCTAACAAATACTGGAATGAAGTGAACATATTTGAATCTTCTTTTCACAGACCATTGCAGCTCCCCTAGACCCAGCAAGAGGACTGAACAGCCCTGCAGTTTTCCACCTCATGGCTTGTTGAAGAACTGAACACTTTTACCATTTGCCCCAGAAGTAATGAACTCTCCAGACTTCTTAATTTAAAATCAAACGAGAGAGACCCTGAGTTTGCCCAAGAAATGCATTAACCTTGACTTTCAAAGAAGAAAATATCCTATTAAAGAAGCTATAGTCAAATTGAAAATCTTTTGAGACCACTGCTCCATTTTGAGGAGGGCTTAAATATTTATCATCTTGGAAAGAAGCTGATTTGAACTTCTGTGGAAAGCAAGTGTTTAAACATCCATTGCAATATGAGAGTGAAGTTCAGGTCTTTGCTTTGAGTCATCTCAGGTGTGTGAGTCTCACTACAGCAGCACTGGAGACCCAGAAATTCCACCCTGGAAGTGATTAATTGACCCATCTCTGGTGAAGGAACCTCTGCATCTATCACCCCATTGCCACTTTATCCCCAGTGGCACTGCTGGTGTCAATAAGGGGTGAGACAGTATCAGACAATCAACAGGCAGAGCAAGTGATGGGAGAGCAGTCTCAGGTACTGGGTAATGCAGATCCCAAATAATGTCATAAGGACCCCACACTCCCAGTCACTCAGCACCACATCCCCTCTGGTGCAGAATAAAGCTGAGGAGAAAGGCACTGCAGGGGGGAAAGCTGACAGCTTCAGAATCAGTCTCTGGGTAGCATCACAGCTGATGTGGGCCCTGAGGGTGGCTGTCTGAGGACCTGGTGCCCTCTGCAGTGAACAGGTCTGCTCACCCTGCATTTAATTAAGCATGAGACACAGCAAATTGTAGGATTGACATGCTGTACAGTCACTCACAGATTAGGCCATTGATTGCCACTCTGAGGTAGTCAAGTGATAGCTATCCAGTGTGAATGGTCCTCCACACCTAAGATGACAAAGTACTAAATAAGACCTTCCATTGAAAAGTCTTTAGGGAGACTAGGAGGTCCATCTACTATGTATCTTTAAGGGCCAAATTAATTATGTTTGATGTTTTCTTAGAGCAAAGGCCAGTCTGGAGGAGTTTTTATACTCTACAGACAAGGAAGCTGACAAAACGTGCTCAGTGCCCTTGAGTTAACACCATGTCTTGTAACAGGGAGCTGTCAGAGCAGGATTAGGGCTCAGGATTGTCTGACACCCAGCTGTAAGCTCAGCTCTCCATGTGACCTGTGGGATTCTTTGCAGTGGGAATTTGAGAGTGGGAGCCAGTGGCACGGTGGGGTTATTCAGGCTGCTCAGCTGTGCTGGGCTATCAACTATCAACATCTGTGGCCCTGTAGTCACAAAGACCTTAGGGTACTGATCAAGAAAATCTGAATCCAAGCTCAATCCATGCTGCCCAATATTGTCCTCCCTCTGTTCCTAGCTAGAGGTTCCCAGCATCTCCTTTGTACCAGCAACACAGCTCTGAAACTGCAGTGAGAAGTCTAGGGAAGCAAACTGGAACAGTCTACCCTTTTGCTGGTTGATTTTTTCTTCTGCAGTGCAGATCCACAGCTGCAAAATTGGCCTGGAGCTGCACCAGCTGGTGTTGCACCTGAAATCCAACTACTGACATGTTGGGAGCAATTGGATCTCAAACTGATTTTAGTGACTTTAAACTATAGCAGAGACTGAAAAGTTTAGCTCATGAGTGGCTAGACAGAAGATAATCCTGGCAGGGGATGACATAAATCTTGTAAAATACCCAAACCCATGCTAAACTGGGATGAGGGCAGGAGTACCTGCCCTGTCTGGGTGCTGCCTGTGCAGTCACAACCCTTCTGGGCTGGTGCTGGTGCCGGTGCCTGTCTCACCATTCCAATTCGGGCACAGTTTGCCTGTACCTGCCCACCCTCCACAGCTGAGACTGACCCGCCACAGCCCCGGCACACTCGGTGAACAGGAAAACAAAGGGCTGGAATTTGGCAGAAGTGATTAAGAGCACATGAAACCTGAGCACTGTTGCCTTCCAACTTGTTTGTGAAACACAGCAACACATGCATGGGCCGCAGATTTAGAGAGCAGTAAGCTGAGACCGAGCAACAGGGGTGATCCCACACTGTGTACACATAAACACTTCCTTCAGGTGCCTGCAAAATTCACTGCTCTAACTGTAGCTCATTGACAGCCCTCAAGAACATTCATGAGTGTGATAACTAAAGAATACACCTAGAGCTCCAAATGTTTCTTGGAAAAATACTGGAATGAAAAGCCCAGGAAATACTTAGTCCTTCATGGGTGGATTGACCTAATGCTCTCAGCAGAAAGGCATTGTTATAAACAAATCAGAATCAAAATCAGTATCAAGCAGTTTATTTTACAACCCCCAAAATCAATTTGAAATAGCCACAATAAAAGCATGCAACATCGATCGAGTTGGGTGGGAGTGGGTACAGCAACAAGGGTGCCGACCCCTGCCTCCACACCGTCTGAGTCTCAGGGCTTGGATTTTATACAGTTTTTCTACCCCGAGGCCAATTCATTGTAAACTTCTGCCCGGTGTGCATTTTCATGTATTCCTTTCTCTCGTTGATTTCGCTCTGAAAAACCTTCCTGTAAGAGCCAGGGCCTCTGAATTGGATTCCTGGAACCGAACACTGCAGGAGTGATTTGGTCAATCTTTGGCTGCCTCTGCTTAGATTGATATCAAGCATTGATCACTCGAGAAACAGTGGTCCCATTTGGGGCTAAGGTGCCATCTCCTGTGCAGCTGGGTCCTTTCAGTTGTAAATGATGACTTCACCCTGTTATTGTCTTTGAAAGTTTACCATAGGCAATGCCTTTGTGCAATCCCTGGGAGTCAGAGCTTGCACCACAGCTTTGGATTATCAAATATAATGTACTGGATATGTCTGATACATGAATTTGTACACCACACATATTACAGCATGATGGGGTGGAGAAGGAATTAATGTCTTACCTAGAGAATTGAAACTTCAAGTATGTCCCACGCCAGAAAAATAGTCTCATGTGTGGAGGCTATACTTGGTTAGTCTGGTGAAGTGTCTTCTAGACCCCTCGTGGGAATCAACCCAAATTTATCCTCCTCAGAGTGCATAAGCATTTCTGACTGTCAGTTCCTTAGATGCTTGTATCTGAAGTGAGGAAATGGCAGAAATGGTGTGTCTTCCTTTTCACAGGCATTCTTTCACAGCCAGGTCAGCTGTGAGACTCCTGTCCTCATGGCTTGCCTCATCTGCATTTCCTGCATTGGATCATGGGCTGTGCTTCTCTCACCATTTAGAAATACTCACTTGTATTCCACCAAAGTATTCCTGTTAGCAAAAATAAAAGTAAAATAAATATAGTAATAATGAATCCAATAGCACTTGATGCCTGAGGATCTTGGAGCACACTTCAGTCTGTGTGAACATAACCTTGCTGCACTGTGAGATGGATCAGTACTCATCTCTCCAAGGCAAATTTAACAAATTAAAAAATATACCCCAGTGTACACAAAAAACCCAGGATATAACCCTCAGTCTTGGCTTTGAGATACATGTATCGGCTCTTACCAGACACTCAGTAAGAATTTTTACTGTGACTGTATTTTAATAAAAGAAAAAATATATTTCCCTGTGTTATAGTTCTATAGAAAATATCTCAAATTTTTGCCATTAAAAAGGCTTTATAAAGTTCATATTCATTTGAAGCTGAAAGTAGTCAAAGGTTACAGATAGAAATAAATACATTTGACAGACTGCTTCCTTGCTTTCTACAATGATAGAATTTTTTCATATCTCCATTTTCTTTTGGATTGATCCATCCTTTTCACACAGGAACAGTTACATCTGGATCTGATCGTGCCACAGCTCCCCTGCAGCCCACGCATGACGTTTACTCTATTTTCCCACTATTTACACAGAAGGAAAGCCCACAGCTGTTGTGCTCTCACTGCAATTCTCTCCTTTGCCTTCCAGTTTCAGCACAAGGCTGCATCCCCCCAGCAGACCCAACACTGCCATGGACCTTCAGCCCATGCTGCCCTTGCAGGACAGCCCTGGCAAGGCAGGGAGAAGCGTGGAGCTGGGGCAAATGGTCAGTCCATGCTGGGAGCTGCCCCATCCTTACCAGTCACACATCTTTGTCCAGATTTACACCTTCACTTTGCCTACCCAAGCTGTGACAGCACCCTTTGCCCCTAATCCTCCTCCTTTCTGGCTCCAGGTCTTGGCAGCTCAGGGGAGGCTGAGGACTGGGAAGCTCAAGCTCCAGCAAAGAGGTAGGATATTGAGATGTTTTCCCTTGATAATGGTGTTTTCTGAGTAACAGCTCTTAAACATGAGTTCTCTGTACTTCCCAGAGCAAGAGAATTGTCAGATAAAATTACTAAAATACTGCAAAAATCACAGTCCCGAACAGAAAGTTCATTTTGCCTAACTTGAAACACTGTGAGTGGGCAGATATTTCACATGTGTGAAAAGAAAAAACATCTCATGTTACTTACATAAAAGGGGTCACCACAAATCACCAGGTGATTCTAAAGAGCATCTGCTCAGTGATACAGGCACAATATTTTTCTAAGCAAGGCTTTTTTTCCTGGGTGCAGTATTTCTCCTTATGTGTGTGGCATAATTATCACTATTCTGTTTAAGAAATTAAAACTCAGACTCAAGTAATTGAACTGACAAGTCAAAGTAAACTTGTTTTATAACTTCTGAGGAATGAATCTAAAAATTAATTCTGTCATAAACACAGGATTGGACAAATGAATCTGTCAGAACCTGAGAGTGTACATGCAGTGCTGGGCTTATCAATATGTGAACCAAATTCTACTCCCTCTAGTAAATTATTAGTTTCCTGCTAGCATTAAGTGTGGGTCGTACTAAGCCAGAATCTAGTAGAAGATATGGTTTCCATGCGATAGTCTTTGTCTAAAGCTACATCTTACTTACATGAATTTGAAAATAGAGCATCTTACTACACATTGTAGGAGATTTTTACAACTTTCAGTACTATTCCAGGTTGCAGATCCTGTGGAGTTATCACATCTAAGAGCATTAATTTAATAATGGCAGAGCTTCTGTGTCACCAGTTTCAGGCTTCTGCTTCTGAAAACGCCAAACCATACTACTGTTCTCATAAGCTTCTTCCATTATTTTAACAGTAAGAATTTGCCCATTCTTTTTTTAGTGGGAAGGCTGTTCCAAGCACCTTGTTGTTCTGAGTTTGGATATGTCTTCTAATTTCTGATCCAAATGCAGTCATGCACAGTTTCTAGGGTTTTTTTCTCCTGCTAACTATGTCCTGTAGCTCTTTCCACACTGCAGTATTTATAGACATGAGCTGAAATCCCTTTGAGCCTTTGTTTGGCTAGATTGATCCCACCACCTGTTCTCATCTCTCTCACAGGACAGCCTCTTCAGTTCTCCAATTATCCCAGCCATTTTCTGTCCCTCTTCCAATTCAAAACAATTTTTCCTGGCTGTTAGTTACTGAAATTGTACACACCCTTCCAGATGCTGTTTCACTTGTGAAAATAGTGCTTGGAGCTACCTCTCCCCTTACATCCAGGCACTGTGAGTGCCCCCTTTGTAGCTAACTCATGGTGGTCATTCGTGTCACTCTCTAAACAGCCTGCAGACAAGTCCTCTCTGTTTTGGATGTAGAGCTGCTCTGCCTTAATCATTACTTCCACTGAGCTGATGGACTTCTGAGAAAGATGTGTAAGTGGTGGAATGGATATCTGCAACACTCACAGCTTCTGCTGTGTTCTGCAAGAGTTGTAATTGTGTTGTGCTACCATGTGGGCAAGGGAAAGGCCTTGGCTACAGCTTCCCACTCCTCTCTGCCTCTCAGGACATCCATCCTCCCACCTCCTGTGACCATGCAGGGACTGTCCCACCCCAGCTCTTCTGGATCCCCACTTGGGTGGGGCACAGGCTTGGCCTCCAGAAATGGATTTAGCTTCACCTGCCCTGTTTAGCAGGAAGGAATCACCTTTGCAGGACAGTCACAGCAGCACCTTTGCCCTCAGCCAAGTCCCAGTAAGGTGGGTCACTGCCCAGAACATCATTAGGGGACTCAGAAGGAGGCAGCAAAATTTCCAGAAGATGGGAAAATAAAATTCCTTGCTTCTTTATGAGCTCCTTTTCTTTCTGTAAGTTCAGACACTTCCTAGGTGGTGAGGCATGAACTAAAGGGCCACATACTGGATTTACAGGTAGCAGTCAAGCTGTAGTATTTCTGGTTCTTTCAAAGGTCAGCTCTTTTATAGAATCACAGAATCTATTTAAATTTGGAAAAAACCCCTCTAAGATCATTGAGTCTAACCCTTAACCCGGTGCTGCCAGATTCACCTCTAAACCATGTCTCTAAGCACCACACCTACACATTTTTCTGAACACTTCCACCACTTCCCTGGGCAGCCTATTCTATTACTTGATCACCATTTTGCTGAAGAAATTTCTTTTTAATAACTACTCTAAATTTCCCCTAGTGAAATGTGAGGGCATTTCCTCTTGTTCTGTCACTTTTTATCTGGGAGAGGAGACTGACCCCCACCTGGCTACAGCCTTCTGTCAGGTACAGAAAGCAACAAGGTCTTCCTTTTCTTCAGGCTGGGCACACCCAGCTCCCTCAGACACTCCTCATACAACTCTCTAGACTCTTCACCAGCTCTGTTGTCCTTCTCTGGACATGCTCCAGCCTGCTGCAGCAGCCCTCTCATTAGACGGTAAAAATGAGCGAAGGCACAGACTTCTTGTTCAACATAAAAAGGCTCCTGGCTTAATCATCTTCACAGCTCAGCCATCCTGACTGCAACTATTCACAGACACTGGCTGCAGCAAGCTCCTGCTGTAGGTTTCCCTTGCAGCCTCTGACTGTTGGTTATTTCCTGCTAAACTATGACTGCAGGGATTGGTTTGCAGACACTGAATGCAGGCTTTTATTCAGATAGACTGTGACTGCTTGTTCCAACACCAAGCTTGAACTGCAGACCCAGACTGACCTCACAGCAGTGATTCTCTCTCCCCAGGATCCTGCTTCATGATTCTCTCCTTCAAGCTCCTCAAGCTTCCTCCTCCATGATAACCCTCCTCATACCAGCTAAGCATCCTTTTTACCTCCCTCATCCTTACTGGGCATGGCTGTGACTCATCAGGGGAGACTGTATTGGGGAATTAACAGAGCTGTTACTTATCAGAGGTGAGGTCACCTGACTCCCTTCTCCTACCCCAGCCCCTCGATGTTCTTGCAGTGGGGCATACAACATTTGAGGTGGGGCCTCATGGTGCTGAGTCCCATGTTACACATGGAACATGGTGGATTTTGTTTTGTTTGTTTCTCTGACTGGTCTTTCAGAGAAAATGTATGGCCACCCACTGCAGGAGCCTCATAAGTCCAACTGAGGAGCATCCTGGGGTTCCTGTGCCCAACTCTGATGGGAACATAGCACAGGAGGTGCAGGAGCTGACCCCAGGACACCTTTCCTGCAAGTCAAACAAGAGGCAGTCAGGCCTCCAGCAGAGATCTATTGTCTCCCTGTGACCAAAAAGAAGTGAAATCAACAGAGCTTACAGGCAGGACCTGGGCCGCAGGGGAAATGGCCCAGGGGTGTCTGCTCCCAAGGCAGAAACACATCTTGGCACCTCTTGGTTCCTGCTAAGCCATATTGCTGTCCAGGAAGGCAGCACAGTAGCTCCCAGAGGGGTTGGGATGCTTGTGACATGGTGCTTGCTTGCCTGTTTGAATGGAAAAGAGATTGCTCCTTAGACACATCTGTGAGGGAGCTCAGCACCACCGGCAGCAGAGCCGACATTCTGGAGGGAAGGGGACTGGCTTTCCTTTCAGTGGGGCATCAAAACCTTAACAAGGTGTTTGGGGGTGCCTTGTGGCTCTGCAAATAGGTGCCATGCCTTGAAATACCTCCAAAGGAAACTGCTGTGCAATGTATGTAGGCAGAAGGTAATTGCCCTGATTAGACTTTGGCTAAGGCACAGGACTTGACACTTTGTGGGGGAGAGTGCTGCAGCAGCTTCAATAACTGCATGCGGCTGCTGCTTCTGTGAGTGCACAGCACCTCAGAGCAGGGCTCACACCTGAGAGAGCTGATGGACTCTTGACAGCCACCACAGGCAGTAGCTCTGGACAAACTGCATAGGAGCTGTGCCCATCGTCCTCTCCTTCTGCAAAAGGGTAATTCCAACAGCTCTTACCAACTTGAAAAATTAATTCTACTCTCTTCCTTTTTTCTAGGCTTTTTCTTCTTCCGCATTTTTCTCTTCTCCTCTCTTCCCTCATCTGCCATTTTGTCAGTATTAATTTTCTTCTTTATCATCTCCTTTTTCTATATAATTTTTCACCTCTCATACAGATAGTTTCCTCCCTTGTCACTCTACTTCTTTTCTCAAAAGTGTGGTATCATGCTTTTTAAAGGCTTACTTGTCTTGTCCAAATCCTCTCTGTCGTGCTTTCCCTGAGTTCCCTCATTGCCTTTTATTTTTCCTTGCAGCTGCTTAGCTACTTTTGCCATTTGATTAAACATCCAGGATGTTTCTCATCCTTCTCAAGTTTCTGCGTACAAGGTCTGGGGCCACAGGTCTACTCCTGAATGTGGTCTGCATTCCAGTATTGCTTCCATCCTCAGAAGATCCCAAGCCCCAGCTTCCATATGGTCATGGGAGATTGGCCATTGATTTTTATGCCATGGGAGCCTATGCAATTATAAAGGCAGCTAAAGACCAATCATACATCTCATACTTTCTGTAATACTGGATCTAGAAATATTAATGAGTTGTTGTGATCCCGATCAAGAAGAAAATTATTGGAAAGCGTTTCAGTTAGTTATAAACTGCTTTTGGTACATTTTGGTCAATAAATACAAAAGAAAAAGGTGTCTTCACTGTTTCCTTGCCATGGCAGTAACATTTCTGACAATTCATTAGAAGACAGCCTTCTCCATTAGGCTTAATTTCTCTCCAGTAATTTGTCCCTGTTTCTGGGAAAATCTGTCTCATTAATATTTGTACAAGTTTTCCCATATTTTTTTCAATACCACTACTGGGTAACCCTAAGTAATTCTCTTTGATGTGACTTTATATAAAATAAATACTAATTCTGTTATTTATAGTTGCAATGAGCAAACTAATTAGTACTAAGCTTCTGAATATATCTCTCTTCTTGCCTTTCAACATTTTGGCCACTACTCAGCTTTCTTCATGTTATCACTGCCTTCACACTAGCTGAAGCACCCAGAACCATAACTAATTTGACAGAGGGAAATGTCTAGTGCTACATGAAGAAGGGCTATTCATGCCATTGCCTGCGATGTGATACCCCAGTCGTGCATCTCCAAGTGATGTTGGCTCTGCTTCCACTGTATCATATTGACAGTTCACACCCTGCTTGTTGTTCAACTGATACCATAGGAAAGCTTTTTTCCACCTGGATGGTAGGCTGCTTTTCAAGTTTCGCTGTCTGACTGGATGACTGCACTGAGGTTAGTTCTGATTACAGACAGCACTTGTACTGAATGGATCTCACTTGAATAACTCTGCTGCATCCTTAATATATTGACATTTATCAGCCTACAAGTCAAGGTGAACTACAGCTCTATTCATCTCCCCATTCTTTAGGCCTAGGTTCAAGATCTGGTGTGCAGCATTGGTGACCTGACACAACCCATAGCTTAGTTTTAGTGGTATATAGCCTGATAAACCATTTTTTCCAATGCAGACATGAAACTGCACTAACATATGGGCTCAGGTACTATCCTCCACATGGGCTCAGGTACTGTCCTCCACATAGGCTCAGGTGCAGCTGAGAAAGATCTCAGGTTCTTTCCCAGGAGACTTCCCAAATGCTCATGAACTTGATGCAGCCATCTGGTGGGTTTTCAGTTACAGAAATCCAGGACTATGTATCTGCTTGAAAGCTTCAAACCACATTTATTGTAAATTCATGGAAAAAAAGAAAAAAAGAAGAAACCACAGGCTGGTAAACTATTACATCTCAGTGTAAAGAACTTGTCCAGTGATGTGCAATCAGATATTGACAAGAATATCTAAATAAGCAACAACTTCTCGATATAAATCTCATTAAATAAAAAAGAAAATTATTTCCATATTTACAGATTACAATGCAAATGGATCCTTAAAGCATTATTTTGTATTTAGCAGGTTTATTTCTTTGAATTAAAGAGAAATGGCTTGAATCTAAGAGTGTACTTTGGAAACAGCTTTCTAGACAGTCTATGTTACCACTGGTGAAAGGAAAAGCAGCCTCCTTTCGATCACTGCTCTGCTTCTTCTGTCTTTCACCGAAGGGCTTCTGGTACCTCCACCTATGAAACAGGGGTGGAAAGGGCATTCATTACATTTGCTGTACAGTCTAGATGGCAAAATACCTGAAATTCCTGCCAGACATACACTGACAAATGCTCTGTGCTACACATCGTCTCTCATAACAAGACTGAGGCTGGGAAAATCCCCCACTTTCTGTCAAAATCACAGTCAGATGGAAATCACTGAGAAAAGCCTAATCAGAGGGAAGCCTCCCCCCAAGTCCTTTATCATGCTCACATTTCCTAGATTTTTTTTTTTTAAACTAAACATGTGTACTAAAATTAACTGAGCTTGTGCTATATTTGGACCACAATCAGTTACTGGACTAGGATCTCTTACTTACCCGCCTTAATTGCTTTATGCTGCTTGCCCGAATTGCTTCCATAAGGTTGTCATGCAAAGACCTTTGTGGGGTGGATGGCCTGCTGGAGGGTCGTGAACCTTCCTCTGATTTTCTGTCTGAGACAGATTTTAAAGAATCTTTAATTTCTTTCAATATGCTGTTCTCATGTTTTCTACTTTTTTTGCCTTTTTTCTTTTTCTGTCCATTATGTAAGGCTTTTTTTGCGCNGGTGGTGCAGGTGCTGAAGGCTGGCATTTTGCTGGCAGGGCTTTCTTAGGGAGCTTTGGGGAAGACCACGGTGAGTTTTTAGGCGACACATAAGGCGAGGACCGAGGTGTCCCCTTCTGCAAAACTTTGGTCTTTGGATTGATAGCTCCATCACAGCCTGACTCTTGTTGCCGCTGCTCCTGCATACGCTTTTGCCTTTGTTTATCCATATTTCTTGTCAGGATACTTGTCATGCTCATTCTTGGGCCAGCAAGGTCAAAGTGGTACCCCAGCTTTACCAGAGTGGTGTTCTCTTTCAATAGTTTGACTATGTCCATTTCCACCTGGCTGCCCATGATGTGCCTTTGATTGTGGAACCGCAGCTCTGTTAGAACCTTGTTATGCTGCAAAGCTCTCATGATGGCCAGCACGCCTTTGCCTGTGATAAAATTTGACTCAATATTCAGACTAGTTATATGCTGATTAACTTTTAACATACCAGCAATAGCTATTGCCACATTGTCATCAGCATGGGTGTTAGCCAAGCTGAATGACTTAACCACAGTGTTGTCCCTCAGGGCTTGAGAAAATTGTATAAGCATCTGTGAAGTGATGTTTTCAATGTTGTTCAGATTGACCTCTGTGGTGTCAGGGTCGTTGCTCCTAACTTTTTCCAAAGCATCTTCAATAACTGTTGGATTTCCACAAGGGTGGATGGCACTGCTTTTTAAACTCCGATTATCACTGTCTTTTTCATCATGGCCATTGAGGAAATTTTCATCGTCCTTTGCACCATTACACTTTTTGTGTCTGATGTGGTCAGAATGCCTGCCAGCTGCAGCATTTTCCTTTTCCTCAGTCTCATCATCACTCTCATCTTCATCTTCCTCCTCATCTTCTTCATCATCATCCTCTTCAGTGTATGCCTCCTCAGACACTTCACTATTGCTTTCTGTGAAACATTCTTCTTGAAGTTCTTCTGAATTGTCTTCTTCTTGCTCAGAATCCTGGACAGAAATGTAGGTGTGGGTGTTAAACATGATTGACGTAATGTAACTACTACCTTTTAGCACAGGAACAATTATACTGACACTATATAAAGTTAACACTGAAACCTAAAAACAAACAAATACTGTTAGGAGAACAAAAAATATTTCATCTAACATGTTTTTAGCATTTTTTCTTTTACATTCTTTAGAAAATGCTTAGCATAAATTGCAACCAGTTTACCAATGTCAGTGATTTCTGCCAAGAGAAAACCTGATACAAGGTATTACAACACATCAGGTTTTCTATGTGGCATGTCTACAAGGGGATATCATTTGGATCCTTGACAGCAGAAACATAAGACAACAATTTCAGAATGAACATGAGCAACAAGCTTCTTCATTTCATGAGGATTAGACATCTCAGACTCCCTTGCTTATGTTAGTATGTCTAAAAAATTTAAGGGTTGCCATGATCTAAAATACAAATAGTGTCTGCATGTGTAGTCTTGTATACCAGCATGCAAAACAATACAGAATTACAGAAGTCATGTCAAAAATACTTTGGATGTACTGCATGGGCTGTACATACTAATGAACTATTTATGAAGAAAGGATTGAGATGCATTTCCACAGGTACCATGTAACCACATGTCAATAACCCCTAAATTTTTTGTGTTTGTCAAGAGCTAAGCCAGTGCTCACGCCCAGCTGTCACAGGTCAGCTCCCATACTGTAAATTGTTATAACTCACTGTCTACAGAGCAAATGCATTGTTTTTCTGAAACACAAGGTTATTTTAGTGTGTTTGGTGGGTACCAGGAAGGCAAATGTGGAACCATGACCCAAGGCTCTGCTTGTTGCCTTTAAAAGTTATGGTGGCAAAAGAAAGTTCTCTGCAGAGGAGCAGGAAAAGGTCTTCACACCAGGAAAGCCCCACTCTCCAAATGAAGGACTCCAGTAGTGCAATGGGGATCTATGGGGTGTGACAGAACCCAGAATCTACAAACAACCTTCAACCTCTTGCTCAAAAAGGTCTTCCATGTCATGCTTTGTCTACTGGAAAAACTATAGGTATGCATTTTTCTTTAGAGTTGTAAATGTTTATAAAATTTTGGATGAATATAATTGTTCTGTATGCACTACTTCAGCAATATTTGTGTTCTAATCTCTGTAAAATACTACAGTGTATTTTCCAAAGTGAGTACACTCTACAGAGACACAGCCATTCTGCTTCTGGAAAACCAAAGTGTTACTAACAGGACAGCCTATTTTTAGACAACCTGTGCAGTTTCAGGTTTGCTTAGTTATCTAAGGTTCTGAAAATAGAGAACTGTTAAAGTGCATGGTACTGTTTCTCAATTTTCAGTAGAATTCTGTGCTGGGATATATGCAAAAAAGATGCTAATTGCAATGTTTGCAGAACTATGACTCTTAATGAAAAAGGACACTGAGTTGTTTCTGCCTGAGCATTCAGTACCTGGGGGTCTTGCAGTATCTCTTTACATTGGCCTGCACACGGAGATCTTGTAAGACCCAGTCCCATTGCTTCTCCTGTAGAATATGTGTAGAAAGGCCCTTATTCTGAGAGATACTGTGCTACCTATATGCTTATTATGGGATTAAGATTTATATCTGTATCTTCTATATATGTGTAGGGCTTTAAGACCTCAAAACATCAGGTATCCAAAACCCTGTTGTCTTTATGGCTTTGGCTTTATATCTCGAGGAATGTATACTACAGATGAGCAGAAGGAGGTGCCTTTAAATGCACTATTCACATGTATAGTGATGCTACATTAATAAAAACACACTTGATTTTTTTTTTGAGTGTGATTTCTGACATCAAAGGCAGAATTTAGTTGCCCCTCATGTACATTGCCTGGTGTCATAGTAATCTGCATGATAATTTTGAAATTGAATACAGAGACATATTCTTACTCTGGCAGCACTGTGGTACAGGACTGCTGCAGGCAGCTTGCTGGGCTTCACCTTACTTTGTGGGACTAATTTTATGAAAAGTTAGGACTAAGAGAGTCAATGCAGAGGTAAATATCTCTGGAGGACAAGTTACTCACCCTAAAAGGCTATCTGCAAGTTATTTGCCTTTTGGACCAGCTGATCTGTCACCACTAACTATAGCAGGAGCATGAATAACCATTTTAGATAAAGGTGCATAATTTCCAGACAGCTGAAAGCAAGAAGAAAATTGTTTTCATGGAGCTTTCTTATTGCCATCAGTGGAGAGAGTCTTTGTGACCTCTATATCAGCATATCAAACTTTTCTTATTTAAGGATGCATTTGGGAAGTTTTTTCTCAGATCAAAAAGTATAGAGTCTTTTGCCAAGACTTGGAGGTTTAGCCAGTATCCATCATTAATGCTGTATATACATGGAAAAAGAAGGGAAAAAAAAAAAAAAAGATCCTGACATATAAGATACCGTACTAGACCTGTTCAGCAGGTTTTTTAGAACTGCCCAGGTTTCAAGTTCCAGGCTAAGCTGGAAATAAACATTAATCTTGCCATTTACTCTCTAGGACTGACAAACAGGGAGTGAAGTCGATGTCTGCAAGCTGATACTAATGGTCTGATGACAGCTACTGGTCTGTGCTCTTGCCTGCAAAGACCTTATACCACCATTTACAAACAAGAGAAAATACTTACATATGAAAACATCCTGAAAATTGCAGAGTAATTTAATCTGTCTGACTTTCCTCTAGGAGGATATTTTATCTAATGTATAAACTGCAATTATTTCCTTGCAAATGAACTAAGCTCCTGAATCAAGGTTAGAAGTTCTGAGTTCAGTTTTGCTGTCTTTGCCTTTGTTGTATTACTTTCTGCTTAAACATGGGAAAATGTGTCCCTATAAATAGAGTGAGAGCTTGGTATGAAGCAGTGCTTAAAAATTCCCAAGTCCCCACTTTGCTTTGAAATTACATGGAGCCATCATGAAAATAGAAGTTGCTTTTTGGTTGGGCTCAGTTTCACATATGCTTTTAGCAAGGATCAGGAGTGCCAATGTGGACATCAGCTGAGACTGAAATGCTCACTGTTTGCCAAGACTAAGCCCTTCACTCCTGCCCAGCTGTACTGTTCATTTGCACTTCAGGAAATGGCTTTTATTACTACCATTTTTATTTTGGGGGATGAGTTGCCTAAAAAACACTATTGGTTGTTTCTTGGTAATGCAGTTAAACGGTTTGACTGATAACTCTATGCCAGGCCACTTTTTAAATAATGTACAGTTGCCCTTTGACAACAGTTGCCGGAAGACTCCTGAACCATGCCAAGGATCCTCAGCAGGAACAAAGCAACACAAGCTGCTGACTGCAACACAAGCTGCTTTCTTCCAGTGAGCACAAAGCGAGCACAAAGCCTGGCATCCACTTACTAACCTTCTGAAATAAAATGTATTCAAAATTATCTTCCTTACATGCTTATCAGCAGTCAATACTGGCTGGTTTTTTAAGGAAAGGAAAAGGCATTTTGTGTAGCTTTTTAAAAAAATCAAATGCTATCCAAAGGCCCACATCTCTACCTATTAATTTCTAACATACTCTTTAAAGTTTTTTCCTATTTTAATCACTAATGATAGTTTTTATGGTGCTTTCTTTTATTCTGAACTGAGTACTTAAAGTACCTCCAGAGAGAGCAAGAACTCTCTGAGCTAATACTCAGCACTTTAGCAGGCACAGAGGTATGGCTAACAATGTTCTTAAAAATGCTACAAGAGATTGAAAAGAAATTAAATCAGTGAAATCATGCCAATGAAGAATAAAACCAAATATCTGTAGGAAACAGCAAATGCCTCGGCATCTTACCTTCTCGCATGCACCCAACCTCTCTTTTTCTAAGAGTTTCTTGGTCTCCCTCTCCCAGTAGGCCATCAGTGCTTCCCTGCTGAAAGTCCCTGTTGGTGTTTTCTCTGTCAGGCTCTTCTGCCGCTGTCCCACTGGAAGGTTACGGTCGGGCTCTATGTCCTCGAGCTCCCGCTCCAGCTCCTTCAGCTCCTCTTCAGTGAGAGAAGCGAGGAGCTCATCTTCATCAATGTCTTCATATTTACTGAGCTCTCTTCTATACCCAAAGGTAGACATGGTCCTGCTTGGTCAGGCTGGTACAAAGCTAAAGTGACCAGGCATTCAAGAAGCCTGAAGCAAGTGAGCTGTGTCTCCTGTGGTCAGCAACTGTTTCCCTGCATAGCCAGAGGCACCCTTTTAAGAGTAATCATTGGGGGCTTACGACAATGCATGAAGGGATGAAAGCATGCTCCGTTTTAAGCATCAGACGTCAGCTAGACATCTGAACAGCAAGAATGTCCCAACACTAATGTTTGCAAGTCCCTTAAAGAGAGGGATTATTGACACACTGGCCATGGCCATATTTAGAACAGGCAGCTAGTGGGAGAATACCAGCCTCGCAGACAGGGGGGAGGCACCAAATAAAACCCCGGGCGCACTTACACTGGCATCGTGTCCAAATTGCAGTGGGGAAAGAACAATGAAAACCCATTTAATCCTGAGCTGTCACAGGGGCTGGAAATAAAACACCCTTGCCGCGTTCAGTTCCTCTCCCTTTCACAGTTTTCTAGTGGAATGCTGTTATCCTACCAAGGTGTTTGCAGGCGGTTGGGATCGGTGGAAAGGCAGCCAAGGGGGGGAGGTGGGCGTGCCAGCGGCTGTGCGGAGCACTGCTCTCGCAGTATCACACGTCACCTGTAACAAATCACAGGTGATTTTTTTTTATTAGTTCCCTTATTTTTTCTAGGACTATCAGAATGAGAATCAGCTGGACATGTCCATTTGAAGGACTGGTGAGATTTTATTTTTTCCTGTGGAGAATTGTGCTCTGCTGGGGGGAAAGGACAGAGTCATCCAGAGATTTAAGGGTAACAAGCCGTGGGTGGGCAGGGGGGCTGTGCCTTCATCACTTCTGACAGGCCAAGCAACTGAAGGCCTCTAGTGGCTACTCTTTTAGTGGCTGTTGTTCACTGTCACTGACTGATGTGCAGCTAGAGTGCCCTTCAATGCTTTATTCTAAATGTATAACTACATTATGGTTTCTGCTAATAGATGATATATTATTCTGGTATTATTCTTATTGACAAGCACCATTCAGTAAGAATTATAAAAAGGAAGATTCAACTTTGTACTGTTTATTGTTTGTTTTTCTGACGTAGTTGTTTTTTGTTTTTTTGTTTTTTGTTTTTTGGTTTTTTGGTTTTTTTCTTTTTTCTGTTCAGCAGTGAATGATGGTGAACTAGCAACATTTTCTGAAACATGCAGGCCAGCAATATCTGCCAAACTGTGTTGTGAGAGAGAGGGAGGGAGAGGAAGAGAGAAGGTTTTAGTAAATGAAAGTAGGAACACTTCTATAAAAACATATATCAACCTTCTTAAGTGATAACACACAGTGTGTTTTACACAGTCAAGCCAATATTTAATGCAAATGTAAGTGAACATAATTTGAAGTATTGTTCTTGTCCAACATCCTCTCTTTTTGGTCAGTATGGATGGGACATCTGAACTGACATACATTGTCTAGCCAAATTGCTCATTTAGTTTCATTATAATGCATACAGCTTTACTGACAGTAGAGAAAGAAGATCGAGCATGATTTTCATAAAGATTTGATAAAGAAATTATATTTTTCCTTTGATCATTTGTCTATATGAACTTCATGCAGTTATCTTGATAAAGAAATGGTATGAAAGCTTATAACCTTAGTCTTTCCTAACCTACAAAATACATTTATAAAGCAGATATAAGAATATTGTACACCTTAATATAAAAAAATATTTGCAAGTCATTTACATTGACAGAATCTTTGGATAAAACCAAAAGGAGGTAGATGCTTGGCTTATGGAGATAAGAATGTTACTTTCACTCTTACTCCTTCCTGCTTTAAGGTCCCATGATGGGTCAAGTGCACACAGAGAAGTCAGTGGGTCCATAGGAGTTCTGTTCACTCTTTCAGCTGCACCTGCAGAATGCAGCCTGGGCCAAATTCTGAAAAATGTGAAAGAGTAGGAAAATATAGTAAGTATGTTTTTTCTTTTAATTTGGCATCATCAATGCTTTTTGGTAGAGCTGACATACATTAATTATCTGTATATAGCTGCACTCCAAGCAATTTTATTTCTTTAGTATGTTGAGGACAATGGTTCCTATTGTTATCATTAGGATTAGCCAGACAAGCAGCATAATAAAGTTTTCTTTCTTGAGTGCATTTTTGCTGACAACATTTTGTTGCTAAAATTTTTGATGGAGTTAGGAAATGTGAACTGGACAGATTTTCTCTTTGAAACTGAAACACTGTTAGAAATATGCTATATTTTATTAGCACAATATTATGTACAACATATGTACAACACTGATAGGTACAACATTAAAAGCAAAAATATGCTATTAAAAATTAAATCTATTCAAATATACTGTTTTCCAGAAAAATCTCACCTTTCTGCTTTTCCTTTTTTTGTCAGGTACAACAAATTTTGTAAGTCTTTAAATTTTCCTGAGCTAAGAGTCCATTATACAAAGTACAAACATACAGATACCTGAATTGTCTCTTCAAAGTTTCCTATGCATAAACCAAATTTTCCAAACTCAAAAAAAAAATTCAAAAAGAAGCATGTACTATTCACTTCTAAAATAACACTCCAAAGGAAGATTAAATAACATGAATATTACTTTCAATGCTACTCTTTGCTGAGACATGATACAATCCTGGGCCAGTGGTGATGTTTTTCTACACAAAATGCCAATGATGTCCATTCTAGCCACGAGATGAGATAATTTAAAGATGTTACTAAAGATGAACAAGGTAATTTCTTGTACATTTCTTCCCTGAAGCAGGAGGAAAATTTGCAGTCAGGTAGCTTATGAGAGGTTTGTATCTCTTCTTGATCCTAAAGCACACTCATGGTATTTTAGGACCTATTCTTTACATGGAAATGGCCAAAGGTGAAGAGCCACGAACGCTTTCTAGGACAGTTTTAACAAAAATAATAAGGCTGTAGCACATGGCAAATTACACATAGAAAAAAAAAAAGATGTTAAAACTGTAAAGACAAGTACTCACAGGTCAGAAAATGTGTGAATAGTCTTTGTTGTTGCCTGCTGATGAGCACTGAAACACAGTCCTTAATTCCATAGTTCTGTAATCACATACTTTGATCCTAGATACATGAGTACTCAGAACCTTTACTCTTTTTCATTGCATGGGAAAGATCTCACACATTTAATAGCCTTTCAGCATTTTATTTTGCCCCTGATCTTCAGCATAGTAAAGCTATCAATGATTTTAATTGTCCAGTGGCCTTTTCAGAGGACATGAAGGTGTTACCACTTTTTTAAGGAAGAAGAGAGGTACAGAAACCTTAAGACTTAATGTACCCACTAATTTGGAATTTTGTATTCCATTTCTGGCAGTATTTGGCATTATGCAAGGATTTCAGCTGTTCAGGGTTCAGTTCCTGTGGGCATCAGCCATGGCTGAAGCTCCCCATCCTTACAACATTTCAGATCACAGGTTCCAACTTCCAAGAGGCAGTCAGAGCAAAGAAAGGAGTGATAGTGTTTTCCTGTTTATTAGCATTCTTGCCTGAAACGTTTTGTTCCTGTTTCACAGTCTCCTTTCTCAAGCACTATACATGTTCTGATATCGAAAAAAACCAAGCAAAAACCCCAGCAATCTGAGCAAACTGTTCTATCTCCCCAGATGTGTTCCCAATCACATCATTATAAGCAGTTTAGGAAGAGTCCATTATGTGCTAGTGAGGTGGCACAGTGGACTTCCTTCCATCACAGGAGGCAGCGAGTAGAGCATAAACCATGTATAGCACAAGAGGGCAGATTTATAGTGGCTACATTGACTACTGTGCAGGAGGAATCCTCCAGTTGGATAGTAGGAAAAAATTTCTTCATGGAAGAGGTTGTCAAATACTGGAACAGGTGGTCCAGGGAAGTAGTTGAGTCACCATCCCTGCACGTATTGAAAAGATGTGTAGATGTGGCACTTAGGAACATGGTTAAGTTGTGGTCTTAGCAGTATTAGGCTAACATTTGAACTTGATGACCTAAAAGATCTTTGTGATGATTTGATGAAGTGCTTTGCCAACTCCTAACAGAAAACGCAAACTCGCCTCCCTAATGCCCTGCTGAAATCCTGTATGCAGGGAATTAATTTCATGATATTTCACCAACAGGCCATGAAAACTCATCTCTCACTCACTATTAAAAGGTTTGTTCACTTCAGAACCTGAGCTGAGAGAAAATGAGAACTGGAAGCATCCATTTTAGAGGAGGAGGATTCACTCTGTCATTGTAGATCTTGGCACCCAGGGCTCCTGGCTTTCAGCAGCTAGATTTCAAACAAGACTTTCAAACAAGACTTTCAATCTTTCCTAACTTGGTGAAAAGATTATTTATTTTCTTGGTTTTACAAGAGGAAACCCTTTTAAGTGTCCTTTTTGCCTTTCCAAGCAATTAACTATTTCAATGAGCAGCCTAGGGAATTCTGTTCCACTTCTCACATTTCTGCACTTGGGGCACATTGGCTCAATTGCTTAAAGGCCACAAACAACATGTGGCAGGCAGTGCTCACCCTTCAGCAGGACAAAGCTCACAGCTAAATGTATATTTCCACTCAGATGAGGGAAGGGAAAACTACAGGCAGGCAAAGAAAGGGCTGTACAACCTTGTCCTCAGGCGCAGGACAGCGGCTATTTTGGTCCCGGCTCCCGAGGACAGCCTGTCAGACAGATGCGTTGGCTCATACTGAGTTCAGTCCCACGCTGCAGGAACAGCTCCAATTGCCATAGAGCACATTAAAAACAATGCACCATAGCATGCTGGGCTTTCCCCGTGCCTCCTGTGCCGTTTGCTCCTGCCTCCCACCACCACTTTTGCAACCCTCATTCCTCAACCAAATCCTTCGCTCGTGCTGTCCACTCAAGCAGACCCTGAGGCACCAGCCCCTGAGTTCTGTCTTCATGCCTTACTGCTGCTGCGCTGCCTTCTCCATCCCTGGTCCTGCAGGCCCCCTGCTCCTGCTTTCCCTGCAAGCCTCTCACTGTTCTCAGCCACGTCCACAGCCTGCTTGCTGACCTCCCTCTCCTACTCCCCCTTGCACGTCTCCTGTGTCCTGCCCTTGTGTTCCTCACTGCCTGCTCTCCCTATATATATATTTATATATATATATTTAACTCTACATATGTCTCAGCTTTTGTATGCTGCGTGTACAGGCCCAGGCTGAATGCAGAATTCAAACCATCCTGGAGAGACACAGGGTCAAGCAGCCTGGCAAGTACACAAGACCACGAGGAAGAGTGATGGGACAAGCTGCAGCTCTTTCCCTCAGGAGACTCGCATAACTTGTGAAAATCGTGCGCACGGTACTGTGCCTGAAAAGGATGTGTCATCACCTACATTTAACAGTGGTATCAGCAGAGCAAATGGGATGAAGCATGCACTGAAGGCATTTGAAGAAATAATTTTTCAGCTGCTTTTCTCAATGCCAGATGATTCTGTTGTTCACTCCATCTCTCCGGGTGATGCTGTAAACAGGGAGTCAGAAGAAAAAGACCTCTTCTGCCATCCATGCTGGGGGAACACAAAATGGAGTAAGTGCAAAGATGACTCCAATTCAAAACCAGTCTTTGCTTGGGAATCAGATTGAGCATTCTAGCTCAAAGACAGATTTTTCCCACAGATTCCCTGCAACACACCCTAGGCTACCAGGAGGGCAGATTCCAAGTCCAGGCTGCAGATTAACAACCAGACCATCCCAAACCTTAATCAGCTTTGACATAAAAACATGTGCATGTGGGCTGCCTTATTACTCAGATCAGTTTTGAAAACAGCTTTCTCAACAGTTGCTGGGGACATAATTATAAACCATATACCAACAAGCCACAGGGCAACCAGTAATCTAATGTATTTCAGTGGTGGGGGTGTTTGTACTGCCTTACATATCAAGACAGAAGAGCAAGAGGGAGTGAAGAAGTGAATGGGCTCTGATAGTGCTGCTGATGGAAAGACAGTATGGATGCATCCTGGAAGGGGAGTCAAGAGATTGACCTGACTGCAGGGAAGGACTGCGGAGAAAAATACATCTGAGTGCAAATAAGAACATTTCTGAACTAACAAATTTCTCAACCTTTAATTAAAAGACAGAAAACTCACTGCTCACATTGCACAGACACCTTTGTGCATGGATCCTGGAAGTCTATTTTATTATAAAGAGAGGATGCCGCTGGGTGCCAAAGGTGTAGCAGACTCAGGGTTTATTGCTCCTTTTGCGTACCTGAATCACACTAAAACAAGGAAGACAATGGGAAAAAATAAATATTATTGAATAAATGTCATTCCCAATCCATTTTATTTCTTTCCAACACAGCCAATACTTTTTAATCGTCTCATGTCAGTACAATGTCATGTTCTGTAACAACAGTATGATATGGACCTGCTTATCTTTGACAGCACAAACTATTCCTGCCAGGGTTTTGCCCAAAGCAAGTTCTTGTTCATGTCTCTGCAAACTGGCCATTTCCTCATTTCTGCCACACCAAAAAGATAAACTGCTTTGTACACAAGGATGGTCTTAATGCTCTTGCTTTCCTATAGCTGCTTTTTTTCCTCGGGAGGAATCTCAGTCTGCTTTACAAACACTGCCAACAGATTTACAAACTATATATAGAAATCGTTTCACTTGCTACTGATGTGCAGACATAGGGTGATCACAGCAGCTGTTTGGAATTACATCGCAACGTTGCTCAACAGGTTTGGAAAGGAAGTAGAGGCCACTGTATTTCAAAGAAAGTAACAGAGGAACTGCTGTATGCACAAAAAATGTGGGTTTGGAAGGGTAATTTCAGTGGGATGCAGTTAGCCTGCTACTCTTTAAAAAATGAATAATAAAATTGGTAAAATCTACCAATATGAGAACTATATTGTTTGTGGTGGTATTTGCAAATACACTGTAATATGCATGTCCATATCAGCCAGTTATTAAATTATAAGTGATTCTGAAAACTGCATGGATTTCATCCTTTGTTAATACCCCAGTCACAAACAATTCTTCCACGTAACTTAGCCAAACCTATGGTTTGCCATTCAGTTTAAAAAATTACTCTATTTCTTTACACACAGAGAGCAAAACAGGTACTTACTTACTATATTTAGCATTTCCTTTGCCACTTTTTTTAACAGCGTGTGTTTATGAAGATTTCTTTTTAACAGGAGATGCCAGCAATATAAACAAGTTATACTTCATGGGGAATTAAGTAAAAGCAGCAGTACTAACCAGGTAAATTCTCTACTGTCTTTAATTACGTTAGTGTTTTGGGGGGAGGTTGAGGTTTTGTTTTTTTGTTTTTTGGGTTTTTTGTGGGTTTGGTTGGTTGGTTGGTTTTGTTTTGTGGGGGTTTTTTGGGGTTCTTTGGCTTTTTTTGTTAGTCCATATTAATGATAACAGGAGTTCTGGGAATATCTACCATGCACAGCATATATGGACAAGCAGCAATGGATTTGCCCAATGAGATGTAGAGATTTCTATAGAAATTTTGAATTTTGAAAATTAAATATAGATACATTGTACATGTCACCAGAGCTATACTGTTATATCATTCTTATGACTACTAACCATTCGCTAATATATATTTGTAGCTTTTCAGGAGAACCCCAGCTCTCTCAGCCACTCTTTATAAGACTTATGTTCCAGCCCCTGGAAGTGATGGAAAAACAAGAGAGATAAGACCTGTTCTACAGAGATAAATCATCATAAATGTATGTCCATGCAAGCCATAGCCAAATCATAGATATTTTAGTAGGGGTTTTTTCCTGCCCTAAGTATGGGTCACAAAAAATCGCTTTACTTCACCCCAAGGTAGACACAAAAGAGCCTATGACTTTGTGACTGTGTTTTATCATGTGTGACTCCTGCACTAATGGCAATAGTCTGAGAAAAGGCAGCTCAGGCACTTGGAGCCCATGCCAGAATACAGACTGCTGCAGTAAAATTGCTGCTCATTTCCCACCTCAGCCTCACCCCTGCCTTGATACGCAGAACAAGCTCTGCCATGCCAGCTCCCAAAATTAGAATGATAGTCAGTGCATGGAGTTTTATAGATGACCCACACAAAATATTATGGCTTCTACAGGGAAGCACTGGTCATATACAGGACTCATAGGTATGGTTTGCTCCCTCCTTCACTGAGCTCTGAAAACACAGCTACAAAGTCCATCTCATGAGTGCTGAAAAGGCTAAAGGCTGATGTAATCACTGCTGAATGTCTGGCTCCTTGGAGAGCTCACAGCCTGGTGCAGCTGCTTGTGTCAGATTTTTTGAGAAATAGAAACCAAATTATACCTCTGATTTCAAACATTGTCCCCAAATCGATAGGAGTCCCTATCCCACAGCATGGCTGAATCAGTGCCAGGGCATTTAATTACTTGTAGACAACATCGCCTGGGGGTGGGCATGCCATGGAATTGGGTTGCGGTGGAACAGCCTGTGAGACACACCCAAATAGTCCAGAAAATTAAATTCTAGTGTTGCAAGGGTTCAATCACAGTCCAAGTAGGGATTTTTTTTTTTTTTCCCTTACCACTTTATTCTTCAAGATATGGATGATGCCTTTATGTCTTTTCACACAACCACCAGCTCTGGTTCAGTTACATTTCCTGCTTATACCACCAGGTAGTCAAGACCATAGAAGCAGCATCAAAGGGTCTGGCTGCAAAATATGAGAGTAGAAAGTCTTGTATTCAATTCCTAGCTATGCCATAAACCTCACCTGGGGAAAAAAGCTCCCTTTCCATGACTATCTGACCTCCTATTTAATTTAAATAAAGTTCTGCTTCTCCCTCCATTCAGTTCACAGATGCCTCGAAAATATGAAAGACACTTTCTCATAATGTTTTAGTGTTGAGGGGGGTGGTAGGGGAGGGAAGCGAGGGCGGGCAGAAGTCTTCAATAAATAAACAACTCCAATGGTGAAGGACAGAAAAGCCTTAAACCAGTATCAGTCCACCTCCTATAACAGGCAACCAAACGAAAAAAGGGCCTGGCTGTATTGACTGAAAGATAAACACAACCAATGCCATGTCTTTTTAGCTTACCTAATGATATTCAAAGGACTAGTTCATGGTATTTTAAACACTTGGGGCAATGCTCAGTGCTACATCTGAATGCTTTGATGCTGCAGGAAATGTAACTACTGCCTGATGCCTGTATGAAGTCCTAAATATAAACCTTTGCCCTGAACTAAAATTACTAATGGAATTTGGCTCTAGCCACAGAAAGGGTTTAAAATCTCCTGTCCAAAGCCCTGTTTGATCATGTTGCTTTTGCTGGTTGCAGTATACTGTATCAGATACGCAATTACCCAGATTCTTGTGTTTTGGTCACTGCATTAATTAAAATTACCACAATTTAAGATTTATTATGATTAGGCTCATATTTCTGAAGAATTCCCATTAAAAAAATCAGTTTATAGGTTAGGAAGCATATATGTATTTATCCAGTTATCTCCAGGAGGTATCAGCCAGTGGAGCCTTGACTTGCAGTCAGCTGTGTTGGGTTCACTGGGCACTCTGTGCTCAGGCCCTGCCTGCAGTCATCAGTCACCTGAGGCATCCTTCTGTCAGGGGCCTGGCCCAGATGCTTAGAAATTTTTACAAGTGACTAAATTATAATTTTTCATCCTCGTCAAAAATTCTGGCAAAAACTCCAGAAGTTATGTCTCAGAAAGCTATATGAATAGTAACACTACTGAGAGCAGAAGGAGGGATTAAGCCTTCTGTTAAACCTTCTTCCTGTCCCAGACCAGTTATTTTCACTTTTTCCATTTGCTCCAGGGAATCTGTCATGAAGGACAGACACAAAAAGGACCGATATAGCTGCCTTTGGAAGTGGAATTTACATGTCTGACTCAGAAGTTAGGTTTTATATGACAATGACATTTAGCAAATAAGGAGACATTCTGAAGAACATGGACAGCCAGTTTAGGGGGCAGGGCAGAAGCATATTGGAGCTGAGCTTTGGTTTGTGTGAATATGTATGTGTGTGTGTGATAACCAGCATATGTTTCAAATAACAGGATACCCAGCGTTGCTGTGGCTGCCCCATCCCTGGAAGTGTTCAAGACCAAGTTGGAGATGGAGTCTTTGACAAACCTGCTCTAATGGAAAGTGTCTCTACCCATGGTAGGGAGATTGGAAATAAATGAGCTTTAAGGTCCCTTCTAACACAATCATTTGATAATCGTGGATTTAGCTAAATGGATTATGCTCTTGACATCCACCAATTGAAACACCTTCTTAGCTGGGAGGGTTTGTATTTTTTGTCTTTTCTCAAGATGGAAGAGATGGTAGAAAAACAAAGGGAGTAACTGCAATCAATTTGTAATTAAATATATTTAAATTAATTCTGTTGGATTCTTTTTCTCTAAATGTGCAGAAACACACTGTGCAGTGCATGACAACATGACTGAAGATGAGTCTGTTCAAGTACTGATCTACCAAAATTTTGAAGGAACCAAAATTAAGATTACAATATTTCTTAACCAAGGTAATATGCTGCTTGATTTCCTGGTTTGTTTGCCCATCAAAATTTGTTTAAAAGAGCTTACCTAAAGTCCCCTAAGTTTTCCAAGCCTTGAAACATGCACACATAGAAGCTGTACCTGGGAGCAAACACTTTGCAAAAATACCTAAAAAGTTATCATTTAGATGTTTGAAGAATTTTATATAGGACCATGATCTTTAATGTATAAAGTATGCTACAACACTTCCAATGAATGTGATCTGACATAAGCAATTAAAATTTCCTATAATAAATCATAACATTATTAACTGGAAGTTAGATATTTACCCAGTGGTATCTCTGTTCATTCTTCCCGTGTTTCTATGAAAAACTGAATTCTTGTGCTTAGAGGAACATAATCCGTGTAATCTGTAAAAACACAAGCCAGTTTCCAGCTAAATTTCTCAATCATGGAACAGCAATAAACTCACAGAACTGAAACAAAGAACACATCAAGTCATCATTTCAAAATTTGTGCAGAGGAATGCCAAAGAACATATTTTAAAGCAATTACAGAAGATAATTCAAAGAAAGTCCTAGCAATGGCCTTCAACAGTCAAACTTCAAAAGCCATTTTCTTCCATGTTTAACATTTGTGAACCCTTAACTTATGCAAACAGGCCTGAAGGCAAAAAGAAAAAAAAAAATAGCTGTAATCTGTGGCACTGTTTTGTTCCAAGAAATATTTCTTTGGAAACACATCTTGGAAAGGAACAGAAATTCCAGAATCCTACCTCATGATAACTTAAAATTTCCTTTCTAAATCTCTAATATATGAATGCAAATATGAAACTATACTATGTACATAATTTTTGCTATCTTACAGTAGAAAATGAGAAATGGCTATTTTTTCTTGGAGTGTTTTCAAAAAAGGATTTTGCCAGTATGTTAATATTAATGCAACACCATAAACTATAACGTTTAAATCTGGCTAATGAAAAGAGCGAAGTGAAGAGAAGCAAGGAAGGTGTGTATTTACTAGTTTATCCTTTATTGAAGAAGTAGTCCAACCAGGAATAGGCTTGAAATATATAGCTGCTTGAAACAATACTGATGTGCAATCATTTGCTAAGGCCTTGATATCTCCACCTCAAAGGAGGATACAGAACATATATTTATATCCAAAATTATTTATAGACCATCATAAAAACAAACCCAGAGTACTTTCCTCCTTATTTTCAGATATATTTAAATTAAAACTTTACTAAAGCATGAAATATTTGTTGTGTCAAATATAAAACTCAAAAGCAAAATAAGAGCTGTACAGACACAAGATCAAGTGCTCACCTGATTGGGCTCTGCTTTGATTGTAAGCATTACAACCGTGGACTTTCAAAGCAGCATATTTGAAAAATACTTCATTAATTAATACCAATGTAATTCCATATGTGGAAGGAAAGCTAGAAGGCAGGGAGAGAGGGAGTAAAGAGAAACATAGAAGGACAAAAAGGGCACGTATAGCAATCTCTTTTCTAGCTTGTTTCCTCTTTCTTTCCTGAAACACCTCAGCAGTCAGGCAAGCTGTATGCCAATGCAGAGGTGTATTTCTCTTTTCCTGACTACATATCATTATGATTAAGATAATACAGCACAAGTGACCACATGCAGCCATAACCCCCAATGGTGTTACTCAATATTTGTCCTTAATGTCATATTTCCATGACTCTTCAGAATGTCATGTCTTTGCATTTCTGTTTTGCAGCTTCTTGCATTGCTGACCAATGTTTTATGCACATCTTATAAGTTTTCCAGGCTTTTCTAAGCTTTAGAAAAGCTTTTCCTCATGTTTCTATTTGAGGAAATTAAAAAGACTTCCAGTCCTAGAAATCTGAGGATCCAATACATGACAAATAAACAGTAATGTCAATTGCTTGGGAAATCAAGGTACTCAAATATGAGCTCAAAACTCTGTTTGGAGTACGGAAGGCAAAAGCCGATTTGATTCTGAGAATCCAGAAGCAGGTATGTCACAAGGAAACCAAAAATTAAAATCATGTACTATTCAAATATGGTCCTTTTAAAGTTGTTGCAAACACTACAGTGTTCTAAAAAAAATTCCACTTGTGACTTCCTTTTTCACCTGGTAGCACAAGTCCTGGTGTGTACTCTGTGGTTGTTGTCAACCAAAGTAGAGTTGACATCTGCCATACTTAAAGGCCTCATTCTGTTGTTTTGAGATTCCATGGTTTTCATGGATAACTACTTTTGCAAATTATTTACATATAAAACAGTAATGCTGATTAAGAGTCTTATTTTACTTAAGAAAAGAAGGAATTTCTGCTTTGGAATAGCAGATCACTCACTGGTGGGGCAGCTGAGGGAGATCACCACCATAGGCCTAGCAAATTTAATTTTTGTGAATGTCCCATTATATAAGAAGGTTTTCAAAAGGCAACAGTCTTCACAATTATCCACAACTGCTTTGAAGTATAGCATGACCAAAAGTAACTGGAAGCCCAGATCATCCCAGTAGATAGACACTTCTTCAGCATGTACCTTTGTACTAAAGAGACCTCTCATCAGAGTTTTAAAATTAAAGATTAACTAAATCATGAGCATCATCTATTAAGTTTTAAGCACCTGATCCTCTATTTCACTGAAACTAGGATTGAAATAACAATATCCACATTCACATTTTCAGTGCTAAGTGACAGGAAAACATAAAAAGGCATTGATGGCAGACCTTACTTTCAGGAGTTTGTATAGAGAAATAATTAGGAAACTAAATTGTCATTATAAGGGGAAAGACTTTTTCATCAGCTCTAGTTAACTCTTTGCAGGATTCATTAAAAGTAATGGCTGAATATAGCTGAAGTTTCATAGACTTATACAGTTATTGAAAAGAACTGAGAGTAAGATACTTCCAAAGAACACCTTATAAATGCCTCAGGGCCTTAAAATGACAATACAGTATTTGCATCTGATGAAAGTTAATAAAATTCAGATAAATTAATATTTCAATACTGATAATCGCATTATGTATGTTATTTTCTCCTATTAATTTCACAGATTTATTCTCTTCAGAATCATGAAGATATTTTTACATTTAACAGTAACTGGAAGCTAATATAACTAAATTACTCATGTATAGTAAAACTCATTTAAGTCTATCAACAGCATAAAATCTTCCTGAAGAATCATCTTTCTTAAGAATGGGGTATTACAGTGCAGTTGAAACTTGTTTTCAGTAAAAGAGGGGAGGGAAATGAGATGAGAGATTTTTCAAAATATTTGCCTACTCCTCAAGAAGCCATCTGACAAAACCAAAAATCTCCACTAACCTCCAGACCTCCAGAAAAAGCACATTCCATTAAAACAATGGACTGTTCTTGTATTGTACTGCTACCCTAAGATGGTCGATTAGGACCAGGTTGGTAAAGGTAGCAGCTGACCGTATGGAGAAGGTAAAAAAAATTGGCCCCCGTTTCTTAGAAGCAGCTTAGAATTCACCTAAAACACAACAAGCATCTTCAAGATCATCTCAGTGATCACCTGAAGCTGGTAAGTGCTCAACAGAATGCTGTGTATTCACCAGGCGTGGAGTGAAAGAAGAAGTGGAGTTTCTTCTTAAAATTTACGGTGTTGCGGTAAACAACCAGGATCATTTGCATATTTTCCACAAAGGCAGTTTTTGCTCCAAAAATTAATCCTGTTTTCCATTGTATGTTTTGTATTCCTATGTTGATTCATAAGATGCTACAGGTAAGAAAGTGAAAAAAGATAAAATAAAGCACAAGGCTGTTAACTCATACACATATATCAGAAATCCTTAAACGCTAAGCTTTCATGAAAATTATTTGAAATTATGTTAATTACCTAACGGGTACTGCCAAACACACTGAATACTGAATAGTAATTTTGCTTTGTCTGTAAGCTTCTGAACAAAATGTTAAAAATGGTCTAACTTATTTGCTGGTGTAAATTGATGCAACTTTTCCAAAACCAGAAAATTTGCCTGAACATTTAAACAACATAAGCAAGATGTTCCATGGAGGATGTGGTCATACTTTTTTCAGTTAACAGTTCTAGCCTGTTGGTGTCCTTATTGTTCTATGTTTCTTTGCTGCTCCCCTTACCTTCAGAGATATTTTAACCTTTCTTATCATCTAAAGTGCTCTCAAATAGTTGTGGAATGGGCCGAGCTGCAACATTGTGCAGTGTAAACCACTCTCTTTGATCAGTTTCCTTCAGAGCATATGTCAGGTTCACAAGTTCTTGAAGCCCAGATACTTGACCTTAGAAACCTGAACAGTTAAACGTGATGCAGTTGAAAAAATAATATGCCAAAACCTCAGATTTGCAAAGGGACTCCTTTATTTTATTTTATTTTATGGTTTATTTGTTTGTTTGGGGTTTTTGTTTTGGGGTGTTTGTTTGTTTGTTTGTTTTTACCCCAGGACACCTTGCTTCATGGATGTTCCAATTTTTCTATTCTTCTCTCTAGGTGATACAATAAAATGGTCTCATCTCACATCATTAATTATCTCTTTTAATGGTCTTTAATATGTTAAAGCACTCCAAAACAAACAGAAAACACCCACAAATATTGTTTTATCTTTATACTGCCAAAGCACAGTCTATTAAAGAAGACAAAGGATTTTGGACTCTCTGCACTCCTTCTGCAGTCATGAAGTTTAATGGACATTCACATGAGTTTAGTACACAAGGTTGGGCAATGGTCAAGCCATGCCAGCTATTATTTTCAAGGTGCGAGAGTCATTGAAGTGCTCAGTGGATTACTAACAGAGCATGTCAAACCTTTCAACTACAGTCATCAACTTAAATTCAATCTGCTTGTATCACCAACTGGTACTGTGGCTTGTGTTCACTATGCTTTTTCCTCATGATATCACATCAACCAAGCATCTTACTAGTAAATTCTCATTATAACTGGAAGGTCAGGAATGTTGGTCTTTACAACATCTTCTAGATTTTTGAACTGTAAAATGTAGTCTTTATATGTTGTGAAACACGCAGAAAGAAAAAAGCTTTAAGTTAATATATACTGTACCTACTTAGGTTTTTCCAAATGAGCTTTAGGTTTTGATAGTTTCTCTGTTTGACTCAATCTTAGTGGCTTAACACGTTTGTCCTGTTGAATTTTTTTTAACTATTATTCCCACAGTTTGTGCAATCATGTGCTCTTTCTACCACACTGAACACTTACCATCTTCAAAACGTTGCACAAATATTATCCAATTATACTAAGTCCTTGCTGCTTGCTTGTCACAGAAAGATCATGGTTCTAGTCATCCTGCAAATAGAGAGGGAACATTGGAAAATGCTATTTGGAAGAAATCTTCTGAAAGTTGTTTCCAAGGGGAAGGGTTAATCAACTTTTTTTTCAGACTAGTTTCTGCATTGCTTTGTAAGCAGTAAGTCACCCAAAGTACCATAGGCAATATTATAATCTCATCCAAAAATACCTTACTACTTAGTATATATTATGATAAAGCTTGCAAACCAAAATTAAATTAGCAAGGGCTTACATTCGAATTGACTCAGAAACTAAAGGTCTTTTGGATTCAGATTCCCACATAATACAATTTCTCACCTCTCTCAATGTGTACTGGAATCATGGCCTGGTTTTTATCTGCAAGGAAAGAAATCTGAAGGAAGATGTTAAAAATCCCTACTTCAATCCCATCTTTTCTGATGGAGAAAATATACAACTTGGGTCTTGAGTGCCATCTCTGAACACAAAAAAAAGGACTCCAAGAATAATAAAAGAATATTCACAAACACATTTTCATTTGGGGCTTAGAAAAACAGACTTTTATATGCTCACAAAGGACAAGCTTTTCTGAAGGTCCTCTGTCCCTTCCTATTGTCTCCATAGTCAAGGTTTCAGCATAACAGGCCCAAAGAAGATTTAACACATAAGTTAGACTAATGAACATTGTGACATCAGTCACAATGTGGACACATGTACATCTCTTGTAGGCAATGAACTCCATTGGCAGGCAGGAGAATTCTGAAGCAAGGCTCTTTTATGCATTTTCCCACTCATTTTCATTAACAACTCCCAAATTCTGATGGCACTTTAAAGCTTCCACCATTTAATTCACAAATGCACTCTTGTGAACACTCACAAACCTTTTAGAGAGCAAAGATAAAATCTCTCCTGGACTACCAGTTTCAGAAGTATACATCAATGAACAATAACTACAACCTCCGCTGCAATCAGCTAAAAGGAAAATACATTTTAGAGTACATTAATACCTTGTTGGCAGCTAAGAGGTGCTCCTAGTGAAACTGAAGCAGTTAATAAGTGCATAAGATAATTTATTAAGGAAAAATATGTAACATTCATAATCTCCTTTCCTCCACAACTGCTTTAAGACAAAAGTTACCTTCCATTTTTCATGGCTTTCATTTGGAAAACTCTCCACTTGACGACTTCATGCCATTGATTTTTTTGTTGTTGTTGTTGTTTGTTTTAATAATCAAGATTACCCTATTGGATCCACATTTATGGACTTTCATGCCCTGCCAGTCTCACTGAAGTTGCTGTCTTTAGGAGAGTTGAGAATTAGTATTTTCCAGACCATTGTATTATATTTACCCCAGAGTCTGAACCAAAAAGGCTCCTGAAGATTTAAAGAGGCCTTAGATCAAACCCTCATGCTGCAAAGTCTCTGGAAAAAAAAAGTCAGATTAGTGTATTACAGAATCTTTTTAACAATGTTCACATATGGCCTACTCCTGCCAGATGATCAATACATCATCATTGTTTCCAGGAAGAGTTGAGAACACTAAGCAAGACAGTTTTTTTAGTAATAAAATCCTTTTATTTTCATTAGCATGTATTTCCTTTCTACCATTCCTTTCTCTCCAAAAGATCAGAGGAATAAATCAGTTCAGAGGCCACCCCAGAAAATTTTCTCTGGTTAAGCAGTTTCCATACCCAAAGCTTTCTCCTGCTTTGCTATACTGCCCTGAGTGACTTCACCACAGGCATCATGAAGCTCTTGAACACAAACTTAACCAGAAAGGTCTCAGATGAGCAGTGTTTCAGAATTGCTGTGTGTACTATTTTCAAATTATCTTATCCCACAAAAATTCATATATCATAAAATGAGAAAGTTGGTAAGGCAGCAAGTAACTGTGCCAGGGTAGAGTGAATATAAGGCAAAGAGCTCCCCACAGCACAAGTGCAGGACACACTGCCAAGGGTCTACACGCACTCTGAGAGCCTGATTTGCTATATCACTGCTGGTAATACACTCTGCTGAGGTGACAGGGTCTGACCAAAGCGTGGATGTTCCACAAGGATCACAGGGGAACAGAACAGCACGGCTGATACACTGAGCAGCAACAGAAACATTGCTGCTACATTACGTGATGTGGCAATGAAAAGGCTAAAAAAGCTCAACAGGAAAATCTTCTATTCACCCTTGGCAGTTTCTCAATTGCCAGACCCACACACTAGATCATTGGAAACAATTGCAAATCCTTACTCCAAAAGAGTTTTAGTTTTTTATATTACAAAGAATATTTTCCTTAAACAACATTTTGAGTAGCCTGATATTTTTCTGGTATTTTTTTTTATTCATACCTGAAAAACTAGATATTACTTCTTGATGTTTTACTTAGAGAAACATTTTTCTCTCTAAATTACTGCTTTTCCATTAGAAAAAAATATGAACTACTTGCTAATCATGGAAGTTATATCTTTCCTTGAAAAGAAGTGTATCAAGCATTTATTACTTTTAAACACATAAAAATTATGTGAGAGTTAATGTTATTCTAATTTCTTATCCTTAAAACAAACTAGACAATCTTAGCTTTATTCTATAAATAGAAGGCACTTAGGCATGCACAGAGGTTATTCATAGCAATAAAATAATTTCTAGCAATCTAAATTTGGACTCAGTCTCTTAAGTATGACGTTTTTAAACTATTTCTCTGTTAGTCTAATTGGCGAGCATACCACAGTCTCACCATTTCAACCCACTATCTTGCCAGTGTTACTCTGGGGCCTGCATTTTGAACAGCCAGGAACGGTGCCCTGCAAGCTGAGGTGTCCTGTGATACTTCTAAAATTAAATACACAGTTGCTAGATAAATTAAGGTCTGACCTTGTACAACTGTAACATAAGCAGACTGGACCCTCAGGAAAGTATTACACATGACTTCTCTAAAATCTCATCAAATGTAACACGAGGTCTGGGCATATAAGATTATCTGTGCCCCCATTGGTTAAACAACTCCCATTAAGAAAATTAATTATTTGTTAATTATTCTAAAGCACTATGTTAACAACATATGGGAGCATATTTACACAAATCACAACAAATTTGAGAAGGTTTAGCCTTTACCTAGTTGCAGATCCCACCACATTACATCACTGAACACTAATCTATCTCTCTGAGGCTGACATGATGCAAAGCTTTATAGATTCAATGACAGACAATTACAGGACTAATTTAACTAGTTTAATAACTTGAAGCTGGACAAAGAAGCAGGAGACATGGCACCACAGACAGCAGTGACGAAAACACAGAACAAACCCAGAGTAAGATCAAGACCAGCAGGACCCAGTAAGCTAAACCCAGGCATGGGATGAAGAAGAAGCTGGAAACATCGCTGATTCAAAACCTCTGTGTTGTTCTGGTTTAAACCAATCAGTTACCATTTTTACCATAATGAACAGACAGTAAGGGTACACAACAAACTGAAAAAAACCCCAAACTTCCAACTTGTTTTTAATTGTTCTAACAGAATTAAATTTTACAGTGAGTTCCTCCATGACTTTTGACTCACTTGCATTTATAGAACCATAAAAGTGTAAGCTTAACTAAAGCACTACATGCATTTCAATATTTGAACATGAGATCAACAAAAACATTTAATGATGATAAATGATATTGACTGCAACTTCTTTGGCCAGTGAGACCTAACTAAAGGTGGCACGCCCTTAAAGAATCCCTGTATAACAGAATCTGACAGAACCAATGCTGAGATCCTGCTCTACTGCTGGCTATGAAGAGATATATTTTATCTAATTAAAAAATTAAAATATGTATCTCTAATACATATAAAGAACACAAAGGCTACAATTATTTACTTTTAGTTCTTTCATTTCCTTTATGTGACCAGGACACCATCAGAATTAGTACACATCCACATTACAAACATGGTATTGTTTTGATTTTCAGATATTTTTAATAACATTATGCATTGTGCATGAAGTGCCTGATTCCACTTTTACATGATTACTAGATATAAATCCACCAATTATGTTTCATGCAGAATAAATAGGACTTTTGTCTGGATACCAAATCACGTGGTATTTTGATATATAATACCACGTGATAAACACATTGGTGAGACAAACATGGAATGAAGAGTTATAGCAAGGCCTAAGAAACATACTTCTTAGGTTACCTACACACTGAATATTAACACACAGGATAATACTCCTAACAGAATCTCCAGTAAAACAGACAATAAATAAACTGTGAAATGCTGTGTGGGTGGTTTGAGGGTTTTTTGTTTGTTTTCAAAGTCAGGTACTTGTTGACTGTACACTGATAATACTTCGTAGGTTTCAGCTTTGTTATATTTTAAAATAAATCATATATTGAAACAGGATTTGACCAGTTTGGAGAATTTTCCACAGCACCACTTTGAGACTGATTTCACCAACATTCTCATCAACAAGGCCTACTGTTTTTCACCCTTTGTTAGGATGTGGCAAGGACTCCTATGTGCTTAGGCTGTCTAAACACACACTCAAAACAACTGTTTGAACGATGCTAACTGTGTTAAAAGATTGCCAGGCACAGAACCATTTGTGCTGTGGTCTGTGAGTGTGATCAGGAGATAGATCATCTGGTTGGACCTTTAGAGAGAAGGGGGAAATATAGGGCTGCCCCAATTAAAAAAAAAAAAAAAAATAAATAAAAGAGGCAGGAACTTTTAAAGACTGGTACTTTGGAAAAAATTTCAGTACCTTGGAAAGAAACTCCAGATCTTTCCAATGCAATTGCAAAGAACCCAGGCGTGGGGAAATACAAACCCTGAATACTGATATAAACTGTATTAACCACTTTGTTTTAGTTGCAGATTGGTGGAAGAAGTGCATGTTTTGTCAAAGGACTGGCTTCTAGGGAGAACTCAGACATCCTGAAACTCAGTTTGTGGAGTTTGCTTACCAGTTATGGAAAAGAGGAGCTCAAGT